>OX421499.1:42293778-42361559 GCA_949126835.1 Anisus vortex | reverse complement strand
TTAAAGAAACAAAGAAACGCTTCGATTCTATCATCTAAATATGTAAATAAATGTTGTGTTCTTTGTGTGTTTGTGTGTGTTTTGTTCTTTTTTGGATGTGTGAGTGAGTAAGTATGTTACTCACTTTTTATTTCGAGGTCGACCACAGTAAACGACTGACCAGTAAGGTACGTCAAATTGCAGACGCAGTAACTTTCAACGATGTTTGGTAAACTCCAACACACTGCCACCTTGTTAGAAAAGAAACACAACGTCAGCAATAAGTTTTGTCCTGATTTCTACATTATATTGAATCATCATATTACACTGCAGTTAAAAAATCTGTATTTATACATCATATTACACTGCAGTTAAAAAATATGTACGTACATATTCAAAATATACAAAATCGTAAAAAAAAATTGCACATCATATAAGTAAATGATGCAGTCGATATTTTTCGTTGCTCGGATTTTTAAAATATTGTATTTATCCTCTTATAAAACTTTTTGATTATTTAGATATTGTTTCGAAATTATTAGTTGACATTAGTGGGAGCGAAATTTCTAGATCATGCTAACACATCGCTCTTCAGCGCCCGGCCCGCCCTTGTCGTCATTTGGAGGGTCTGCGCCCCTCAAGTGCTCATTAACGCCCACTGGGCCAAGGGAAGGGAGGGGGGTAAGTAAAGTACCTGTTGGACCAAATTGATCATAGGGTTGGTGAAGCAGCGTTTACAAGTTTCTGTAACCTCGGCATACTAGGAGATGTGTGGCCAGCACAATGCCCATCCGACTTTACTTCACCCCAATTAATGTCAGGTACCCATCAGAGCTGGGTAGACTCAGGCACAGCCTCGTGTCCCGGGAGAAACTCCTAGCCTTCACTAGGAATCGAACCCAGGACATTCGATACGGCAGTCGAACGCGTTGCCGCTCGGCCAAAGTACCCCAGAGGGGATTGGGATAGGCCGACCCTAATTGTAAAGCTATAAAAGACAATATTGGGATAGGCCGACCCTAATTGTAAAGCTATAAAAGACAATATTTGGATAGGCCGACCATAATTGTAAAGCTATAAAAGACAATATAACATTAAATCCAATTACTTCTTCTGTTTCTTTGTTGCTAAATTTGCCAAATATATATCTAGATACAGATATGAGAGTTTGGTGGATGACGCTCCTAATGTATTCACGTGGGTAGGCTACAGCAACGTTCACCTGCCAGGTAGAATAGTACATAAGGTAAACAATACATATTATGTTTAATTATAATACACACTGTAAGTCAGGCTTACGATACAATAATCATAACAATAAAAATATTTATATAGTGCTGCCAACAAACATAATGTAAGCTCAGAGCGCTTTTAACATACAACTAGGAACACGAATATAATCTCTAGGCTAAGAAGTATAAAACTAAAATTTAAATGATGATTTAAAACTTTACAAACAAGAACAAATAAAATCAAATTAGTGAAGCAAATAACCGACCTAACATATAAGTAAGACAGTAGGCGACTAAACAGGGCCGGATTAAGCCATCTTGGTGCCCTAGGCACAAACCCACATGGGTGCCCCCGTCTGCCCCAGGCCCCCGATCATCCACTGACCGCTGGTATGTTCAATATTATGCAAAAAAATTAACAAAGAAAAACCTAACACATATGTTTGAACTACTATCACACATATAAAACCTACAATAAGGTATTTCTGTATTTAAATTAATAGTTAATTAATTTTGTAATAATAATAGACAAAAATACTGTAACTTTTTAAATAGATGAGATAATCAGATAGAGCACACATTTACATTTTAAAGTTCTTTTTTTTTCGAGATTAAGATCTGGCTAAGTTTTTTAGTACATAATCAAAGTTAATTTTGCGCAACAAGACTGCCTCAATCATCAGCAGACAGTGCCGGCTTATGCATATAGGCAACCTAGGCGGCCGCCTAGGGCGCAAAATTAGGTGGAGGGGGGCATTTTTTTTTTATATAGGGATGTAAAAATATAGACTAAATTAAAGTTTAGTATTAGGATAAGCCGACGAATTACTAGATCTAGGTAGTGTAAGGCGAGGGTATTTTATTTAAGTTGTCTTAGTAAATAGGAAAGTATGAACTAACACAAGGCCTACTCAGTTTCTTTCCGCCGAAGGCATTTTAATGAGGGCGCAGAATTTGTTTTCGCCTAGGGGGTCATAAACCCTAGAGCCGGTCCTGTCAGCAGAGATAAGGAATCAAGCCTATCTTGTTTCAATGTCGATCTAGTTGGATTTTTTGTACGTTTCAACTGAGAAAAAGAGCGCTCAGTTGAACAGTTTGTAGCCATTAATGTTAAAAATATGCGCAAGGCAATTTCTACATTTGGAAAAGCACACTGAATGTTGTCTCTAACTATTATCTTATCTTATCTTAGGCCAATACATTACAGACGCTCCTTCTAGAAAGAAGATAATTGTGTCCTACGCTCATCTGTTGTCCGAGTCTAGTCTTGCATTTTTATTAATGTTTTAAATGATGTTAATTTATTGGTTTTCCTGGTTTGTTCAGGCAACACATTCCATGCCCGAATGCCACTCGGGAAGAAATAGTATTTAAATGCATTTGCTCTCCCATAAAGGATAAGGAAAAATTTTTTGTCTTTATGTTTATCTGAACTTTGCAACAGGTTGTTATTGGGTTGCATAATTCTGCATGACTGAACGTGTTGTTTTCAGATTTTGATGCACCAAACTTGTGGCGAATATATGAGTGGGAATGTTGTAGTTCAGTATAAAAATTATTGTTCAGATCTTCAGGATAAGCATTTATTAGTCCTTCACAACACTGAGATGATTGTGATACATCGACCAAATAGGAAAATCGAACTGCTATATCATTGTATACCTGTCCTCGTCTACTTATCTCTGTCTCAAGTTTGTCAACAATGGCAGCTATACGAAATTTGTCTCTGGCATTCAGAGATACCGCAGGGGCATCACAATCAATGACCACTGTCTTTCGTTTACTGTTGACTTTCGTTGACTTATAATCCAAACCTGGTGTTATTTCTTTAGCAGCTTCTTCAAATCTTTCAAATTCATTCCTACATTCATGCAAGTGATCTGCTAGTGAAGAATATAAATCAGCTCACGTTTTCAAGTTCACGTGCTCATTTTGTAGAGTTTGACTGACCCTGTGAAAATGTTCTAACACTTCTTCCCAAAAGACAAGCATGAGAGAAAATTTTAATTCTTGCATCTTCTTTTCAATGTTTCAATGTTTTCTGCTTCTCTTCTGGAGTCCCCCTTCTGTGACTGGTCTTATTATAAACATTCTAACGCTTCTATAATCTGAGGATGAAGCTTTAGAATAGCTTCAGTTGCAACAGCATGTGCTTCCCATCTGGTATCGGAAAGAGACTTTACCAGTGTTTCATTCACAAGGCATCCTTTCAGAATCTTCAATCTGTTTGTTAAAGCTGAGAAAAAAGTATAGATCAGTTGCACTGTATGGAGGAAGTTTACTGCCTCTAGACAAGAGTCAATGGCACTTCTGCCTACCAGATTTAGTGAATGGGAAGCTCAGGGTATGTATAAAGGAAACTCATTTTCCTCTAGATTTTTTTTCTGCATGCCTTGTAGCACACAGACATTAGCTGCGTTATCGTATGACTGACCTATGCATTTCGCAAAATCAATATTGCAAACTTCACGTAAGTACTGCAACACTTCCTCCATACCTTCACCGGTGTGAATTTGCAGGTTTTGATAGTTAAAAAGAACTCAATGGGCTATCCGTCTACCACATATCGAAGAACAACGCTTAGCTGATCTATATGTGAAATATCGGGTGTTGAGTCTACCGACAAGCTGAAAAACCGGATGCCTTTACTTCATCTTCTTCATCTATTACTTCATGGACTTTTTGGGACAATATTTCAATCAGTTCTTCACATATAGTTTTGGATAAATAAGAACGATTTCCTTTTCCAGAATTTCCATATTTCGTAATGTGTGATGCTAAAAATGGATCAAACTGACTGACCAACTCCAGCAACCCTAGATAATTTCAATTTGGTAAAGATCCAAATTTTTCATTTGTCCCTCTAAAAGCCAGACCAAAATCATCTATAGTACAAATAACCGCTACTGCTCGCCTCAAAACATGTTCTCAGTAACTGTACTTTTCATTTATTTGCTCTTCTAGCTTTTGTAGTCGACGAGCTATGTATATAACATGCAGTTTTATGAGCAGACTTTGTTCATGATTATCAACTTTAATGTTATTTTTCCAGTCACTGAACCCATTTTTATGAGCCAAACTTGTGGAACCTTTGGACGCAAAAAGTTTACAAAGCAGCACACAGATCCCGTGGATGGTGAATACAAAAACCATTATCTCCTGTACTGCTCACCATTTGCTTTTGTGCCATAGAAGAGTTTTTTTCCTCGAGCATAAATACGGCAAGATTTATCAAAGGGACCATAATGATGCTGACAGTTAGTGGGTCCACAGTTGACCCAGTAAGCCACAACATCAGCCTAGACGTCAATCCACATTCCTGGATCTACTGCTTGATTTATTTTATCATCTTCATCTTAATCATCTTCATCTTTATCACCATCTTCAGCAGACTGAAATGGGTCTCAACAAATTTCATTTTCAAGCACTAATCCAGTGTCTGGATTGGCAGAACAGCCCATAATGAGGACCGTATTTAGGATTGTGGGGGCCCTGTTCCAAAGGGCCAAATTTATGTGGGCGCCCCCTCGTGGACTCGACCCTGCTAGTGTCACTTAACAATCAAATTATGTGATTTCCCATTCACAGTATTTGTTCATTGTGCGCTTCTACAACAGCACTGTTCTAATTGCCGAAAGAAAAGACTAACATTTTTATTTTGGAATGTGTTTGCCCCTTTTGTGTGGGGGCCCCTGTTCCATAGGAACATGTGAAACATGCCTAAATACGCCTCTGCCTATAGTATACTTATCAAGAGGATTGATGGTGTCAGTAAAATCCTGTTCCACCTGTTGCTTAACTGAAACTAAATAATTCGTTAATTTTCTGCTCTAAGCTTTTACAATATACACATTTTTCTTGAGGCCTTGTGGTGCCCTCCAAACGCTTGGTGCCCTAGGCTCGTGCCTTGTGTGCCTAATGGTTAATCCAGGCCTGCGACTAAAGCATGTTATCTAAGGTAAATATTGAAATAATTAGTTTTTAAGTTCTTTTTGGAACTATCGATGGAGCTTGTTCGCCTGAGTTGAATGGGAAGTAGATTCCACACCTTCGGGCCGGATACTGAGAAGGCTCTAAGGCCAACGATCTTCAGAGAGAAACGGGGCACTTCCAGAAGAGAGGATTCGTCGGAACATATGATTTAATTAGTTCCATCTCATTGTTATAAAGACACCCATGGTAAACTTGCTTGTAAATAGACTGTTAATTTACAATAATTTGTGAAAAAATGTGTATAGCAAGAATGTAAAATATTGGGAAAAGGATAAATATAATAAATAGACAAATAAGTTACATAATTTGAAACAGCATCTAATGGTCATTAAATAACATTGCAATGATTAAATAGAAAATATAATTAGATATTGTTAAAGGTATAATGCGAATTTATGCAATTCTGTTTTACTCTATATACGATGTTAGTGTAATTGGCTTAATATCCCCCCCCCCTCAAATCCAAAACCCCTCCCAAAAAGAAAGAAAAACGATAGAAGGGGGGGGGAGATATCATGAAAGAGGTTTGGGGCTGCTTCACTGATATTGAATCTATTCCTGAAAGGGCATAATGACCGTGCAGTGATCCACCATCCAATAGTCAAAAGTCCATTCCGCCCTTGATGATATTGTTCTCTTGGACAGAGTTTTCATAAGTAGCGGTAGCGGGCCGTGCAACTGGTGCATGCGAGGTGTGAGTGGTTTCCCCTGCCGAGGCTAGCCCTATGCTGGCACGCCTACAGGGAGGTCGCATGGTGGGTTTGCTTGCTCTATTCGTGTTCAACTTTCCGAATCTGGGACGCGTGCCGTAGGTTGCCGACCCCTGATCTACATGATACATTTATGTTGATCACAATCAAACTAACTTTACATTTGGGGATAACAAAGTCTATGCATATTATACACATGTACTTGGTCTTTAATTGTTATCCTGGGTAAGGTCGGACAATGTAACTATCATTATTCTATATAATATAAACCCAAATAAATCTGTGTATCTGTGTATCAGAACGCTTAGCGACTTGGTTTTGAGAGTATAGATAGATGACGTAGTATCAAAGACTATAATAAGAGGACAGCTTGCACTATTAATGTTTAGAGCTCAATGAATCGTGTGATCCAAAACACTTCTGCTGTTTACAACAATCGATGGTAAACAATCGATTTAAATCTTAATTATAGTTCCAAACTTATAATATATTACAGAATCCTATAATATGTTACAGACGATCCTCCTATAAAGTATTATTCTACAATTTCTCAATGAGGCGTAATGAAACGAAGAAATTAAAAAATTAAAACATTTACTTTTACAAACATACATTATTTAATAGTTTAATTTAGGCCTACATCTATGCGTCGGTATTTTACGTCTCTTATATTCCTTTAAATTATCCGACAATAACAGAAAACTGGGATAAGTAGGCCTATAGTTTATAGTTTTCCATTCATAAAATCATAGCAAATTACTATAATTCCGTTTGTGTTCGTAAATATCAAAGCAAGCGGTCCATCTTATTTTAGACTTTGGAAATATCCAAACAATATTAAAATGCCCCTGGGGCCTGCATGTGTATGTCTACACAGTTTTGAATAAGTTCCCTAAATGTGGCTATTTCTGCTTTTTGTTTTAAATTATCATTAGGTTTTAAGACTATGTAAATCCTGCTTTGAAAGATGTATCGCAGATGGCGTTTAAACTTAGCAGTTTAAAAAGGTCTCTACCTAAAAAAAATCCTCTTCCTTTCTGTCTGTCTGCCTCACTTACAAATACAAACGCACAAACGTATGCAAACATACATACATAAATGCAAGATTAGAACAAAACATAGACTATTTAAAACGTTTGTTTATATCTATTAGTAAACTCTCTAAAGTACGATCCCTAACTTTAAGCTTATATCTTAATATCTCTTTTATTTTTATTTCTATCAATTTAGCAATTATAAAACTAAACCTAAACTATTTATACATTGTTTTGATCTTTAGATAGTCAATTTCTAATTTTTCGTTTCACCAAATCGTTTCTCCGTAAACTTTGACCATTCTTTGAAATTTTTGCTCAGAATATAAAACCTTCAAACATTTAGGTTTTCCATTTTTGTATAACGTTCAAAAGTATTTAGAAAGAGTAAAATAAACGCTTTTTAACTATCTTTAGAATTCCCCCACTTTTCCAACATGGAACAAAAATTGATTTTGAAAAAAAAAGCGGGTTTATGGGATGAAAACTACATATATTTAAAACATTTATAAAAGAATCCCAACAGTTTAGGAACAATAACTTGATATGAAAATAAATATTGCTGTTAGTTAGCCTATATAATAGTCTATTTTCCAGGCCCCCCCCCCCTTCACCACAAATTTCCCTATGGTTATAAAGTCTGGCCTCACACGAGTAGTGGTAAAATATTGCCTTTAAACCAATTTGATCCAATTTGTTCACAAGTTTCTGTGGCCACAATACCCAGCCCCTTTTATTTTTCTCTAACGAATGGCAGGTACCCATCAGAGCTTGGTAGGCTCAGAGACACTATTTAGATCCAGAATCAAACCCTACCCTTTATCAGGTACGTCAGGCGAATGGACGAATTTACAACCAGTAGTGATAATGTCTGGTATCAAACTAAATGTGATAAACATGCTACCAATGAGTTGTAAAAAAATATTCCGTCGGACCAAATTGATCCATAGGGCCGGTGAAGCAGCGTTCACCAGTTTCTGGGATCACGGTATACTAAATGATTGTGTGGCCACCACTATGCACAGCCTCCTTTGCATTACCCTAACTAATGTCAGGTACCCATCAGAGCTGGGTAGACTCAGGGTCACCCGCCAGACTAGGAAAAAATCCTAGCCTGCACCAGGATTCGAAATGTAATCATTATGTTTTTGAGAAATCTGAATTCATAGATTGTCTTTGCAACGGCTGTTGATTCATTGCAAAGGAAATACATCACAATTTGAACACTTCAGAAATCTTCTCAGAATGCATTAGCTAAAAGCCTTTAAATCCAAATTTACCATCTTGGTTCCTCAACATTACCCTATTATCTATGACGTTAACAATTGCCAATAATTCCGATCATTTCGAAGTTTTCATCTGTAGTCAACTTTTATCACATTTTAAGGTCAAAAGGTCCCAAACATGTAGAAAAAATAAACACTCAACAGAAAAACTAGACCCTATTCATGGTGAACAAGAAATTACACCTAATATTGCTTTTAAGGAAAAGTTTTATCTGAATTTATTACACTGAAAAAAGACAGATAAAGCAAAACTATGTTTATGTTTTATTAATCTCAGTAATTCAATTTAAAAATCGCCAATTTGAATCGGCATTTCTTAAATTTAAAACCATGACATAGGGCTATATTACTTCCAGCTCCTGTTTCCCGACTTTTGAAAAAGCATACCAAATATATAAACATAATTCTAAAAATAATAAAAACACATAAAACTAAATTCTTTACCCCCGTGGTTTCCCCACGGGCTATTTCTAGTCTCTATATAATAATTACACAAAGAAATGTATCTGTCATTCTGGAACGCTTAGCGACTTGGTTTCGAGAGTACAGACAGATGACGGAATATCAAAGACTAATAATTTAAGAGGACCGCTTGCACTATTTGTATAGCTCAATGAATCGTGTTTTTTGGTGCGCAGCAAAAAAAAAAGCGTGATGCAAAAGACTTCTGCTTTATGCAACTTTAGAACTCAAGAGTGGTGTTTTCGGTGCGCATCAAAAAACGCGTACTCTAGAAGACTTCCGCTGTATGCAACTTTCTATTTTTATCTTAAATTAGAGTTCTAATCTTATATAGGTAACAGACGATCGTTCTATAAAGTATTATTCTACAATTTCTACATGAGAGGTAATGAGACGAAGAAATTGAAAAACTAAACCATTTACTTTTACAAATACCTTATTTAATAGTTTTAATTTGCATCTAGTTATCGGCATTTTACGTCTAGAATATTCCTTTAAATTATCCGACAATAACTGACAACCGGGATAAGTATAGTTTATAGTTTTCCATTCATAAAATGAAAGCGAATTACTAAACGCTAGGTCTATAATTCCTTTTGTGATCGTAAATCCCGAAACAGAAGTTTACGAGTCATCAAATAGCAGAAATATTTAAAGCAAGCGGTCCATCTTATTACAGTTTTGGAAATATCTAAACAATATTAATATGCCCCGAGGGTCTACATGTGTATGTCTACACTTTTTTTTTTATAAGGCCCCTAAATTTGGCTATTTCGGCTTAATTTTGTTTAAAATTGCATAGCGATTAGGTTTTAAGAGTATGTAAATCTTGCTTTAAAAAATGAAGAGGACGTTCAACCTTAGCATTTTAATAGGTCTCTACTAAATAAATCCTCTTCCTTTCTATCTGTCTGCCTCACTTACACACACATACACACAAACACACGTAAACATACAAACATATATGCAAGATTAGAACAAAACATACTTTTTAGAAAATTTAAAACGTCTATTAATAAAATCTCTAAAGTTCGATTCCTAACTTTATACTTTATTATCTCTTTTATTCTTTTATCTATCAATTAAGCAAACATAAAACTAAGCCTTTTTTATTAATACATGTAGGTCTTTATATAGTCAATTTCTAATACTTTCCTTTCACCCAATCTTTTCTCCATAAACTTTGACCATTCTTAAAAGTTTTGGTCCGAAATTAAAACCTTAAAACATTTAGGTTTTCTACTTTTGTAAAACAAAGTATTTAGAAAGAGTAATATAATAGCTTTATAACTGTCTTTAGAATTACCAACTTATTATACCCTAATCACTAATCCCCACTTTCCCAACATGGAACAAGAATTGATATTGAAAAAAAAAGTGAGTTTTATTGGATGAATAGTACAGATATTTAAAACATTTAAAAAGGAAACATAACAGTTTAAGAACAATAATAACTTGATATAAAAAAGACTATTGTTGTTCATGTACAAATTTTAGCCTATAAATTATTCTTGCTCCCCTCCCCCTCCCCCCGACACACACACCCATTTCCCTATGGTTTTAATGAATGGCAGGACACAATTCCTAATAGTGAGGTACTGACGCGCACCAGTGCCCAAAGCATGTTCACAGTCCTTAGTGAAAGACGCCTTAGATGGCTAGGACATGTAAATAGAATGAGAACAGGTAGACTCCCTAAGGACCTCCTATATGGAGAATTGGCATCTGCAAAGAGAAAAACAGTTCGCCCACGCCTCCGTTACAAAGATGTCTGCCAGAGGGACATGAGAGTTGATGAGAACAGCCAGCCTAAACGCAAATGGCTGAAGTGGAAAGTAGAGGATCGATCCACCTGGCGCACTGCTGTCAGGGACGGGTAAAAATAGCAGAGGAAAGAAGGATGGAGGAGATCGTAGATAAAAGAGCTAGAAGAAAGGCGAAGAAAATGGAAAGCACAAAACACGTGTGTAAAAGCTGTGATAAAGACTCCCATTCCTGGATAGGCCTGCACAGCCACATGGGGAAATGCAACCTCAATCCACGGTGATGCACCATCGTCTCGCGAGACGGATGGATGCCGAAGGATAATGACTGGCCTCACGCGAGTAGTAGTAAAGTATCTCCGTTAGACCAATTTGATCAATAGGGACCGTAAAGCTATTTTCAAAAGTTGCAACGGCTATTAATTCATTGCAAAGGAAATATATCGCAATTTAGACACTTCAGACATTTTCTCAGAATGCAACAAAACTGAAAGCTTTTTAATCCCAATTTATCAACTTTTTTCCTCAACACTAAACACTACCCTACTATCTATGACGTCAACAATTTCCAATAATTCTGCATTTGCGATAGCAATTAACAAATTTTAATAACAGACATTCGATCATGTTGAAGTTTTCATCTATGGTCAACTTTTGTTGCATTTTAAGGTCGAAAAGTCCTAAACATGTAAACATGTAGAACACTCAACAGACAACTAGGCCCTACACATGGAGACCAATAAAATACACTTAATATTGTTTTTAAGGAAAAGTTTCATCTGAATTTATTACATTGAAAAAAGACAGTTAAATCAAACCATGTTTTTGTTTTATTATGTCAGTAATTCGATAAAAATGTAAAATCACCAATTAGAATCGTTATTTCTTAAATTTAAAACCATGACTTCGGACCAGTTTACTTAGAGCTCCTGTTTCCCGACTTTTGATAAAGCAAAATAAATATATAAACACAATTCTAAAAATAATAGAAACACATAAAACAAAACTCTTTATCCCCGTGGTTTCCCACGGGCTATTTCTATTCTATATAATATATACCTAAATAAATCTGTGTATCTGTGTATCAGAACGCTTAGCGACTTGGTTTTGAGAGTATAGACAGATGACGTAGTATCAAAGACTATAATAATTATAGGACCGCTTGCGCTATTTTTAGAGCTCAAGAATCGTCTTTTCGGTGCGCATCAAATAAATCGAACTCCAAAATACTTCCGCTGTATGAAACTTTCGATTTTAATCTTAATTCGAAAGTACAAAGTTATTCTATGCAGACTATATACAGGACAAATAAAACTAACAAATTCATTTCTCTTAAAAACGAGAAACGGCCTAATGGGTGATTTCTGCAATGTCAACTTAACATGTTCTCACATTTTGTTGGAATGGAATACAATCAGTGAAATTCGACGAAAAAGCCATTGCCATAGATCTCTTCATGAACTTTTCAGCAAAATTAAACCAAAATATATAATAAACTATATTAAAGACATCAAACTGTACTGCAGAATATAAAGATAAAAAAAAAAGTAAAAAAATGGATACAAGAAAAACATGACAACAAAAAGACCTTATATAACCTTCGATGTTGATGGGCCGGAAATACAACAATTCAATTAAATTCGTAATTAGAGTTCTAATCTTATAATAATATTACAGACGATCCTTCTATAAGGTTTTCTTCTACATGAGAAGTAATGAAACGAAGAAACTGAAAAAAATTAAAACATTTACTTTTACATTTACTTCTACACAATTTTGAATAAGGCCCCTAAATGTGGCTATTACTGCTTTTTTTTTTTTACTGCATATCGATCAGGGTTTAAGAGTATGTAAATACTTCTGTGCACAATTTATAGCAGATGAAGTTCAATCTTAGCATTTTAAATAGGTCCCTACCTAAACTTGTGTGGGCGAAGATTATAGATCCTCTCCCTCCCTGTCTGTCTGCCTCACCCACATACAACACACTTAGTAATACACACACACAACTATGCAAGATTATTAACAAAACATACTATTTAGAAAATTTTAAAAAATGATTGATATCTGTGTGTAAAATGTCTAAATCTCGATCTCTCACTATATAGGCCTACTATTTTATTGTGTTATTATTTTCTCTATCAATTAAAAAATATAAAACTAACTCTATTTCGTGATCACATGTAGGTCTTCATATGATCAATTTATATTTTTTCACTTTTCCTTTATACTTTTCAATGTATCTCACAAAAGTAGTAGTAAAGTATCCCTGTTATACCGATTTGATCCACTGGGACCGTGAAGTAGTGTTCACATGTTTCTTCGGCCACGGCATACTATAAGATTGCATGGCCAGCAAAAGACCCACAATGCCCAGCTGTCTTAAGGCTTCCCTAACGAATGCCAGGTATCCTTCAGAGCTGGATAGGCTCAGATACCATCCAGACCCGGGGAAAAACCCTATCCTTCATCAGGATTCATACTCAGAACCTACGGTACGCCAGCCGAACGCTCTGTATCACAAACAGTTGTGATAATGTCTGGTATCACACAAATTATTGTGATAAATATGACACATATGGTAATAATAAATAACAGTAATGCTGATAATGTAATCATTGTGATTTTGAGTAATCCCGATCCATAAATTTTCTTTGCGACGGCAGTTGTTTCATTGCAAGGAGGAAAATACATCTCAATTTTAAAACAGAAATCATAACAGAATACAATAAAGCTGTTAGTTTTTAATCCAAATATATTAACTTGGTTCATCAACACTAAACATTTCCTTTTTTTTTCATATGACGTCTACAATTTTCATTTAGTCATCTTTGAATTTATAACAGTGATTTCCCGACTTTAGAAAAAGTATGCCTTATAGACTATATTATAAATACAATTCTAATAAAAAATAAAAACACATTAAACAAGTTTTTCTCCCCCGTGGTTTACCCACGGGCTATTTCTAGTATATATATATATAAACTTAAACACACAACATTAATTATTATAAAGGATACAGATTTTAAAGTTTTCAAATGCAACGCTTTTCTTTAAGCGTATCTGTAAAGTGAATGAAACCATTCTATAATAAATTGATTTTTTTTCAACAATGAGCTCAAACTGGAGTTTTTACAGTACTATTGAGCATTCCGCTGCTAAACGTCAAGAGTTTGGTCTTAATGTGAACCTTTTTAAAATTATATTTATTCCTGGTTCACAAAACATGAATAAAGAAATGCCTTCAACGGGCTACGGTCACCGTAGATATGTTAATATATGAGACACAACACCTTTCACCGATATTACAATGTGGACTATAAGCCCTTTTACAAACCGTTACTGTAATCTTGAAGTAACCTAAAGTTAACGCATAGAAGCCTTTTGATTGTTCAATATCTCTTCTGTTAAATAAAATCGTAAAAGAGTTTAACCCTTTGCATTATATTACAATTTTATTACTAGTCCTCTGAACCATTCAAGCGATTGTAATTTTTTTTTAAAGAGTTAAATAATTGGTTACAGTTAAATTGAATTAAATTTGTAAAAAAATATAACCATTCACTTCGTTTCTATTTGAAAAAAAAAATACTTTTTGTGGGAAGGAAATTAAAAGTGGTAGTCTTTAGTGGGACATTTTTTTTGTGTGCGTCCGTTCAATGGTTAAATAATAATAAAAACGACACCGAGACATTGAATCAATGCCTTACTGAATAGAAAAGGACTAGGCCTGGGGAAATTTTCACTTACTTTTGTAGCTTTCATAGGGTGCTTAGCTGCAGATTTGGTTAGATAGTAAAATTATAACCCGCGCCAATTTTCTCTTTTACCTAGATTGTGTCTGTTCTTGCCAGTTTTGGCTTCTTTTTTTGTTTGATCTCCTAGTACAGCGGCTCTTGCTACGACTTGGGCAACATTTTGAATTTTATAGAAGAAATTCCCTTTTTTTTTTTACTTATCAAACCCTCATTTTGTTAGGTAAGAACGATATTAAGAGTTCTGCAGCAGCATAGAACACTATTTACATATATGTATATATAATATATATATATATATATATATAACAAGCTAAATTTCCCGGCGTTGCCCGGTATGAAATAAATCATGCCTGTATAAGCTCCAGATACAAAATAAAAAAAAACTAAAATGACGCAGGAACACTTTTGAGTGCCGGGTAAAAAAATCTTACCCTTTGCCCTTTACTAGTATGTGTACTTGTTAATATTTTGACTAAATGTTGCTAAATGTAGAAGGGGGGGGGGAGGGGGGAAGGGGAGCATTTGCATTCCCGTGTTGCTCCCTTCGGCACGCCCGTGGTTAGGAGGTAAGTTACGACATTAGGCGAGGGGGTGGGGTTGGCATTCGAATGGTGATGTTACTGTAAGTGAAATAAAATAAATTGTGTGTGTGTGTGTGTTTGTGAAGGGACTGAATTCTTTGTTATTGTAATGACTGCCACGAATGAAAGGATGACGGATACGCTGATTCTCTCCCCTCCCACCACCCCACCTCACACGATCAATATCCGAACGAGAGAGAAAATGCATGTTACGTCAGTGTAAGTAAGGCGGTCATTAGCCGAGCACTGCGTCGAGTGGGTTTTTCCTGCTGAGTAGTCATTTTTATTGCAATCAGACAGTCAAATTTATATTTTGAACAAGATCTCTCCATTTCTCTTTCAAAATTATTACAAATCGTTGTTAATGTTTGAATAAAAAGTAAAGTAACCGTCGGACCAAATTGATGATAGTGTCGGTAGAGCGGCGTTTATCAGTTTCTGTGACCACGGCATACTAGGGGATGTGTCGCCAACACAACGTCCAGCCGCCTTTACTTTAATCCAACTAATATCAGGTAGCCATGAGAACTGGGTAGACCCAGGGACACCCTCCAGGCCCGGGACAAAATTTAAGCGTCCACCAGAATTTCGAACCCTTCGATGCCCCACATATGTTTGAGACAAATAACAAATTGCTTACTGCAGTTTTGAGATGGTGATAGTGGTTGTAATAAGAATAATAAAACATATTTTCAATAAATGCAATTATTTTTTCTACCTGTAATTTACCTGGCCATAGACACCACGCCGTTAGAAGATAACTTCCGTTCTTCAAGTCTGTCACGTGACCAGCCGATCTGAATTTGTCGTTTCCTTTGTCCACTAACCACAGTCTGACCTCATCGCCGCCAATTTTTCTGGGCTGGCCGTAACCGTTGACCAGGTCAACGCGACCGGTAACAACATCGCCGACGTCGCAACGGACGATACCGTCTTTGGCGCCAAACATGGTGACATTGGAGAAATTCAAGTCCGGCAACTGCTTCTTGTCATCTAGAGGGGGATAACTCAAGTATTCTTTTTCAAAATCATAAATATACTGCCCGCTAGCTAGGAAAGGATTTATGTGAAACGAGCCATCTAGAAGAATTTTGTTCCAATGGTCTAAACTGACATAGGTCATTGTGACATCATCCTCACAGGTATCCAAAGTCCTATTTGAGAATGTTTTGAGAAGCTCTTGAAATGAAACTTTGTTCCAGAACGAGCCGCCGTCTGCTGTTCCATTGACCTTGATATAATTAGCGTTCTGCTCATCTACCATGAGAAAAAAGTTAAATGGAGGCGGACCAACAAGAAGGTTAACATTTCTGAAAAACAGTCAATAAATGACAACCGTTAAACAACAACAATAACAACAATAAACAAGAAAGAAATCATTATGCACAATGTCTTATCATAGCGTATAAATTACATAACATCCTTTGTATACGTTTTTAGTCTTCCATTGTAGCTTAGCAATACGGTCAAACTCTTCGCATGCGCTTTTCACAAGAGACAAGAGCATCACTCTAAATGTATTTGTATTTAATAGCAGACGTGAAGTGGGCTTGATTTGGAATTTATTTATATTAGTGCTTCATGAAAAACAAAACAAAAAGCTAGCTTCCACCTGAAATTCAACAACAGTCAGCTAATTTGAAAATAAAGTTAAGAATTTTGTTTTTTTAAAGAAACTTTAAATTTAACAAGCCTTACTATAGTTCTGGCTTTGTCATAATTGGTGTCGTTGGGAAAAATCGATGGTGTTTGCTGAGTTACTGAGTTATTAGACATGGATAATAGAACCTGTCCTTTGAAAGAACAAGGATTGTCTTTGTGTTTACTTTGAAACAACTGACATAGTCCCTCATTGTTTTTTGTCACATGACACTAATTGGCGAATGGCCTTGTTTCCTTCGTTCTTTTTGTTTAAATTTATAATAGCAACTAGTACTGTTGAATTTACCGATAACAATAAGTATTGTTAAAAAAACAACGCACAAATTAAATAAGGCTAAATATTTGAAAGCAAACACAAATATCTCAGATACAAATAACATGAAAACTGTTATTGAAAAAAAATAATGTTTTGAGTTGACAACAATTGAAAAAAAAAAGAGTTACTAGTGACTATGCTTCATGTTTCATCATTTAATGTTTCGATGACTTATATTAGTTATATGCTTATTGAAGATTATCAAGGGCATATAATATATGCATGTGTGTGTATATATATATATATATATATATATATTCGTTATTCATTTAAAATTAACACGAATTGAAACTGATGCTATATCGATAACAGAAATGTAATAACGAAATGTTAGAATATCAACAAGCTAGTTATCACAAGATGAGTCATCCGAGTGCTAGCTTTAGCTGTAAACTAGTTTAAATATTTTTTTTCAGTATCCTAACCATATCCTTAAATCTTAAACAAACCCATTGACTAACTTGCTGAACAAACTCTTAACTTACCCTTTGTTGAGAAGTAATACGACTATCACCGTTGCAATAAAACATAAAATTAAATAAAACTTTTTCATGAACCAGTCTCCTTGCATTTCTGTGAGTTCTAGAATTCCTTGTTTATGAAATCTATGTCCATTGGTTAGAATCGGCAATTGGTATTTTGTACTTCTATAAAACCAAGAAAAGGTAAAAAAAAAAATTGATGAACAAATCTTGAAGTCTAATTTATGGCGTGTCTATTCGGAGTTGCTACTAAATGAAATCGTCCTGATCGGCAGTTTATAGAATTGACATCGCGTTTTTTTGATAGCCAGCGATTGAGCCAAACATACTATGCGTCACCAAAGACAAGCAACTGTAACATTACCAAGCTTGGTCTCCCTGTCTAGCAATAATGGTATAACCCAGTCGTTCCAAACGCGTGCGCTGACACGCTCTGGGGATCTGCGAGGGTTCTATAAAGTCTATAAATATTTCGATTATCATAAGGAAGATTGGAGCTAATGAAGACTGTCTAGAAAAGTATATGAAAACTTCAAAAGTTACGCTAATTAACACCAAGAAAAAAATACTTAAAGTATATCTACAGATCTAGAACTATTCAGTACTGCTAGACAACATCATGAATAATAATGAAGAAACTCTAATTTCTCGAAAAGTCCTAGAATTTGTAAAGCTGTTAATACACTGCTCCGGGGCCCCAAGTTCAGAGGGACCCGTAATACATCAAGTGATTCTTCTACGTCTTATTCTATTAGCTACTCAGCAGAGCAGTTTGTACTTTTGCGGTCAATGCCAGACAAATATGATATTTACAAAATAATAAATACATAGACCTATAGCTACATATTATAATTTTATAAACTACAATGAACAGAAAGATACAATAATTTAAACAATCATCAATATACATAATTATCGTGAATTTGTCTGTTTATATGTTTGTGCTCTATAGGACCCTCTATAAGCCGTTTGACTAATCGTGTTAAAAATTAAATGTATAAATTGGAAACTTCTTCCAAAAGAAATTTGTATTATATAAACAATATTGCTCAATTCGTTAATATATTATATTTAATAAACGTAGGCCTATTACTAATCACCGTTTGTTAAGGTTCTAACCTGAGCGCCATTTCAGAATAATGTCCCTTTGAAATGCTTTCACACCGTTTATTTGCGAGATCTTATCGGGTATATTTATTAATCGGGTTTCAGAATGATCTCCCTTTGAAATGCTTTCAATAAAATAAAAAATAAAACTAAATACCGAAAGATACGTTTTCACTACAGTTTTTATTGTAATAGTAATAGTGTACGTTTTTTTTCTCTTTTAATAAAAAAAAAACCTTGTCATCATTCGTTTCTCCGTCATTTTGACAGGCATATCCACTAGCAATTCATTTTTTTTTCAATTTTATGGTAGATGTTTGCCTTATTATATTAATTTTAGGTAATAGTAACCAAATGTTTTAATTCTTTCATGGATTCACGTCGCTATTGTGAACATCCTTTAATGAACGACTTCATACAATCAATTAAACAATAAAAAAGAACAAAAACTAAGTACCGAAAGAAACTTTCTCACTGCAGTTTTTATTGTAATTTTTTTCTTCTCTCTTAACAAAACACATTGTAGTCATTCGTTTCTCCGTCATTTTGACGGGCATAAACACAGCCATTTCAAAATGATCTCCCTTTCAAATGCTTTCAATAAAAAAAGAACACAAAGTAAATACCGAAAGATAAGTTCTCACTACAGTTTTTATTGTAATAGTATTAGTAATTTTTTTCCTTCTCTTTAAAACAAAATACATTGTAATCATTCGTTTCCCTGTCATTTTGACGGGAATAACCTTTAGTATTATTATAATTCGTGATCAATGCACTTCATCTCATGGAGTCAGTGGTTACCTCATAGCACTGCCGTGATGTGGTCAGCCTCCTTTATCCGCGACACAATATCTGCTTGCTGGCTCTGTAAGGTACAACTCATCGACTTGGCTGTGCTTGTTTGTGTCTGTCTGTTTGTGTTTCAAACTTGACAATTTTATTTTAAAACTGTCAATATTATTAAATAACGATCTTTTAAAAGACAATGGACATTGTTCCTAAATAAATACGATCATTGTTTGCGGTTAAAAGGGAGATAGTTCAGTTTTATTTTATTTGCGTTTAGCAATTTACTGATTACCCCCCTTTATAAGTTACCAGTTTGTAATAATACTTTTTAAAACACATTGTTCTGGTTTTATATTATTTCACTGAACAGTCATATATAAATATAGGGTACATATCTTTTCAAGCAACTAAAAACACAGATTTTTTTTTAATATCCATTTTTATTTAGCCATTCACTTAGAAAGAAAAAAATACAAAAACTGAGTTGCTATAAATGCATATAGCTAAGATTGTCAAGTAAAATTTTACTAAAATTGAATAAAAAAAGAATATTGAGTATATTTTATAAAGAGAGAAACGCACAATTAAAATCGAAGTCAATAAAATTATATTTATATATTTTTTTTGTTATGCATTTTGTTATCTGAATAGTTTAACCATTTGACACCCACACAGTAAGCATGTAAATAGACAAGTTCATATTGATGGACATAATAATTGGAATAATATACATGAAAATATTACTGAAAACTTTAATACCGTAGTGATATTATGATGTCAATAGTAGTAAATAAAACTAAAGTATTGACTATACTATTATGTAAAGTAGAAATCCAGGTGACAAAGAAATCTCCATAAATTTAAACAAACTAGAAGAGATAGGAAATATAAATGTAGATAAACAAGGTATTAAACTACTCCTAACCAACTTAAAAGTAAACAAAGCTTCTGGCCTAGAGGAAATACCAGCAACACTGCTTAAAGAACTAACTAATGAAATATCCCCAATCTTTAAAATAATTTTTCAGGCCTCTCTAAACCAGGGCAAAGTGCCCAAAGATTGGAAATGAGCCAATGTAACCCCCCTTTTCAAAAAGAGATAAAACTGACCCCGGAAATTACAGACCTGTTTCCCTAACAAGCATAACATGTAAAATACTTGAACATATAATTTATAGTAGTATAGTAAATCATCTAGACAAACTTAATGCACTGTGCCCACACCAACATGGGTTCATGAAAAAACGATCAGACTCAATTAGTAGGCTTAATAAATGACTTGTCTAAGGGATTAGATAATAACAACCAAATTGATGCTATATTACTAGATTTTTCAAAAGCATTTGATAAAGTTCATCATTCTAGTCTTCTAAAAAAACTTAAATACTTCGGTATCTCTAGTCCCTTACATCAGTGGATTCAGGACTTTCCTATAGGCAGGGAACAAACAGTGATAATAAATGGCTCTAAGTCATCACCAATAACAGTAAACTCAGGAGTTCCACAAGGATGTGTTTTAGGACCCCTACTATTTCTAATGTACATTAATGATCTGCCAAATTGCATCAACACAGGAACAAAATTAAGATTATTTGCCGATGATTGCATAATTTATAGAATAATAAAGACAGGAAAAGATAGTGAACTTCTACAAAAAGAGCTAGATAAACTACAAAAATGGAATCAAACTGGAGTATGTCTTTTCACCCAGAAAAAGGTCAACTAATAAGGGTATCCAAGAAAAAGAAACAAATAATAATTAACTACTTCATTCATGGTAAAGAACTAACTCAAACTAACAATGCTAGGTATCTAGGAGTAATAATAAATGACAAGTTATCTTGGAACCCTCATATTGATGAAGTAATAAAAAAATCAAACAAAACATTAGGATTCATAAAAAGGAACTTTTACAAATGTAATAAGAATATAAAACAAAAATGCTATCTCACATTAGTTAGGCCTATACTAGAATATGCGGGATATGTATGGGACCCATCAACTAAAGAAAACATAAAAAAATTAGAACAAATTAAAAAAAGAGCTGCAAAGTTCATAACTAGTGAATATTCCCAATTGAGTAACGCCATCAGTCAAATCACTAAATCTAGAAACACTAGAGGACGGAAGGGCAAAGAGTAAAGTAGTATTAATACATAAGGCATTAAACTATAATTTAGAAATACAACCCAATAACAACCTGTTGCAAAGCTCAGATAAACATAAAGACAAAAACACTTTCCTTATCCCCTATGCGAGAACAAATGCATATAAGTACTCTTTCTTCCCAAATGGCATTCAGGCATGGAATGGGTTGCCTGAACAAACCAGGAAAACCAGTAACTTAACATCATTTAAAACATTCATAAAAATGCAAGACCAGACTCGGACCACGGATGAGCGTAGGGCGCAATAATCTTCCTTCATAGAAGGAGCGTCTGTAATGTATAAGATAAGATAAGTAAGAAGATAACAGTCAATATTATAATATAATGTTATGTTGTCTGCATTTTTCTGTCTCAATGTATTTCTTTCTCTCGATGCGTCTTTTCCTCTTCACTGTCTCCTTTCCTCTCTTTCAATCTCCACTTATCTTTCCTCTGACTACATCTTTCTCACGCTCTCTCGCTCTCTCCATGTCTCCCTCTCTCCCACTCCTCTTCTCACGACCTTTCTCCTCTCTCACTCTTCGATGTCCTCGCTCTCTTTCCATCCCCGATTCAAATTTCCACTCTCTTCATCTCCCACTCTCCATCTATCTTTCTCACCTCTCTCTTACCTTCCGCCGTATCGCTCTCTCTCCTCTAGCCCCTCTCTCTCTCTCCCCTAGCCCCTCTCTCTCTCCTCTAGCCTCTCTCTCTCTCCCCTAGCCCCTTTCTCTCTCCTCTAGGCTCTCTCTCTCTCCTCTAGCCCCTATCTCTCTCTCCTCTAGCCCCTCTCTCTCTCCTCTAGGCTCTCTCTCTCTCCCCTAGCCCCTCTCTCTCCTCTAGCCCCTCTCTCTCTCCTCTAGCCCCTCTCTCTCTCCTCTAGCCCCTCTCTCTCTCCTCTAGCCTCTCTCTCTCCTCTAGCCCCTCTCCCTCTTCCTTCACTCTTCATCACTTTCTTTCAAACCACTCACTCAAACTATCTCTAAGCATCCCATTTTCTATCCCTCACATTTACTCCGTCGCTCGCTCTCCATCTCTCCCTGTCTCTCTTTCTCCCCCCCCCCTTTCGCCATGTAAATAATGATAATAATAATGGTGCTTGTATAGCGCAAATCCTATTGATGACAGTTCTATGCGCTGACGACAGTTACAGAATACAGACAATGCACAACAGACGAAAATGTAAATATGTATACGCAAATACTGATAACGAAAAAGGTGTGTCTTCAACCAGCTGCTGAAGATGTCGAAGCAAGGGCTTTGGCGAAGCTGTAGTGGGAGGTGATTCTAATGCTCGTTGGCCAGCGGACACTAGCCTCACTCGAGGGATCCGCAGAGTAAGCGCGTCAGAAGCCGAACGAAGTGGGCGGGCCTGGGTGCAGAGCTTCAGACAAGAGCGAAGGTAATCCGGGAGTCCGGGGCACAGTTATTCAGGCACTTATAGCAGAGAGAAGCCAGCTTATACGAGATCCGGTTGTTGATGGGTAGCCAGTGCAGAGATCGGAGCAGAGGAGTGATATTTTTTTACTTATTCTTCATGACGACTAGTCCGGCTGCGCAGTTCTGGATACGTTGGAGTCCTTGAAGGGATGAGGCCGAGAGACCAAGGCAAGAGCGAATTGCAATGGAATGGTTAATAACATATGACTAACATCTATCGTGTTGATAAAACTGTATACTCTTATTGACAATGTTAAAAACAGTGGCACCAACGCGACCGTATAAAACAAGATACAGATACACAATATATTTTTCAATAAATTTTTCTCATAAAAAAGTGCATGATATCATTAACAAAATCTTATTGACGCATTCATACGGATTGTAAAATTAAAAGTCAATAAAATAAAGTTTAATTGTTCAGACATAATCTTATCTTATATATTACAGACGCTCATTATATAATGAAGTTTATTGCGTCCTACGCTCATCCGTGGTCCGAGTCTAGTCTTGCATCTTTATTAATGTTTTAAATGACGTTAAGTTACTGGTTTTCCTGGTCAGCCTAGGCAGCCCATTCTATGCCTGAATGCCACTCGGGAAGAAAGAGTACACATTACTTATTAATAACATTATTTATTAAATTTTTGCTTTACCTTAGTTTAAATATAGGTCTAAAAACACAAGTAAAAATATATATTAAGTCCTTGGTACATATCCACTTTCATTACATCTAAATGCTAACACAGTTTTAACCATCTCTTCTGGAACTCTGTTTGTCGGGTGATAATTGGAATTCTCCAGAGCCAACGTCATTTCCCAACCGTCCAGATAGAGTATTTTATCTCTTATATCTCAAAACGTCTCTTGTATTATGTTCACGTAGAACTTGGCTAGATTGTCTCCGCCTATGGCGTGGTTGAAGTTCCAATCAAATGACGTCACGTGAGGACCCCTGAAAGCAAACATCGCGTCCGGGTTTCTCTGGGCAACTCTAGACACGGCTTCTTTGAGCGCCTTGATCCTCTGGTGGACGACGCTCAGATGGGAAGGCATGGCATGTAGGAAGTAGTGAACAATGAAAATATATTTGCCAACAGACAGCGTTGAGTCGATGTAGTCAGCAACACTTTTGTAGTCGAGTCTGGGAGTCCAGTAGGCGTGCTGGTACAGTGGTAGCTCGTGTGGCGTAAAGGCCAACGTTATGTTCGTTTCTTTGTTTGCGCACGATCCGGCAGAAGGCCACAAGCTGTTGCTCATCCCGCCACACCCGACTACACCTTTAAAGCGATCCATGATTCGGACAGAGTTGGAATCGCCTAATATAACAACTCTGGTGTTTCTGAGACAGTTAATGGTTTGTGTCGCCGACAGGGATGGTCTGGAACACTGGAGATGTGACCAGTCCCAATTAGGTTTCCAGAAGCCGACAGGTCGTGAAATTAGATCCCAGGTGACGTTAAAGCTGACTTCTGAGCAAGGTTTCAGGTCTGGAAGTTTACCTGTAAAATGTTGAGTTCGAACGTTTAGCTATCGTTATTATGCACTAGTCAAATATCAATAGTTTTGTTGAAGATATGCATAATAAGCTTAAATACAATAAACATTCAAAACCGTGATCTTTCCCCATCATGCATAAAGTGCAGAATATGTAAATGACCACTATATCTTTATCTATAAAGTGCACAAGTGCACAGTGCCTCGTTCTCAAGTTCAAAGCGTGTATATGCAAATATTGAATCTTGGGTATTCAGTTGTGATTCATGTTCTGCCATTTTGTTCTCTGACTCGCCGTTAGGCCTAACCATTGTTGTTTTAAGCTTAGCCCACCTTTAAAATTATCTTGTCAGTTCGGCTGAGTGTGTTGCAGCACGTCAGCGAATCTAGTGCAATCTATTCTCAACTAAGAGGTTTTAATTATTGTGGGATATATTTCTTCCCAGAGTCAAAGCTTACCTTTACTCTCAGCCAATAGAATTAGTTTATTTGGAATAGAGTATTTTAAAATTTCTCTGAAATGAAATTAAAAAAAGAAAAATGATCAAGTAAAATAATAGAGAGCAATGCTCTATCATTACCAAATCTCCTTTTTTTTTAATCGTTGAGCCTAGTGGTTCTGACAACACTAAATATTCACTTTAAACATAAAAGTGACTAAATATCACACTTTAAACATAAAAGTTACTAAATATTCACTTTAAACCAAAAAGTGACTCAATATTTACACTTTAAACATAAAAGTGACTATATATTCACTTTAAAAATAAAAGTGACTAAATATTCACACTTTAAACATAAAAGTGACTAAATATTCACTTTAAACATAAAAGTTACTAAATATTCACTTTAAACATAAAAGTTACTAAATTTTCACTTTAAACATAAAAGTGACTAAATATTCACACTTTAAACATAAAAGTGACTATATATTCACTTTAAAAATAAAAGTGACTAAATATTCACACTTTAAACATAAAAGTAACTAAATATTCACACTTTAAACATAAAAGTGACTAAATATTCACTTTAAACATAAAAGTTACTAAATATTCACTTTAAACATAAAAGTTACTAAATTTTCACTTTAAACATAAAAGTGACTAAATATTCACACTTTAAACATAAAAGTGACTATATATTCACTTTAAAAATAAAAGTGACTAAATATTCACACTTTAAACATAAAAGTGACTAAATATTCACTTTAAACATAAAAGTTACTAAATATTCACTTTAAACATAAAAGTTACTAAATTTTCACTTTAAACATAAAAGTGACTAAATATTCACACTTTAAACATAAAAGTGACTATATATTCACTTTAAAAATAAAAGTGACTAAATATTCACACTTTAAACATAAAAGTAACTAAATATTCACACTTTAAACATAAAAGTGACTAAATATTCACTTTAAACATAAAAATTACTAAATTTTCACTTTAAACATAAAAGTGACTAAATATTCACTTTAAACATAAAAGTGACTAAATATTCGCACTTTAAACATAAAAGTGACTAAATATTTACTTTAAACATAAAAGTGACTAAATATTCACACTTTAAACATAAAAGTGACTTAATATTCACTTTAAACATAAAAGTGACTAAATATTCACTTTAAACATAAAAGTGACTCAATATTCACTTTAAATATAAAAGTGACTAAATATTCACACTTTTAACATAAAAGTGACTTAATATTCACTTTAAACATAAAAGTGACTAAATATTCATTTTAAACATTAAAGTGACTCAATATTCACTTTAAACATAAAAGTGACTAAATATTCACACTTTAAACATAAAAGTGACTAAATATCAAACTTTTAAACATCAAAGTTACTTAATATTCACTTTAAGCATAAAAGTGACTAAATATTCACTTTAAACATAAATGTGACTAAATTTTCACACTTTAAACATAAAAGTGACTAAATATTCACTTTAAATAATATAAAAGTGACTAAATATTCAATCTTTAAACATAAAAGTGACTTAATATTCACTTTAAACATAAAAGTGACTAAATATTCACTTTAAACATAAAAGTGACTAAATATTCACTTTAAACATAAAAGTGACTAAATATTCACACTTTAAACATAAAAGTGACTAAATATCAAACTTTAAACATAAAAATGACTAAATATTAACTTTAAACATAAAAGTGACTAAATATTCACACTTTAAACAAAAAAGTGACTTAATATTCACTTTAAACATAAAAGTGACTAAATATTCACTTTAAACATAAAAGTGACTCAATATTCACTTTAAACATAAAAGTTACTAAATATTCACTTTAAACATAAAAGTGACTAAATATCACACTTTAAACATAAAAGTAACTAAATATTCACTTTAAACATTAAAGTGACTAAATATTTACACTTTAAACATAAAAGTTACTAAATATTCACTTTAAACATAAAAATGACATAATATTCACTTTAAACATAAACGTGACTAAATATTCACTTTAAACATAAAAGTGACTAAATATTCACTTTAAACATAATAGTGACTAAATATTCACTTTAAACATAAAAGTGACTAAATATTCACTTTAAACATAAAAGTGACTAAATATCACACTTTAAACATAAAAGTTACTAAATATTCACTTTAAACCAAAAAGTGACTCAATATTCACACTTTAAACATAAAAGTGACTATATATTCACTTTAAAAAAAAAAGTGACTAAATATTCACACTTTAAACATAAAAGTGACTAAATATTCACACTTTAAACATAAAAGTTACTAAATATTCACTTTAAACATAAAAGTTACTAAATTTTCACTTTAAACATAAAAGTGACTAAATATTCACACTTTAAACATAAAAGTGACTATATATTCACTTTAAAAATAAAAGTGACTAAATATTCACACTTTAAACATAAAAGTAGCTAAATATTCACACTTTAAACATAAAAGTTACTAAATATTCACTTTAAACATTAAAATTACAAAATTTTCACTTTAAACATAATGTTACGAATCTCGGTCATAAATGAATGACGTAGTAAGGCATTGACCTCTTAACAAGTGCGTATCAGAGTCCAAAGCGACCAAGGTTTGACCTTTATGCCCTGAGGGCAGTTTAAATAAAATAATTCGTTCAAATCCCGTGGAAATTGGAGGATAATTCTGGATCGTAGTAATTATAGAGAAAGAGGTTAAAATGCGTATTAAGACCCTGTAGAATCTTCGATGATAGTTTTCTTTGAAAAGTCCCGACCTCCTTAAAGTTAGTTCAGTTCGGAAGTTTGTCGAGTGAAGTCGCTATATTCATTTGTATATTGTATGCCATTGTATTGAAACTTATGTTGCCATCAGTTGATGAAGTTTATTGATCGTTTATATTGAGTCTACAATTTAAATAAAATTGTTTATTCAACAACTGGAGTTGTGTGATCTATCATTGTTGAGAAAGGTGTTGAAGATAATTATCACGAATATAACTACATTGCTGCATAGACCTGTCAGTCAAGGAACCCCTAGCTTGGGCTACAGATTAGCAGAATCTAGAGACTTCTAATAAAGATACAACTATATTCATTGAATCCGATTTAACGAGTCGTAATAATAGTCAACCTAAAGAGGTCTATAATAGTTTGGGGTCTTCGTCCGATATAGTTGTATAGTGAAGCATATATTCAAGTTGTGTTGTGTTGTGTGTTGAAGCCGTGACCTACTGAGCAAGCCTAAAAACGCTGAATTCATTCTTCCGATTGGAAAAACGTAAGTTGGAAATTTACACTTTATAAATCTCTTAACTAAAGAATGGAATTTATTGAAAATCCAGAAGAAGAAGTTCTGAAAACTTTATCAATAAAGAAGTTAAAAGAGATCGCTGAGATCTTAAAGATAGAAGTTACTGAGACTACACCATCGAGGACTGTGTTGACACAGCAGATAAAAGATGTGTTGATTGCGAGTGGAAAGTTGAAAGTAGAATCAAGCGCGGAGGGATATCAAGTTGAAGGTCAGACGTCGAAATCTATGTCAGAACAGTTTAGATTTCAGTTAGAAATGAAACGGATGGAAATGGAGATGGAACAAAAACGTCTTGAGGTGGAACAAAGACGTCTAGAAATAGAAAGTCAGGAAAGAGATAAGAAAAGTCAAAGAGAAACAGAAAGTCAGGAAAGAATAGAACTGGCGAAGATAGGAGCTACTAAAAAAGAATCTCATAATGATGTAGAGATGGCCAGATGGAAAAAGCTAGTCCCTACCTACATTGATAAAGAAAGTGAAATAGCTAATTTCTTCCAGACCTTTGAAATTTCTTGCAGAGATTTTAAGTTCCCAGAAGATAAATGGGGAATATTAGTCAGAACAGCTTTTACTCAGGGAAGGGCAAGAGATTGTGTTCTATTGTTAAAAGAGGAGAATTTAAATGATTATGAAATCATTAAAGACACTGTACTTAAAGCCTATAACCAAATACCGGAAAGTTATCGGAAAAGGTTCCGTCAGTACACAATGTCCCCTTACCAAACACACTTAGACTTCCTTAGAGCAGAAGAAAAGTTAATGGATCAGTGGATAAAATCCAGAAATATCTCCACATTAAAAGAAATGAAAGATATCATTCTGTTAGAGGATTTTATTAACAAAGGGAGGCCGGATATAAGAATGTATTTATCCGAGCGTGATATCACTGACCCACATAAGGCTGCTGATTTAGCTGAACAGTATGCACTGTGTCATAGGACAGCTGATGGAAAGAATTTTAATAGATCACAACGGCAAGGAGAAAACACACAAAAACAACATCGTGAAAAAGAGCATTTTGTGAAACAAAATGATGTTAATAAAAGACCTGTCAACAAAAACGTCCAATGTACTTTTTGTAAAAGAACAGGACATAGCATAGAAGACTGTTGGAACATAAGGAAAGAAAAAGGACCTAATAAAGTGGTCATGTGCGTCAGACATGCACAAATACAGAATGTACAAGAAAGCGAAAATACAAACGAACTGAATTCGAAGAAAGATTCTTCTAAACCAGAAACACTGAGGGTGGATTTGCCTGAGAGCAAAAGTCAGAAGGTAGAGAAATCTACAACTGAAGATAATGAGGATAAATATCCTGATTATAAATACAGAATGGCTACTATTGGATTAATTGTCCAAGTCCACAGAGACGAAAAAGTAGACCAAAGTATTTTTGACTCGAACAAGAGTCTGAAGTCATCGAAAGATGAAACAACACCCGAAAGTCATGGTCAAGGGAAGAATAAAATTGACACAGAGACCCTGTGCAGTTTTCAACCGTTCATTAGTGAAGGTTGTGTGGCCTTACAAAAGGAAGGACCACTGAAGTCCGTAAACATATTACGAGACACAGGAGCATCATTAACACTGCTGCTTAAAGATGTATTACCATTGAATGATAATACATTGACAGGACAGACTGTCCTATTGAGAGGTTTTGAATGGAAAGAAGAAATACCTCTACATAGGATATACCTAGCATCTGACTTGGTGACAGGATATGTGACAGTTGGAGTAATATCAAAACTTCCTGTTGAGGGCATATCTGTTATCCTAGCAAATGATTTGGCGAAAGGGAGGGTGAGACCTGAACTGATTGTGAAGGAAAATCCAGACCCTAGTCCTATGGTGGAGACAGGAAAAGGAAAAGAACTTTATCCTGTAGGTGATGTCATAAATGGTATGACACCACAGAAAAAGAAAGAAGAAATTCTCTCACAAGAAAAGAAAAAGAAAGAAGAAATTCTCCCACGAGAGAAGAAAGAGGAAGAAGAAGTGGAACTTGATACTACTATTTTCTCCATGATTGAAAATTGTCCGAAAGGAAATGATCAATCAAAGAAGTCATCGCAAAATGAATTGATTGCTGAGCAGAAAGTAGACCCAGAGTTGCTACAGTTGCATGAGAAAGCTGTCGACGAGAAAGAAACTCCTACTAATGATGTCTATGAACATATAGACCACAGCATGAACAAACAACAATGCAAACCTGCAGTTGCCGGTACAGATGAAGATTGGAGGAGCATCACCGAAGAAACGAGTGCTGAGAACTGGACCGAAAATACCAAAAGCTATGGGTTACCACAATCCATACCGACAGATCGAAGGACCAACTTCACCTTGGAACTCTTCAATCCAGTCCTAAAGAACTTATGCCTGGAGCATGAGGTGATAACTGAATCCTATCCGGAAAGTCGAGGAGCCTATGGACCAATCTTTGGACCCACTGTCCGAGGACCACTCAAACTACTTCCAGAGGAATGGCAGACCGAATTGGACCTCCTTGGGCTGATCAAGTACCTAGATAAGTACATAATTTTTTTGTCTGACATAACTGTTTTTGTTAGAAAAAAATTGTACACTGCTCACATGCAGATGCCATTGTTGTGTGATGAAAGAAAGGCAAAAATATTATATCATTTGAAAATGATAAAGCCTTACCTTCTGAAAACAATTGGAATAAGCTTGATGTTGTTAACATTGTTACTCTTATTTGTAAAATTTATGCCTGGAGTACAGGATGAATTGAATGACAAATTCACTGATAGTTAGTTACCAAACTTACTATTTTAAAACTAAATCCCTTACTTGTGATGAAAAAGGACTGAGTAAAAGTATTGTTAGAGTAAATATCATTATAGTGTGATATTTCTAAACAAACTTGTTAGGTTGAGCATTTAAAATAATTGCTATAAGAGAAAAAGATCAGTTTTATCCGCAGAATTGGTTTCTAAATCAGAGGACATTATAAATGTGGACTGATTATAAGATATGTTTGAGAATCTCTGGAAATGATAATTGAAACATTTAGCAGAGAGGATAATTTGATTGAAAAAGATGTAAATGGTTTTAAGAAAAGAGAATTTTTCTATCACTAAAGTATTGAGAAATGTTTTATGATTGTACTATGGAAAATATTTTATCATGTACTGTTGTTGAAATATTGCACTGAGTCAAGATGCAAATTTCTTCTATGTGAATTTATTCATTTGTTCTATTATCACTGAATGTATGATAATGAAGGGTAAAAATAGTTGCAGCAAGGCAGAACTATGACTAAAAAGAATTCCAAGAATTGTATTATATATGATTTTTCACTTTTAGGATACTGTTACATGAAAAGCAGACCAAAAGTAGAAACTAATAAAACTTTGTATCCTTGTTTGTATAAATTTAGGATATGGGCCACTGATTTGACACTGCAAACCAGAATGATTGAGAATTTCATGGTTGAAAATTTATAATGTTGACATACCAATGTTCAACAAATGTATTATTAATTAAGGATTTCATGTCAAGATTGTAAAACTAATCTATATTTTTTTTGTATTAGTTAAAATAGATTGAATGAATTGTACTGAAAAGCAAAAGATTGGGTAGACCTGAACACTGTGAAGTAACAGGAGAACCTAGAACCTAATGAATAAAACCTTTATGGAAAATGGAAAAGAGCAATGTACCCCACTGAAAAGATTGGAAATGGAATGTTTTACCACACCAGTCAAAACAGCAGTTTGTTTTGTACATAAATTGCTAAAATTGATTTCTGTCTGAAAAAAAAAAAAAATTAATAGTAGCCTATGCTTTAATCTTTTCTACGTCAATAATATTGTATTTGAAATGTCTTTGATGTAATCTAAAGAAAATAAGTACTTACTGTGTAGTACTAAGATTGTATGAAGATAATATAATCTGCTTTGATTGATAGTTAATTAAGTAAATTAACCAAAATTGTTTCAAGTAAATCCATGTCTGCATGAAAGATAGAATGTTTCAATGTGAACTCTTTTAAAAAGAAAATAAGGACGTCGGAAGGTCATGGTAAAATGAGAAATTGAAATATTTTTAATGATTTTTGCTATAAACTATTTTAATTCGTGAACAGACTATGTTTAATGTTCTTAAAATAACATAAATGAATTTAATATTGAGATAATAAGTTGTTAAAGAACGCTCATTTAATACGATAACTATTTAATCGCGTAGAGATTTATTTTCTTTGACCTAGGCTGTGATGAGGTAAATTTGCATAGCGATGTCAATATTGTTAGAATCAATTGAGAATGAGAGGGTGAAAAAAGGAATAGAGAGAGAGAGTGCGGAATACTGACCTAGAAATTTTGGGTTTTGACACAGACAGTATTGTTTAAAGTTTAATGTGTTAGCCAGCCTACAAACATGAAAAAAAATACTGTCGAAGCAATAATATTTTTTGTTGTAAAGTGAAATTAGGTCAGGGCTAGTATTTTTTTTGTTTTGTAATTGAGTTAGGCCTAGCATGTGTTCTATCAGAACGTTGGGTTTTTCTCCTTATGAAAAAATAAGTCGTGTCTGCATAGACATTAAGTGATTTTTTCTTTTGTTGTATAATTACAAATTGTAAAAGATATTAGTTTATAATTAAATGAACGAGAGAGTTTTTATTAACGTGGAATGTTAATGGAATGGAAATTATTAAATTGTATAATGTGTAACTATGTATTTTTCTTGTATACAAGATTTAGATAAACAATTTAATTGTCCATTGTTTTGAATTAAAAAATGAATGATTGAATGACTGTAGTTAAGCCATTTGATAAGATGAACTTAGATTGCATATATTATATGTTATTGTTATCAGTTCGATTGAATTATTGGGATAGCCAATTGAATGGTATTGTTTTCCCCGGAAAATTTTCTTTTATAATTATTCCTTAAAATTAACATTTTTTTTGTATTGTAAAATGTAAAAGAAATAATTATAACATTTTTTAAGGGCGGTCGTGTTACGAATCTCGGTCATAAATGAATGACGTAGTAAGGCATTGACCTCTTAACAAGTGCGTATCAGAGTCCAAAGCGACCAAGGTTTGACCTTTATGCCCTGAGGGCAGTTTAAATAAAATAATTCGTTCAAATCCCGTGGAAATTGGAGGATAATTCTGGATCGTAGTAATTATAGAGAAAGAGGTTAAAATGCGTATTAAGACCCTGTAGAATCTTCGATGATAGTTTTCTTTGAAAAGTCCCGACCTCCTTAAAGTTAGTTCAGTTCGGAAGTTTGTCGAGTGAAGTCGCTATATTCATTTGTATATTGTATGCCATTGTATTGAAACTTATGTTGCCATCAGTTGATGAAGTTTATTGATCGTTTATATTGAGTCTACAATTTAAATAAAATTGTTTATTCAACAACTGGAGTTGTGTGATCTATCATTGTTGAGAAAGGTGTTGAAGATAATTATCACGAATATAACTACATTGCTGCATAGACCTGTCAGTCAAGGAACCCCTAGCTTGGGCTACAGATTAGCAGAATCTAGAGACTTCTAATAAAGATACAACTATATTCATTGAATCCGATTTAACGAGTCGTAATAATAGTCATCATAAAGAGGGCCATAACAATAAAAGTGACTAAATATTCACTTTAAACATAAAAGTGACTAAATATTCACACTTTAAACATAAAAGTGACTAAATATTTACTTTAAACATAAAAGTGACTAAATATTCACACTTTAAACATAAAAGTGACTTAATATTCACTTTAAACATAAAAGTGACTAAATATTCACTTTAAACATAAAAGTGACTCAATATTCACTTTAAATATAAAAGTGACTAAATATTCACACTTTAAACATAAAAAAGACTTAATTATCACTTTAAGCATAAAAACGACTAAATATTCACTTTAAACATAAATGTGACTAAATTTTCACACTTTAAACATAAAAGTGACTAAAGATTCACTTTAAACATAAAAGTGACTAAATATTAATTTAAACATAAAGGTGACTAAATATTTACTTAAAACATAAAAATGACTAAATTTTCACACTTTAAACATAAAAGTGACTAAGCTAAATATTTACTTTAAACATAAAAGTGACTAAATATTCACTTTAAACATAAAAGTGACTAAATATTCACTTTAAACATAAAAGTGCCTAAATATTTACACTTTAAAGATAAAAGTGACTAAATATTCACTTTAAACATAAAAGTATCTAAATATTCACTTTAAACATAAAAGTGACTAAATATTCACACTTTAAACATAAAAGTGACTAAATATTCACTTTAAACATAAAAGTGACTAAATGTTTACACTTTAAACATAAAAATGACTAAATATTCACACTTTAAACATAAAAGTGATTAAATATTCACTTTAAACATTAATGTAACTAAATATTCACACTTTAAACATAAAAGTGACTAAAAATTCACTTTAAACATAAAAGTGACTAAATATTCACTTTAAACATAAAAGTGACTAAATATTCACTTTAAACATAAAAGTGACTAAATAATCACACCTTAAACATAAGTGACTAAATATCACACTTTAAACATAAAAGTGACTAAATATTCACTTTAAACATAAAAGTTACTAAATATTCACTTTAAACATAAAAGTAACTAAATATTTACTTTAAACATAAAAGTGACTAAATATTCACTTTAAACATAAAAGTGACTAAATGTTCACTTTAAACATAAAAATGACTAAATATTCACTTTAAACATAAAAGGGACTAAATATTCACTTTAAACATAAAAGTGACTAAATATTCACACTTTAAACATAAAAGTGACTAAATATCACATTTTAAACATGAAAATAACTAAATATTCACTTTAAACATAAAAGTCACTAAATATTCACTTTAAACATAAAAGTGACTAAAAATTCACACTTTAATTATAAAAGTGACTAAATATTCACTTTAAACATAAAAGTGACTAAATATTCACTTTAAACATAAAAGTAACTAAATATTCACTTTAAACATAAAAGTTACTAAATATTCACACTTTAAACATAAAAGTGACTAAATATTCACTTTAAACATAAAAGTAACTAAATATTAACTTCAAACATAAAAGTTACTAAATATTCACACTTTAAACATAAAAGTGACTAAATATTCACTTTAAACATAAAAGTGACTAAATATTCACTTTAAACATAAAAATTACTAAATATTCACTTTAAACATAAAAGTGACTAAATATCCTACTTTAAACATAAAAATGACTAAATATTCACTTTAAACATAAAAGTAACTAAATATTTACTTTAAACATAAAAGTTACTAAATATTCACTTTAAACATAAAAGTGACTAAATATCACACTTTAAACATAAAAGTGACTAAATATTCACTTTAAACATAAAAGTGTCTAAATATTCTCACTTTAAACATTAAAGTGACTAAATATTCACTTTAAATATAAAAGTGACTAAATATTCACTCTAAACATAAAAGTTACTAAATATTCACTTTAAACATAAAAGGGACTAAATATTCACTTTAAACATAAAAATGACTAAATATTCACACTTTAAACATAAAAGTGACTAAATATTACTAAATATTCACTTTAAACATAAAAGTGACTAAAATTCACACTTTAATTATAAAAGTGTCTAAATATTCACTTTAACTATAAAAAGTGACTAAATATTCACTTTAAACATTAAAATTACAAAATTTTCACTTTAAACATAAAAGTGACTAAATATTCACTTTAAACATAAAAGTGACTAAATATTCACACTTTAAACATAAAAGTGACTAAATATTTACTTTAAACATAAAAGTGACTAAATATTCACACTTTAAACATAAAAGTGACTTAATATTCACTTTAAACATAAAAGTGACTAAATATTCACTTTAAACATAAAAGTGACTCAATATTCACTTTAAATATAAAAGTCACTAAATATTCACACTTTAAACATAAAAAAGACTTAATTATCACTTTAAGCATAAAAACGACTAAATATTAACTTTAAACATAAATGTGACTAAATTTTCACACTTTAAACATAAAAGTGACTATAGATTCACTTTAAACATAAAAGTGACTAAATATTTAATTTAAACATAAAGGTGACTAAATATTTACTTAAAACATAAAAATGACTAAATTTTCACACTTTAAACATAAAAGTGACTAAGCTAAATATTTACTTTAAACATAAAAGTGACTAAATATTCACTTTAAACATAAAAGTGACTAAATATTCACTTTAAACATAAAAGTGCCTAAATATTCACACTTTAAAGATAAAAGTGACTAAATATTCACTTTAAACATAAAAGTATCTAAATATTCACTTTAAACATAAAAGTGACTAAATATTCACACTTTAAACATAAAAGTGACTAAATATTCACTTTAAACATAAAAGTGACTAAATGTTCACACTTTAAACATAAAAATGACTAAATATTCACACTTTAAACATAAAAGTGATTAAATATTCACTTTAAACATTAATGTAACTAAATATTCACACTTTAAACATAAAAGTGACTAAAAATTCACTTTAAACATAAAAGTGACTAAATATTCACTTTAAACATAAAAGTGACTAAATATTCACTTTAAACATAAAAGTGACTAAATAATCACACCTTAAACATAAGTGACTAAATATCACACTTTAAACATAAAAGTGACTAAATATTCACTTTAAACATAAAAGTTACTAAATATTCACTTTAAACATAAAAGTAACTAAATGTTCACTTTAAACATAAAAATGACTAAATATTCACTTTAAACATAAAAGGGACTAAATATTCACTTTAAACATAAAAGTGACTAAATATTCACACTCCAAACATAAAAGTGACTAAATATCACATTTTAAACATGAAAATAACTAAATATTCACTTTAAACATAAAAGTCACTAAATATTCACTTTAAACATAAATTACTAAATATTCACTTTAAACATAAAAGTGACTAAATATTCACTTGAAACATAAAAGTGACTAAATATTCACTTTAAACATAAAAGTGACTAAAAATTCACACTTTAATTATAAAAGTGACTAAATATTCACTTTAAACATAAAAGTGACTAAATATTCACTTTAAACATAAAAGTAACTAAATATTCACTTTAAACATAAAAGTTACTAAATATTCACACTTTAAACATAAAAGTGACTAAATATTCACTTTAAACATAAAAGTAACTAAATATTCACTTTAAACATAAAAGTTACTAAATATTCACACTTTAAACATAAAAGTGACTAAATATTCACTTTAAACATAAAAGTGACTAAATATTCACTTTAAACATAAAAATTACTAAATATTCACTTTAAACATAAAAGTGACTAAATATCTTACTTTAAACATAAAAATGACTAAATATTCACTTTAAACATAAAAGTAACTAAATATTTACTTTAAACATAATAGTGACTAAATATTCACTTTAAACATAAAAGTGACTAAATATTCACTTTAAACATAAAAGTTACTAAATATTCACTTTAAACATAAAAGTGACTAAATATCAAACTTTAAACATAAAAGTGACTAAATATTCACTTTAAACATAAAAGTGTCTAAATATTCTCACTTTAAACATTAAAGTGACTAAATATTCACTTTAAATATAAAAGTGACTAAATATTCACTCTAAACATAAAAGTTACTAAATATTCACTTTAAACATAAAAGGGACTAAATATTCACTTTAAACATAAAAATGACTAAATATTCACACTTTAAACATAAAAGTGACTAAATATTACTAAATATTCACTTTAAACATAAAAGTGACTAAAATTCACACTTTAATTATAAAAGTGTCTAAATATTCACTTTAACTATAAAAAGTGACTAAATATTCACTTTAAACATAAAAGTAACTAAATATTCACTTTAAACATAAAAGTGACTAAATATTCACACTTCAAACATAAAAATGACTAAATATCACACTTTAAACATAAAAGTGACTAAATATTCACTTTAAACATAAAAGTTACTAAATATTCACTTTAAACATAAAAGTAACTAAATATTTACTTTAAACATAAAAGTGACTAATTATTCACTTTAAACATAAAAGTGACTAAATATTCACTTTAAACATAAAAGTGACTAAATATCACACTTTAAACATAAAAGTGACTAAATATTTACTTTAAACATAAAAGTGACTAAATATTCTCACTTTAAACATAAAAGTGACTAAATATTTACTTTAAACATAAAAGTTACTAAATATTCACTTTAAACATAAAAGGGACTAAATATTCACTTTAAACATAAAAATGACTAAATATTCACACTTTAAACATAAAAGTGACTAAATATTCACTTTAAACATTAAAGTGACTAAATATTCACTTTAAACATAAAAGTGACTAAAAATTCACACTTTAATTATAAAAGTGTCTAAATATTCACTTTAAACATAAAAGTAACTAAATATTCACTTTAAAGATAAAAGTAACTAAATATTCACTTTAAACATAAAAGTGACTAAATATTCACACTTTAAACATAAAAGTGACTAAATATCACACTTTAAACATAAAAGTGACTAAATATCACACTTTAAACATAAAAGTTACTAAATATTCACTTTAAACATAAAAGTAACTAAATATTTACTTTAAACATAAAAGTGACTAAATATTCACTTTAAACATAAAAGTGACTAAATATTCACTTTAAACATAAAAGTGACTAAATATCACACTTTAAACATAAAAGTGACTTAATATTCACTTTAAACCAAAAAGTGACTCAATATTCACACTTTAAACATAAAAGTGACTATATATCCACTTTAAAAATAAAAGTGACTAAATATTCACACTTTAAACATAAAAGTGACTAAATATTCACACTTTAAACAAAAAAATTACTAAATTTTCACTTTAAACATAAAAGTGACTAAATATTCACTTTAAACATAAAAGTGACTAAATATTCACACTTTAAACATAAAAGTGACTAAATATTCACTTTAAACATAAAAGTGACTAAATATTCACTTTAAACATTAAAGTGACTAAATATTTACACTTTAAACATAAGAGTTACTTAATATTTACTTTAAACAGAAAAGTGACTCAATATTCACACTTTAAACATAAAAGTGACTAAATATTCACTTTAAAAATAAAAGTGACTAAATATTCACACTTTAAACATAAAAGTGACTAAATATTCACACTTTAAACATAAAAGTTACTAAATATTCACTTTAAACATAAAAGTGACTAAATATTCACTTTAAACATAAAAGTGACTAAATATTCACTTTAAATATAAAAGTGACTAAATATTCACTTTAAACATAAAAGTGACTCAATATTCCCTTTAAACATAAAAGTGACTAAATATTCACACTTTAAACATAAAAGTGACTAAATATCAAACTTTGAACATAAAAGTGACTAAATATTCACTTTAAACATAAAAGTGACTAAATATTCACACTTTAAACATAAAAGTGATTTAATATTCACTTTAAACATAAAAGTGACTAAATATTCACTTTAAACATAAAAGTAACTAAATGTTCACTTTAAACATAAAAATGACTAAATATTCACTTTAAACATAAAAGGGACTAAATATTCACTTTAAACATAAAAGTGACTAAATATTCACACTCCAAACATAAAAGTGACTAAATATCACATTTTAAACATGAAAATAACTAAATATTCACTTTAAACATAAAAGTCACTAAATATTAACTTTAAACATAAAAGTTACTAAATATTCACTTTAAACATAAAAGTGACTAAATATTCACTTGAAACATAAAAGTGACTAAATATTCACTTTAAACATAAAAGTGACTAAAAATTCACACTTTAATTATAAAAGTGACTAAATATTCACTTTAAACATAAAAGTGACTAAATATTCACTTTAAACATAAAAGTAACTAAATATTCACTTTAAACATAAAAGTTACTAAATATTCACACTTTAAACATAAAAGTGACTAAATATTCACTTTAAACATAAAAGTAACTAAATATTCACTTTAAACATAAAAGTTACTAAATATTCACACTTTAAACATAAAAGTGACTAAATATTCACTTTAAACATAAAAGTGACTAAATATTCACTTTAAACATAAAAATTACTAAATATTCACTTTAAACATAAAAGTGACTAAATATCCTACTTTAAACATAAAAATGACTAAATATTCACTTTAAACATAAAAGTAACTAAATATTTACTTTAAACATAATAGTGACTAAATATTCACTTTAAACATAAAAGTGACTAAATATTCACTTTAAACATAAAAGTTACTAAATATTCACTTTAAACATAAAAGTGACTAAATAATCACTTTAAACATAAAAGTGTCTAAATATTCTCACTTTAAACATTAAAGTGACTAAATATTCACTTTAAATATAAAAGTGACTAAATATTCACTCTAAACATAAAAGTTACTAAATATTCACTTTAAACATAAAAGGGACTAAATATTCACTTTAAACATAAAAATGACTAAATATTCACACTTTAAACAAAAAAGTGACTAAATATTACTAAATATTCACTTTAAACATAAAAGTGACTAAAATTCACACTTTAATTATAAAAGTGTCTAAATATTCACTTTAACTATAAAAAGTGACTAAATATTCACTTTAAACATAAAAGTAACTAAATATTCACTTTAAACATAAAAGTGACTAAATATTCACACTTCAAACATAAAAATGACTAAATATCACACTTTAAACATAAAAGTGACTAAATATTCACTTTAAACATAAAAGTTACTAAATATTCACTTTAAACATAAAAGTAACTAAATATTTACTTTAAACATAAAAGTGACTAAATATTCACTTTAAACATAAAAGTGACTAATTATTCACTTTAAATATAAAAGTGACTAAATATTCACTTTAAACATAAAAGTGACTAAATATCACACTTTAAACATAAAAGTGACTAAATATTTACTTTAAACATAAAAGTGACTAAATATTCTCACTTTAAACATAAAAGTGACTAAATATTTACTTTAAACATAAAAGTTACTAAATATTCACTTTAAACATAAAAGGGACTAAATATTCACTTTAAACATAAAAATGACTAAATATTCACCTTTTAAACATAAAAGTGACTAAATATTCACTTTAAACATTAAAGTGACTAAATATTCACTTTAAACATAAAAGTGACTAAAAATTCACACTTTAATTATAAAAGTGTCTAAATATTCACTTTAAACATAAAAGTGACTAAATATTCACTTTAAAGATAAAAGTAACTAAATATTCACTTTAAACATAAAAGTGACTAAATATTCACACTTTAAACATAAAAGTGACTAAATATCACACTTTAAACATAAAAGTGACTAAATATCACACTTTAAACATAAAAGTTACTAAATATTCACTTTAAACATAAAAGTAACTAAATATTTACTTTAAACATAAAAGTGACTAAATATTCACTTTAAACATAAAAGTGACTAAATATTCACTTTAAACATAAAAGTGACTAAATATCACACTTTAAACATAAAAGTGACTTAATATTCACTTTAAACCAAAAAGTGACTCAATATTCACACTTTAAACATAAAAGTGACTATATATCCACTTTAAAAATAAAAGTGACTAAATATTCACACTTTAAACATAAAAGTGACTAAATATTCACACTTTAAACAAAAAATTACTAAATTTTCACTTTAAACATAAAAGTGACTAAATATTCACTTTAAACATAAAAGTGACTAAATATTCACACTTTAAACATAAAAGTGACTAAATATTCACTTTAAACATAAAAGTGACTAAATATTCACTTTAAACATTAAAGTGACTAAATATTTACACTTTAAACATAAGAGTTACTTAATATTTACTTTAAACAGAAAAGTGACTCAATATTCACACTTTAAACATAAAAGTGACTAAATATTCACTTTAAAAATAAAAGTGACTAAATATTCACACTTTAAACATAAAAGTGACTAAATATTCACACTTTAAACATAAAAGTTACTAAATATTCACTTTAAACATAAAATTGACTAAATATTCACTTTAAACATAAAAGTGACTAAATATTCACTTTAAATATAAAAGTGACTAAATATTCACACTTTAAACATAAAAGTGACTTAATATTCACTTTAAACATTAAAGTGACTAAATATTCACTTTAAACATAAAAGTGACTCAATATTCCCTTTAAACATAAAAGTGACTAAATATTCACACTTTAAACATAAAAGTGACTAAATATCAAACTTTGAACATAAAAGTGACTAAATATTCACTTTAAACATAAAAGTGACTAAATATTCACACTTTAAACATAAAAGTGATTTAATATTCACTTTAAACATAAAAGTGACTAAATATTCACTTTAAACATAAAAGTGACTCAATATTCACACTTTAAACATAAAATTGACTAAATATTCACTTTAAACATAAAAGTGACTAAATATTCACTTTAAACATTAAAGTGACAAAATATTTACACTTTAAACATAAAAGTTACTAAATATTCACTTTAAACATAAAAGTGACTAAATATATACACTTTAAACAAAAAAGTGACTAAATATTAACTTTAAACATAAAAGTGACTAAATATCACACTTTGAACATAAAAGTTACTAAATATTCACTTTAAACATAAAAGTTACTTAATATTCACTTTAAACCAAAAAGTGACTCAATATTCACACTTTAAACATAAAAGTGACTATATATTCACTTTAAAAGTAAAAGTGACTAAATATTCACAATTTAAACATAAAAGTGACTAAATATTCACACTTTAAACATAAAAGTGACTAAATATTCACACTTTTAACATAAAAGTGACTTAATATTCACTTTAAACATAAAAGTGACTAAATATTCACTTTAAACATAAAAGTGACTCAATATTCACTTTAAATATAAAAATGACTAAATATTAACACTTTAAACATAAAAGTGACTAAATATTACTAATTATTCACTTTAAACATAAAAGTGACTAAATATTCACTTTAAACATAAAAGTTACTAAATATTCACTTTAAACATAAAAGTGACTAAATATGACACTTTAAACATAAAAGTGACTAAATATTCACACTTTAAACATAAAAGTTACTAAATTTTCACTTTAAACATAAAAGTGACTAAATATTCACTTTAAACATAAAAGTGACTAAATATTCACACTTTAAACATAAAAGTGACTAAATATTCACTTTAAACATAAAAGTGACTAAATATTCACTTTAAACATTAAAGTGACTAAATATTTACACTTTAAACATAAGAGTTACTTAATATTCACTTTAAACAAAAAAGTGACTCAATATTCACACTTTAAACATAAAAGTGACTAAATATTCACTTTAAAAATAAAAGTGACTAAATATTCACACTTTAAACATAAAAGTTACTAAATATTCACTTTAAACATAAAAGTGACTAAATATTCATTTTAACATAAAAGTGACTAAATATTCACTTTAAATATAAAAGTGACTAAATATTCACACTTTAAACATAAAAGTGACTTAATATTCACTTTAAACATTAAAGTGACTAAATATTCACTTTAAACATAAAAGTGACTCAATATTCCCTTTAAACATAAAAGTGACTAAATATTCACACTTTAAATATAAAAGTGACTAAATATCAAACTTTGAACATAAAAGTGACTAAATATTCACTTTAAACATAAAAGTGACTAAATATTCACACTTTAAACATAAAAGTGATTTAATATTCACTTTAAACATAAAAGTGACTAAATATTCACTTTAAACATAAAAGTGACTCAATATTCACACTTTAAACATAAAAGTGACTAAATATTCACTTTAAACATAAAAGTGACTAAATATTCACTTTAAACATTAAAGTGACTAAATATTTACACTTTAAACAAAAAAGTTACTAAATATTCACTTTAAACATAAAAGTGACTAAATATATACACTTTAAACAAAAAAGTGACTAAATATTAACTTTAAACATAAAAGTGACTAAATATCACACTTTGAACATAAAAGTTACTAAATATTCACTTTAAACATAAAAGTTACTTAATATTCACTTTAAACCAAAAAGTGACTCAATATTCACACTTTAAACATAAAAGTGACTATATATTCACTTTAAAAGTAAAAGTGACTAAATATTCACAATTTAAACATAAAAGTGACTAAATATTCACACTTTAAACATAAAAGTGACTAAATATTCACACTTTTAACATAAAAGTGACTTAATATTCACTTTAAACCAAAAAGTGACTCAATATTCACACTTTAAACATAAAAGTGACTATATATCCACTTTAAAAATAAAAGTGACTAAATATTCACACTTTAAACATAAAAGTGACTAAATATTCACACTTTAAACAAAAAATTACTAAATTTTCACTTTAAACATAAAAGTGACTAAATATTCACTTTAAACATAAAAGTGACTAAATATTCACACTTTAAACATAAAAGTGACTAAATATTCACTTTAAACATAAAAGTGACTAAATATTCACTTTAAACATTAAAGTGACTAAATATTTACACTTTAAACATAAGAGTTACTTAATATTTACTTTAAACAGAAAAGTGACTCAATATTCACACTTTAAACATAAAAGTGACTAAATATTCACTTTAAAAATAAAAGTGACTAAATATTCACACTTTAAACATAAAAGTGACTAAATATTCACACTTTAAACATAAAAGTTACTAAATATTCACTTTAAACATAAAATTGACTAAATATTCACTTTAAACATAAAAGTGACTAAATATTCACTTTAAATATAAAAGTGACTAAATATTCACACTTTAAACATAAAAGTGACTTAATATTCACTTTAAACATTAAAGTGACTAAATATTCACTTTAAACATAAAAGTGACTCAATATTCCCTTTAAACATAAAAGTGACTAAATATTCACACTTTAAACATAAAAGTGACTAAATATCAAACTTTGAACATAAAAGTGACTAAATATTCACTTTAAACATAAAAGTGACTAAATATTCACACTTTAAACATAAAAGTGATTTAATATTCACTTTAAACATAAAAGTGACTAAATATTCACTTTAAACATAAAAGTGACTCAATATTCACACTTTAAACATAAAATTGACTAAATATTCACTTTAAACATAAAAGTGACTAAATATTCACTTTAAACATTAAAGTGACAAAATATTTACACTTTAAACATAAAAGTTACTAAATATTCACTTTAAACATAAAAGTGACTAAATATATACACTTTAAACAAAAAAGTGACTAAATATTAACTTTAAACATAAAAGTGACTAAATATCACACTTTGAACATAAAAGTTACTAAATATTCACTTTAAACATAAAAGTTACTTAATATTCACTTTAAACCAAAAAGTGACTCAATATTCACACTTTAAACATAAAAGTGACTATATATTCACTTTAAAAGTAAAAGTGACTAAATATTCACAATTTAAACATAAAAGTGACTAAATATTCACACTTTAAACATAAAAGTGACTAAATATTCACACTTTTAACATAAAAGTGACTTAATATTCACTTTAAACATAAAAGTGACTAAATATTCACTTTAAACATAAAAGTGACTCAATATTCACTTTAAATATAAAAATGACTAAATATTAACACTTTAAACATAAAAGTGACTAAATATTACTAATTATTCACTTTAAACATAAAAGTGACTAAATATTCACTTTAAACATAAAAGTTACTAAATATTCACTTTAAACATAAAAGTGACTAAATATGACACTTTAAACATAAAAGTGACTAAATATTCACACTTTAAACATAAAAGTTACTAAATTTTCACTTTAAACATAAAAGTGACTAAATATTCACTTTAAACATAAAAGTGACTAAATATTCACACTTTAAACATAAAAGTGACTAAATATTCACTTTAAACATAAAAGTGACTAAATATTCACTTTAAACATTAAAGTGACTAAATATTTACACTTTAAACATAAGAGTTACTTAATATTCACTTTAAACAAAAAAGTGACTCAATATTCACACTTTAAACATAAAAGTGACTAAATATTCACTTTAAAAATAAAAGTGACTAAATATTCACACTTTAAACATAAAAGTTACTAAATATTCACTTTAAACATAAAAGTGACTAAATATTCATTTTAACATAAAAGTGACTAAATATTCACTTTAAATATAAAAGTGACTAAATATTCACACTTTAAACATAAAAGTGACTTAATATTCACTTTAAACATTAAAGTGACTAAATATTCACTTTAAACATAAAAGTGACTCAATATTCCCTTTAAACATAAAAGTGACTAAATATTCACACTTTAAATATAAAAGTGACTAAATATCAAACTTTGAACATAAAAGTGACTAAATATTCACTTTAAACATAAAAGTGACTAAATATTCACACTTTAAACATAAAAGTGATTTAATATTCACTTTAAACATAAAAGTGACTAAATATTCACTTTAAACATAAAAGTGACTCAATATTCACACTTTAAACATAAAAGTGACTAAATATTCACTTTAAACATAAAAGTGACTAAATATTCACTTTAAACATTAAAGTGACTAAATATTTACACTTTAAACATAAAAGTTACTAAATATTCACTTTAAACATAAAAGTGACTAAATATATACACTTTAAACAAAAAAGTGACTAAATATTAACTTTAAACATAAAAGTGACTAAATATCACACTTTGAACATAAAAGTTACTAAATATTCACTTTAAACATAAAAGTTACTTAATATTCACTTTAAACCAAAAAGTGACTCAATATTCACACTTTAAACATAAAAGTGACTATATATTCACTTTAAAAGTAAAAGTGACTAAATATTCACAATTTAAACATAAAAGTGACTAAATATTCACACTTTAAACATAAAAGTGACTAAATATTCACACTTTTAACATAAAAGTGACTTAATATTCACTTTAAACATAAAAGTGACTAAATATTCACTTTAAACATAAAAGTGACTCAATATTCACTTTAAATATAAAAATGACTAAATATTAACACTTTAAACAAAAAAGTGACTAAATATTACTAAATATTCACTTTAAACATAAAAGTGACTAAATATTTACTTTAAACATAAAAGTGACTAAATATTCACTTTAAACATAAAAGTGACTAAATATGACACTTTAAACATAAAAGTGACTAAATATTCACACTTTAAACATAAAAGTTACTAAATTTTCACTTTAAACATAAAAGTGACTAAATATTCACTTTAAACATAAAAGTGACTAAATATTCACACTTTAAACATAAAAGTGACTAAATATTCACTTTAAACATAAAAGTGACTAAATATTCACTTTAAACATTAAAGTGACTAAATATTTACACTTTAAACATAAGAGTTACTTAATATTCACTTTAAACAAAAAAGTGACTCAATATTCACACTTTAAACATAAAAGTGACTAAATATTCACTTTAAAAATAAAAGTGACTAAATATTCACACTTTAAACATAAAAGTGACTAAATATTCACACTTTAAACATAAAAGTGATTTAATATTCACTTTAAACATAAAAGTGACTAAATATTCACTTTAAACATAAAAGTGACTAAATATTCACTTTAAATATAAAAGTGACTAAATATTCACACTTTAAACATAAACGTGACTTAATATTCACTTTAAACATTAAAGTGACTAAATATTCACTTTAAACATAAAAGTGACTCAATATTCCCTTTAAACATAAAAGTGACTAAATATTCACACTTTAAACATAAAAGTGACTAAACATCAAACTTTGAACATAAAAGTGACTAAATATTCACTTTAAACATAAAAGTGACTAAATATTCACACTTTAAACATAAAAGTGATTTAATATTCACTTTAAACATAAAAGTGACTAAATATTCACTTTAAACATAAAAGTGACTCAATATTCACACTTTAAACATAAAAGTGACTAAATATTCACTTTAAACATAAAAGTGACTAAATATTCACTTTAAACATTAAAGTGACTAAATATTTACACTTTAAACATAAAAGTTACTAAATATTCACTTTAAACATAAAAGTGACTAAATATATACACTTTAAACAAAAAAGTGACTAAATATTAACTTTAAACATAAAAGTGACTAAATATCACACTTTGAACATAAAAGTTACTAAATATTCACTTTAAACATAAAAGTTACTTAATATTCACTTTAAAAAAAAAAGTGACTCAATATTCACACTTTAAACATAAAAGTGACTATATATTCACTTTAAAAGTAAAAGTGACTAAATATTCACAATTTAAACATAAAAGTGACTTAATATTCACTTTAAACATAAAAGTGACTAAATATTCACTTTAAACATAAAAGTGACTCAATATTCACTTTAAATATAAAAATGACTAAATATTCACACTTTAAACATAAAAGTTACTAAATTTTCACTTTAAACATAAAAGTGACTAAATATTCACTTTAAACATAAAAGTGACTAAATATTCACACTTTAAACATAAAAGTGACTAAATATTCACTTTAAACATAAAAGTGACTAAATATTCACTTTAAACATTAAAGTGACTAAATATTTACACTTTAAACATAAGAGTTACTTAATATTCACTTTAAACAAAAAAGTGACTCAATATTCACACTTTAAACATAAAAGTGACTAAATATTCACTTTAAAAATAAAAGTGACTAAATATTCACACTTTAAACATAAAAGTGACTAAATATTCACACTTTAAACATAAAAGTTACTAAATATTCACTTTAAACATAAAAGTGACTAAATATTCACTTTAAACATAAAAGTGACTAAATATTCACTTTAAATATAAAAGTGACTAAATATTCACACTTTAAACATAAAAGTGACTTAATATTCACTTTAAACATTAAAGTGACTCAATATTCACACTTTAAACATAAAAGTGACTCAATATTCCCTTTAAACATAAAAGTGACTCAATATTCACACTTTAAACATAAAAGTGACTAAATATTCACTTTAAACATAAAAGTGACTAAATATTCACTTTAAACATTAAAGTGACTAAATATTTACACTTTAAACATAAGAGTTACTTAATATTCACTTTAAACAAAAAAGTGACTCAATATTCACACTTTAAACATAAAAGTGACTAAATATTCACTTTAAAAATAAAAGTGACTAAATATTCACACTTTAAACAAAAAAGTGACTAAATATTCACACTTTAAACATAAAAGTTACTAAATATTCACTTTAAACATAAAAGTGACTAAATATTCACTTTAAACATAAAAGTGACTAAATATTCACTTTAAATATAAAAGTGACTAAATATTCACACTTTAAACATAAAAGTGACTTAATATTCACTTTAAACATAAAAGTGACTAAATATTCACTTTAAACATAAAAGTGACTCAATATTCCCTTTAAACATAAAAGTGACTAATTATTCACACTTTAAACATAAAAGTGACTAAATATCAAACTTTGAACATTAAAAATACTAAATATTCACTTTAAACATAAAAGTGACTAAATATTCACACTTTAAACATAAAAGTGATTTAATTTTCACTTTAAACATAAAAGTGACTAAATATTCACTTTAAACATAAAAGTGACTCAATATTCACACTTTAAACATAAAAGAGACTAAATATTCACTTTAAACATAAAAGTGACTAAATATTCACTTTAAACATTAAAGTGACTAAATATTTACACTTTAAACATAAAAGTTACTAAATATTCACTTTAAACATAAAAGTGACTAAATATATACACTTTAAACAAAAAAGTGACTAAATATTAACTTTAAACATAAAAGTGACTAAATATCACACTTTGAACATAAAAGTTACTAAATATTCACTTTAAACATAAAAGTGACTTAATATTCACTTTAAACCAAAAAGTGACTCAATATTTAAACTTTAAACATAAAAGTGACTATATATTCACTTTAAAAATAAAAGTGACTAAATATTCACTTTTTAAACATAAAAAATGACTAAATATTCACACTTTAAACATAAAAGTGACTAAATATTCACACTTTTAACATAAAAGTGACTTAATATTCACTTTAAACATAAAAGTGACTAAATATTCACTTTAAACATAAAAGTGACTCAATATTCACTTTAAATATAAAAATGACTAAATATTCACACTTTAAACATAAAAGTGAATAAATATTACTAAATATTCACTTTAAACATAAAAGTGACTAAAAATTCACACTTTAATTATAAAAGTGTCTAAATATTCACTTTAAACATAAAAGTGACTAAATATTCACTATAAACATAAAAGTAACTAAATATTCACTTTAAACATAAAAGTGACTAAATATTCACACTTTAAACATAAAAGTGACTAAATATCACACTTTAAACATAAAAGTGACTAAATATTCACTTTAAACATAAAAGTTTCTAAATATTCACTTTAAACATAAAAGTAACTTAATATTTACTTTAAACATAAAAGTGACTAAATATTCACTTTAAACATAAAAATGACTAAATATTCACTTTAAACATAAAAGTGACTAAATATTCACTTTAAACATAAAATGGACTAAATATCACACTTTAAACATAAAAGTGACTAAATATTTACTTTAAACATAAAAGTGACTAAATATTCTCACTTTAAACATAAAAGTGACTAAATATTCACTTTCAACATAAAAGTGACTATATATTTACTTTAAACATAAAAGTTACTAAATATTCACTTTAAACATAAAAGGGACTAAATATTCACTTTAAACATAAAAATGACTAAATATTCACACTTTAAACATAAAAGTAATTAAATATTCACTTTAAACATTAAAGTGACTAAATATTCACTTTAAACATAAAAGTGACTAAAAATTCACACTTTAATTATAAAAGTGTCTAAATATTCACTTTAAACATAAAAGTGACTAAATATTCACTTTAAACATAAAAGTAACTAAATATTCACTTTAAACATAAAAGTGACTAAATATCACACTTTAAACATAAAAGTGACTAAATATTCACTTTAAACATAAAAGTTACTAAATATTCACTTTAAACATAAAAGTAACTAAATATTTACTTTAAACATAAAAGTGACTAAATATTCACTTTTAACATAAAAGTGACTAAATATTCACTTTAAACATAAAAGTGACTAAATATTCACTTTAAACATAAAAGTGACTAAATATCACACTTTAAACATATAAATGACTAAATATTTACTTTAAACATAAAAGTGACTAAATATTCTCATTTTAAACATAAAAGTGACTAAATATTCACTTTAAACTAAAAAGTGACTAAATATTTACTTTAAACATAAAAGTTACTAAATATTCACTTTAAACATAAAAGGGACTAAATATTCACTTTAAACATAAAAATGACTAAATATTCACGCTTTAAACATAAAAGTTACTAAATATTCACTTTAAACATTAAAGTGACTAAATATTCACTTTAAACATAAAAGTGACTAAATATCACACTTTAAACATAAAAGTGACTAAATATCACACTTTAAACATAAAAGTGACTAAAGATTCACTTTAAACATAAAAGTGACTAAATATTCAATTTAAACATAAAGGTGACTAAAGATTCACTTAAAACATAAAAATGACTAAATTTTCACACTTTAAACATAAAAGTGACTAAATATTTACTTTAAACATAAAAGTGACTAAATATTCACTTTAAACATTAAAGTGACTAAATATTAACATTAAACATAAAATTTCCTAAATATTCACACTTTAAAGATAAAAGTGACTAAATATTCACTTTAAACATAAAAGTATCTAAATATTCACTTTAAACATAAAAGTGACTAAATATTCACACTTTAAACATAAAAGTGACTAAATATTTACTTTAAACATAAAAGGGACTAAATATTCACACTTTAAACATAAAAATGACTAAATATTCACACTTTAAACATAAAAGTGATTAAATATTCACTTTAAACATTAATGTGACTAAATTTTCACACTTTAAACATAAAAGTGACTAAATATTCACTTTAAACATAAAAGTGACTAAATATTCACTTTAAACATAAAAGTGACTAAATATTCACTTTAAACATAAAAGTGACTAAATATTCACACTTTAAACATAAAAGTGACTAGATATCACACTTTAAACATAAAAGTGACTAAATATTCACTTTAAACATAAAAGTTACTAAATATTCACTTTAAACTTAAAAGTAACTAAATATTTACTTTAAACATAAAAGTGACTAAATATTCACTTTAAACATAAAAGTGACTAAATATTCACTTTAAACATAAAAGTGACTAAATATTCACTTTAAACATAAAAGTGACTAAATATTCACTTTAAATATAAAAGTGACTAAATATTCACACTTTAAACATAAAAGTGACTAAATATTCACTTTAAACATAAAAGTGACTCAATATTCCCTTTAAACATAAAAGTGACTAAATATTCACACTTGAAACATAAAAGTGACTAAATATTCACACTTTAAACATAAAAGTGACTAAATATCAAACTTTGAACATAAAAGTGACTAAATATTCACTTTAAACATAAAAGTGACTAAATATTCACACTTTAAACATAAAAGTGATTTAATATTCACTTTAAACATAAAAGTGACTAAATATTCACTTTAAACATAAAAGTGACTCAATATTCACACTTTAAACATAAAAGTGACTAAATATTCACTTTAAACATAAAAGTGACTAAATATTCACTTTAAACATTAAAGTGACTAAATATTTACACTTTAAACATAAAAGTTACTAAATATTCACTTTAAACATAAAAGTGACTAAATATATACACTTTAAACAAAAAAGTGACTAAATATTAACTTTAAACATAAAAGTGACTAAATATCACACTTTGAACATAAAAGTTACTAAATATTCACTTTAAACATAAAAGTGACTTAATATTCACTTTAAACCAAAAAGTGACTCAATATTTACACTTTAAACATAAAAGTGACTATATATTCACTTTAAAAATAAAAATGACTAAATATTCACACTTTAAACATAAAAGTGACTAAATATTCACACTTTAAACATAAAAGTGACTAAATATTCACACTTTTAACATAAAAGTGACTTAATATTCACTTTAAACATAAAAGTGACTAAATATTCACTTTAAACATAAAAGTGACTCAATATTCACTTTAAATATAAAAATGACTAAATATTCACACTTTAAATATAAAAGTGACTAAATATTACTAAATATTCACTTTAAACATAAAAGTGACTAAATATTCACTATAAACATAAAAGTAACTAAATATTCACTTTAAACATAAAAGTGACTAAATATTCACACTTTAAACATAAAAGTGACTAAATATCACACTTTAAACATAAAAGTGACTAATTATTCACTTTAAACATAAAAGTGACTAAATATTCACACTTTAAACATAAAAGTGACTAAATATCACACTTTAAACATAAAAGTGACTAAATATTCACTTTAAACATAAAAGTTACTAAATATTCACTTTAAACATAAAAGTAACTAAATATTTACTTTAAACATAAAAGTGACTAAATATTCACTTTTAACATAAAAGTGACTAAATATTCACTTTAAACATAAAAGTGACTAAATATTCACTTTAAACATAAAAGTGACTAAATATCACACTTTAAACATATAAGTGACTAAATATTTACTTTAAACATAAAAGTGACTAAATATTCTCATTTTAAACATAAAAGTGACTAAATATTCACTTTAAACTAAAAAGTGACTAAATATTTACTTTAAACATAAAAGTTACTAAATATTCACTTTAAACATAAAAGGGACTAAATATTCACTTTAAACATAAAAATGACTAAATATTCACACTTTAAACATAAAAATTACTAAATATTCACTTTAAACATTAAAGTGACTAAATATTCACTTTAAACATAAAAGTGACTAAATATCACACTTTAAACATAAAAGTGACTAAATATCACACTTTAAACATAAAAGTGACTAAAGATTCACTTTAAACATAAAAGTGACTAAATATTCAATTTAAACATAAAGGTGACTAAAGATTCATTTAAAACATAAAAATGACTAAATTTTCACACTTTAAACATAAAAGTAACTAAATATTTACTTTAAACATAAAAGTGACTAAATATTCACTTTAAACATTAAAGTGACTAAATATTAACTTTAAACATAAAAGTGCCTAAATATTCACACTTTAAAGATAAAAGTGACTAAATATTCACTTTAAACATAAAAGTATCTAAATATTCACTTTAAACATAAGTGACTAAATATTCACACTTTAAACATAAAAGTGACTAAATATTTACTTTAAACATAAAAGGGACTAAATATTCACACTTTAAACATAAAAATGACTAAATATTCACACTTTAAACATAAAAGTGATTAAATATTCACTTTAAACATTAATGTGACTAAATATTCACACTTTAAACATAAAAGTGACTAAATATTCACTTTGAACATAAAAGTGACTAAATATTCACTTTAAACATAAAAGTGACTAAATATTCACTTTAAACATAAAAGTGACTAAATATTCACACTTTAAACATAAAAGTGACTAAATATCACACTTTAAACATAAAAGTGACTAAATATTCACTTTAAACATAAAAGTTACTAAATATTCACTTTAAACATAAAAGTAACTAAATATTTACTTTAAACATAAAAGTGACTAAATATTCACTTTAAACATAAAAGTGACTAAATATTCACTTTAAACATAAAAGTGACTAAAAATTCACTTTAAATATAAAAGTGACTGAATATTCACACTTTAAACATAAAAGTGACTATATATTCACTTTAAAAATAAAAGTGACTAAATATCACACTTTGAACATAAAAGTGACTAAATATTTACTTTAAACATAAAAGTGACTAAATATTCTCATTTTAAACATAAAAGTGACTAAATATTCACTTTAAACTAAAAAGTGACTAAATATTTACTTAAACATAAAAGTTACTAAATATTCACTTTAAACATAAAATTTCCTAAATATTCACACTTTAAAGATAAAAGTGACTAAATATTCACTTTAAACATAAAAGTATCTAAATATTCACTTTAAACATTAAAGTGACTAAATATTCACTTTAAACATAAAAGTGACTAAATATCACACTTTAAACATAAAAGTGACTAAATATTCACTTTAAACATAAAAGTTACTAAATATTCACTTTAAACATAAAAGTAACTAAATATTTACTTTAAACATAAAAGTGACTAAATATTCACTTTTAACATAAAAGTGCCTAAATATTCACTTTAAACATAAAAGTGACTAAATATTCACTTTAAACATAAAAGTGACTAAATATCACACTTTAAACATATAAATGACTAAATATTTACTTTAAACATAAAAGTGACTAAATATTCTCATTTTAAACATAAAAGTGACTAAATATTCACTTTAAACTAAAAAGTGACTAAATATTTACTTTAAACATAAAAGTTACTAAATATTCACTTTAAACATAAAAGGGACTAAATATTCACTTTAAACATAAAAATGACTAAATATTCACACTTTAAACATAAAAGTTACTAAATATTCACTTTAAACATTAAAGTGACTAAATATTCACTTTAAACATAAAAGTGACTAAATATCACACTTTAAACATAAAAGTGACTAAATATCACACTTTAAACATAAAAGTGACTAAAGATTCACTTTAAACATAAAAGTGACTAAATATTCAATTTAAACATAAAGGTGACTAAAGATTCACTTAAAACCTAAAAATGACTAAATTTTCACACTTTAAACATAAAAGTGACTAAATATTTACTTTAAACATAAAAGTGACTAAATATTCACTTTAAACATTAAAGTGACTAAATATTAACATTAAACATAAAATTTCCTAAATATTCACACTTTAAAGATAAAAGTGACTAAATATTCACTTTAAACATAAAAGTATCTAAATATTCACTTTAAACATAAAAGTGACTAAATATTCACACTTTAAACATAAAAGTGACTAAATATTTACTTTAAACATAAAAGGGACTAAATATTCACACTTTAAACATAAAAATGACTAAATATTCACACTTTAAACATAAAAGTGATTAAATATTCACTTTAAACATTAATGTGACTAAATTTTCACACTTTAAACATAAAAGTGACTAAATATTCACTTTAAACATAAAAGTGACTAAATATTCACTTTAAACATAAAAGTGACTAAATATTCACTTTAAACATAAAAGTGACTAAATATTCACACTTTAAACATAAAAGTGACTAAATATCACACTTTAAACATAAAAGTGACTAAATATTCACTTTAAACATAAAAGTTACTAAATATTCACTTTAAACTTAAAAGTAACTAAATATTTACTTTAAACATAAAAGTGACTAAATATTTACTTTAAACATAAAAGTGACTAAATATTCACTTTAAACATAAAAGTGACTAAATATTCACTTTAAACATAAAAGTGACTAAATATTCACTTTAAATATAAAAGTGACTAAATATTCACACTTTAAACATAAAAGTGACTAAATATTCACTTTAAACATAAAAGTGACTCAATATTCCCTTTAAACATAAAAGTGACTAAATATTCACACTTGAAACATAAAAGTGACTAAATATTCACACTTTAAACATAAAAGTGACTAAATATCAAACTTTGAACATAAAAGTGACTAAATATTCACTTTAAACATAAAAGTGACTAAATATTCACACTTTAAACATAAAAGTGATTTAATATTCACTTTAAACATAAAAGTGACTAAATATTCACTTTAAACATAAAAGTGACTCAATATTCACACTTTAAACATAAAAGTGACTAAATATTCACTTTAAACATAAAAGTGACTAAATATTCACTTTAAACATTAAAGTGACTAAATATTTACACTTTAAACATAAAAGTTACTAAATATTCACTTTAAACATAAAAGTGACTAAATATATACACTTTAAACAAAAAAGTGACTAAATATTAACTTTAAACATAAAAGTGACTAAATATCACACTTTGAACATAAAAGTTACTAAATATTCACTTTAAACATAAAAGTGACTTAATATTCACTTTAAATCAAAAAGTGACTCAATATTTACACTTTAAACATAAAAGTGACTATATATTCACTTTAAAAATAAAAGTGACTAAATATTCACACTTTAAACATAAAAGTGACTAAATATTCACACTTTAAACATAAAAGTGACTAAATATTCACACTTTTAACATAAAAGTGACTTAATATTCACTTTAAACATAAAAGTGACTAAATATTCACTTTAAACATAAAAGTGACTCAATATTCACTTTAAATATAAAAATGACTAAATATTCACACTTTAAATATAAAAGTGACTAAATATTACTAAATATTCACTTTAAACATAAAAGTGACTAAAAATTCACACTTTAATTATAAAAGTGTCTAAATATTAACTTTAAACATAAAAGTGACTAAATATTCACTAAAAACATAAAAGTAACTAAATATTCACTTTAAACATAAAAGTGACTAAATATTCACACTTTAAACATAAAAGTGACTAAATATCACACTTTAAACATAAAAGTGACTAAATATTCACTTTAAACATAAAAGTGACTAAATATTCACACTTTAAACATAAAAATGACTAAATATCACACTTTAAACATAAAAGTGACTAAATATTCACTTTAAACATAAAAGTTACTAAATATTCACTTTAAACATAAAAGTAACTAAATATTTACTTTAAACATAAAAGTGACTAAATATTCACTTTTAACATAAAAGTGACTAAATATTCACTTTAAACATAAAAGTGACTAAATATTCACTTTAAACATAAAAGTGACTAAATATCACACTTTAAACATATAAGTGACTAAATATTTACTTTAAACATAAAAGTGACTAAATATTCTCATTTTAAACATAAAAGTGACTAAATATTCACTTTAAACTAAAAAGTGACTAAATATTTACTTTAAACATAAAAGTTACTAAATATTCACTTTAAACATAAAAGGGACTAAATATTCACTTTAAACATAAAAATGACTAAATATTCACACTTTAAACATAAAAATTACTAAATATTCACTTTAAACATTAAAGTGACTAAATATTCACTTTAAACATAAAAGTGACTAAATATCACACTTTAAACATAAAAGTGACTAAATATCACACTTTAAACATAAAAGTGACTAAAGATTCACTTTAAACATAAAAGTGACTAAATATTCAATTTAAACATAAAGGTGACTAAAGATTCACTTAAAACATAAAAATGACTAAATTTTCACACTTTAAACATAAAAGTGACTAAATATTTACTTTAAACATAAAAGTGACTAAATATTCACTTTAAACAAAAAAGTGACTCAATATTCACACTTTAAACATAAAAGTGACTAAATATTCACTTTAAAAATAAAAGTGACTAAATATTCACACTTTAAACATAAAAGTGACTAAATATTCACACTTTAAACATAAAAGTTACTAAATATTCACTTTAAACATAAAAGTGACTAAATATTCACTTTAAACATAAAAGTGACTAAATATTCACTTTAAACATAAAAGTGACTTAATATTCACTTTAAACATAAAAGTGACTAAATATTCACTTTAAACATAAAAGTGACTAAATATCACACTTTAAACATATAAGTGACTAAATATTTACTTTAAACATAAAAGTGACTAAATATTCTCATTTTAAACATAAAAGTGACTAAATATTCACTTTAAACTAAAAAGTGACTAAATATTTACTTTAAACATAAAAGTTACTAAATATTCACTTTAAACATAAAAGGGACTAAATATTCACTTTAAACATAAAAATGACTAAATATTCACACTTTAAACATAAAAATTACTAAATATTCACTTTAAACATTAAAGTGACTAAATATTCACTTTAAACATAAAAGTGACTAAATATCACACTTTAAACATAAAAGTGACTAAATATCACACTTTAAACATAAAAGTGACTAAAGATTCACTTTAAACATAAAAGTGACTAAATATTCAATTTAAACATAAAGGTGACTAAAGATTCACTTAAAACATAAAAATGACTAAATTTTCACACTTTAAACATAAAAGTGACTAAATATTTACTTTAAACATAAAAGTGACTAAATATTCACTTTAAACAAAAAAGTGACTCAATATTCACACTTTAAACATAAAAGTGACTAAATATTCACTTTAAAAATAAAAGTGACTAAATATTCACACTTTAAACATAAAAGTGACTAAATATTCACACTTTAAACATAAAAGTTACTAAATATTCACTTTAAACATAAAAGTGACTAAATATTCACTTTAAACATAAAAGTGACTAAATATTCACTTTAAATATAAAAGTGACTAAATATTCACACTTTAAACATAAAAGTGACTTAATATTCACTTTAAACATAAAAGTGACTAAATATTCACTTTAAACATAAAAGTGACTCAATATTCCCTTTAAACATAAAAGTGACTAATTATTCACACTTTAAACATAAAAGTGACTAAATATCAAACTTTGAACATTAAAAATACTAAATATTCACTTTAAACATAAAAGTGACTAAATATTCACACTTTAAACATAAAAGTGATTTAATATTCACTTTAAACATAAAAGTGACTAAATATTCACTTTAAACATAAAAGTGACTCAATATTCACACTTTAAACATAAAAGAGACTAAATATTCACTTTAAACATAAAAGTGACTAAATATTCACTTTAAACATTAAAGTGACTAAATATTTACACTTTAAACATAAAAGTTACTAAATATTCACTTTAAACATAAAAGTGACTAAATATATACACTTTAAACAAAAAAGTGACTAAATATTAACTTTAAACATAAAAGTGACTAAATATCACACTTTGAACATAAAAGTTACTAAATATTCACTTTAAACATAAAAGTGACTTAATATTCACTTTAAACCAAAAAGTGACTCAATATTTAAACTTTAAACATAAAAGTGACTATATATTCACTTTAAAAATAAAAGTGACTAAATATTCACTTTTTAAACATAAAAATGACTAAATATTCACACTTTAAACATAAAAGTGACTAAATATTCACACTTTTAACATAAAAGTGACTTAATATTCACTTTAAACATAAAAGTGACTAAATATTCACTTTAAACATAAAAGTGACTCAATATTCACTTTAAATATAAAAATGACTAAATATTCACACTTTAAACATAAAAGTGAATAAATATTACTAAATATTCACTTTAAACATAAAAGTGACTAAAAATTCACACTTTAATTATAAAAGTGTCTAAATATTCACTTTAAACATAAAAGTGACTAAATATTCACTATAAACATAAAAGTAACTAAATATTCACTTTAAACATAAAAGTGACTAAATATTCACACTTTAAACATAAAAGTGACTAAATATCACACTTTAAACATAAAAGTGACTAAATATTCACTTTAAACATAAAAGTTTCTAAATATTCACTTTAAACATAAAAGTCACTTAATATTTACTTTAAACATAAAAGTGACTAAATATTCACTTTAAACATAAAAATGACTAAATATTCACTTTAAACATAAAAGTGACTAAATATTCACTTTAAACATAAAATGGACTAAATATCACACTTTAAACATAAAAGTGACTAAATATTTACTTTAAACATAAAAGTGACTAAATATTCTCACTTTAAACATAAAAGTGACTAAATATTCACTTTCAACATAAAAGTGACTATATATTTACTTTAAACATAAAAGTTACTAAATATTCACTTTAAACATAAAAGGGACTAAATATTCACTTTAAACATAAAAATGACTAAATATTCACACTTTAAACATAAAAGTAATTAAATATTCACTTTAAACATTAAAGTGACTAAATATTCACTTTAAACATAAAAGTGACTAAAAATTCACACTTTAATTATAAAAGTGTCTAAATATTCACTTTAAACATAAAAGTGACTAAATATTCACTTTAAACATAAAAGTAACTAAATATTCACTTTAAACATAAAAGTGACTAAATATCACACTTTAAACATAAAAGTGACTAAATATTCACTTTAAACATAAAAGTTACTAAATATTCACTTTAAACATAAAAGTAACTAAATATTTACTTTAAACATAAAAGTGACTAAATATTCACTTTTAACATAAAAGTGACTAAATATTCACTTTAAACATAAAAGTGACTAAATATTCACTTTAAACATAAAAGTGACTAAATATCACACTTTAAACATATAAATGACTAAATATTTACTTTAAACATAAAAGTGACTAAATATTCTCATTTTAAACATAAAAGTGACTAAATATTCACTTTAAACTAAAAAGTGACTAAATATTTACTTTAAACATAAAAGTTACTAAATATTCACTTTAAACATAAAAGGGACTAAATATTCACTTTAAACATAAAAATGACTAAATATTCACGCTTTAAACATAAAAGTTACTAAATATTCACTTTAAACATTAAAGTGACTAAATATTCACTTTAAACATAAAAGTGACTAAATATCACACTTTAAACATAAAAGTGACTAAATATCACACTTTAAACATAAAAGTGACTAAAGATTCACTTTAAACATAAAAGTGACTAAATATTCAATTTAAACATAAAGGTGACTAAAGATTCACTTAAAACATAAAAATGACTAAATTTTCACACTTTAAACATAAAAGTGACTAAATATTTACTTTAAACATAAAAGTGACTAAATATTCACTTTAAACATAAAAGTTACTAAATATTCACTTTAAACTTAAAAGTAACTAAATATTTACTTTAAACATAAAAGTGACTAAATATTTACTTTAAACATAAAAGTGACTAAATATTCACTTTAAACATAAAAGTGACTAAATATTCACTTTAAACATAAAAGTGACTAAATATTCACTTTAAATATAAAAGTGACTAAATATTCACACTTTAAACATAAAAGTGACTAAATATTCACTTTAAACATAAAAGTGACTCAATATTCCCTTTAAACATAAAAGTGACTAAATATTCACACTTGAAACATAAAAGTGACTAAATATTCACACTTTAAAACATAAAAGTGACTAAATATCAAACTTTGAACATAAAAGTGACTAAATATTCACTTTAAACATAAAAAGTGACTAAATATTCACACTTTAAACATAAAAGTGATTTAATATTCACTTTAAACATAAAAGTGACTAAATATTCACTTTAAACATAAAAGTGACTCAATATTCACACTTTAAACATAAAAGTGACTAAATATTCACTTTAAACATAAAAGTGACTAAATATTCACTTTAAACATTAAAGTGACTAAATATTTACACTTTAAACATAAAAGTTACTAAATATTCACTTTAAACATAAAAGTGACTAAATATATACACTTTAAACAAAAAAGTGACTAAATATTAACTTTAAACATAAAAGTGACTAAATATCACACTTTGAACATAAAAGTTACTAAATATTCACTTTAAACATAAAAGTGACTTAATATTCACTTTAAATCAAAAAGTGACTCAATATTTACACTTTAAACATAAAAGTGACTATATATTCACTTTAAAAATAAAAGTGACTAAATATTCACACTTTAAACATAAAAGTGACTAAATATTCACACTTTAAACATAAAAGTGACTAAATATTCACACTTTTAACATAAAAGTGACTTAATATTCACTTTAAACATAAAAGTGACTAAATATTCACTTTAAACATAAAAGTGACTCAATATTCACTTTAAATATAAAAATGACTAAATATTCACACTTTAAATATAAAAGTGACTAAATATTACTAAATATTCACTTTAAACATAAAAGTGACTAAAAATTCACACTTTAATTATAAAAGTGTCTAAATATTAACTTTAAACATAAAAGTGACTAAATATTCACTAAAAACATAAAAGTAACTAAATATTCACTTTAAACATAAAAGTGACTAAATATTCACACTTTAAACATAAAAGTGACTAAATATCACACTTTAAACATAAAAGTGACTAAATATTCACTTTAAACATAAAAGTGACTAAATATTCACACTTTAAACATAAAAATGACTAAATATCACACTTTAAACATAAAAGTGACTAAATATTCACTTTAAACATAAAAGTTACTAAATATTCACTTTAAACATAAAAGTAACTAAATATTTACTTTAAACATAAAAGTGACTAAATATTCACTTTTAACATAAAAGTGACTAAATATTCACTTTAAACATAAAAGTGACTAAATATTCACTTTAAACATAAAAGTGACTAAATATCACACTTTAAACATATAAGTGACTAAATATTTACTTTAAACATAAAAGTGACTAAATATTCTCATTTTAAACATAAAAGTGACTAAATATTCACTTTAAACTAAAAAGTGACTAAATATTTACTTTAAACATAAAAGTTACTAAATATTCACTTTAAACATAAAAGGGACTAAATATTCACTTTAAACATAAAAATGACTAAATATTCACACTTTAAACATAAAAATTACTAAATATTCACTTTAAACATTAAAGTGACTAAATATTCACTTTAAACATAAAAGTGACTAAATATCACACTTTAAACATAAAAGTGACTAAATATCACACTTTAAACATAAAAGTGACTAAAGATTCACTTTAAACATAAAAGTGACTAAATATTCAATTTAAACATAAAGGTGACTAAAGATTCACTTAAAACATAAAAATGACTAAATTTTCACACTTTAAACATAAAAGTGACTAAATATTTACTTTAAACATAAAAGTGACTAAATATTCACTTTAAACAAAAAAGTGACTCAATATTCACACTTTAAACATAAAAGTGACTAAATATTCACTTTAAAAATAAAAGTGACTAAATATTCACACTTTAAACATAAAAGTGACTAAATATTCACACTTTAAACATAAAAGTTACTAAATATTCACTTTAAACATAAAAGTGACTAAATATTCACTTTAAACATAAAAGTGACTAAATATTCACTTTAAACATAAAAGTGACTTAATATTCACTTTAAACATAAAAGTGACTAAATATTCACTTTAAACATAAAAGTGACTAAATATCACACTTTAAACATATAAGTGACTAAATATTTACTTTAAACATAAAAGTGACTAAATATTCTCATTTTAAACATAAAAGTGACTAAATATTCACTTTAAACTAAAAAGTGACTAAATATTTACTTTAAACATAAAAGTTACTAAATATTCACTTTAAACATAAAAGGGACTAAATATTCACTTTAAACATAAAAATGACTAAATATTCACACTTTAAACATAAAAATTACTAAATATTCACTTTAAACATTAAAGTGACTAAATATTCACTTTAAACATAAAAGTGACTAAATATCACACTTTAAACATAAAAGTGACTAAATATCACACTTTAAACATAAAAGTGACTAAAGATTCACTTTAAACATAAAAGTGACTAAATATTCAATTTAAACATAAAGGTGACTAAAGATTCACTTAAAACATAAAAATGACTAAATTTTCACACTTTAAACATAAAAGTGACTAAATATTTACTTTAAACATAAAAGTGACTAAATATTCACTTTAAACAAAAAAGTGACTCAATATTCACACTTTAAACATAAAAGTGACTAAATATTCACTTTAAAAATAAAAGTGACTAAATATTCACACTTTAAACATAAAAGTGACTAAATATTCACACTTTAAACATAAAAGTTACTAAATATTCACTTTAAACATAAAAGTGACTAAATATTCACTTTAAACATAAAAGTGACTAAATATTCACTTTAAATATAAAAGTGACTAAATATTCACACTTTAAACATAAAAGTGACTTAATATTCACTTTAAACATAAAAGTGACTAAATATTCACTTTAAACATAAAAGTGACTCAATATTCCCTTTAAACATAAAAGTGACTAATTATTCACACTTTAAACATAAAAGTGACTAAATATCAAACTTTGAACATTAAAAATACTAAATATTCACTTTAAACATAAAAGTGACTAAATATTCACACTTTAAACATAAAAGTGATTTAATATTCACTTTAAACATAAAAGTGACTAAATATTCACTTTAAACATAAAAGTGACTCAATATTCACACTTTAAACATAAAAGAGACTAAATATTCACTTTAAACATAAAAGTGACTAAATATTCACTTTAAACATTAAAGTGACTAAATATTTACACTTTAAACATAAAAGTTACTAAATATTCACTTTAAACATAAAAGTGACTAAATATATACACTTTAAACAAAAAAGTGACTAAATATTAACTTTAAACATAAAAGTGACTAAATATCACACTTTGAACATAAAAGTTACTAAATATTCACTTTAAACATAAAAGTGACTTAATATTCACTTTAAACCAAAAAGTGACTCAATATTTAAACTTTAAACATAAAAGTGACTATATATTCACTTTAAAAATAAAAGTGACTAAATATTCACTTTTTAAACATAAAAATGACTAAATATTCACACTTTAAACATAAAAGTGACTAAATATTCACACTTTTAACATAAAAGTGACTTAATATTCACTTTAAACATAAAAGTGACTAAATATTCACTTTAAACATAAAAGTGACTCAATATTCACTTTAAATATAAAAATGACTAAATATTCACACTTTAAACATAAAAGTGAATAAATATTACTAAATATTCACTTTAAACATAAAAGTGACTAAAAATTCACACTTTAATTATAAAAGTGTCTAAATATTCACTTTAAACATAAAAGTGACTAAATATTCACTATAAACATAAAAGTAACTAAATATTCACTTTAAACATAAAAGTGACTAAATATTCACACTTTTAAACATAAAAGTGACTAAATATCACACTTTAAACATAAAAGTGACTAAATATTCACTTTAAACATAAAAGTTTTCTAAATATTCACTTTAAACATAAAAGTCACTTAATATTTACTTTAAACATAAAAGTGACTAAATATTCACTTTAAACATAAAAATGACTAAATATTCACTTTAAACATAAAAGTGACTAAATATTCACTTTAAACATAAAATGGACTAAATATCACACTTTAAACATAAAAGTGACTAAATATTTACTTTAAACATAAAAGTGACTAAATATTCTCACTTTAAACATAAAAGTGACTAAATATTCACTTTCAACATAAAAGTGACTATATATTTACTTTAAACATAAAAGTTACTAAATATTCACTTTAAACATAAAAGGGACTAAATATTCACTTTTAAACATAAAAATGACTAAATATTCACACTTTAAACATAAAAGTAATTAAATATTCACTTTAAACATTAAAGTGACTAAATATTCACTTTAAACATAAAAGTGACTAAAAATTCACACTTTAATTATAAAAGTGTCTAAATATTCACTTTAAACATAAAAGTGACTAAATATTCACTTTAAACATAAAAGTAACTAAATATTCACTTTAAACATAAAAGTGACTAAATATCACACTTTAAACATAAAAGTGACTAAATATTCACTTTAAACATAAAAGTTACTAAATATTCACTTTAAACATAAAAGTAACTAAATATTTACTTTAAACATAAAAGTGACTAAATATTCACTTTTAACATAAAAGTGACTAAATATTCACTTTAAACATAAAAGTGACTAAATATTCACTTTAAACATAAAAGTGACTAAATATCACACTTTAAACATATAAATGACTAAATATTTACTTTAAACATAAAAGTGACTAAATATTCTCATTTTAAACATAAAAGTGACTAAATATTCACTTTAAACTAAAAAGTGACTAAATATTTACTTTAAACATAAAAGTTACTAAATATTCACTTTAAACATAAAAGGGACTAAATATTCACTTTAAACATAAAAAATGACTAAATATTCACGCTTTAAACATAAAAGTTACTAAATATTCACTTTAAACATTAAAGTGACTAAATATTCACTTTAAACATAAAAGTGACTAAATATCACACTTTAAACATAAAAGTGACTAAATATCACACTTTAAACATAAAAGTGACTAAAGATTCACTTTAAACATAAAAGTGACTAAATATTCAATTTAAACATAAAGGTGACTAAAGATTCACTTAAAACATAAAAATGACTAAATTTTCACACTTTAAACATAAAAGTGACTAAATATTTACTTTAAACATAAAAGTGACTAAATATTCACTTTAAACATTAAAGTGACTAAATATTAACATTAAACATAAAATTTTCTAAATATTCACACTTTAAAGATAAAAGTGACTAAATATTCACTTTAAACATAAAAGTATCTAAATATTCACTTTAAACATAAAAGTGACTAAATATTCACACTTTAAACATAAAAGTGACTAAATATTTACTTTAAACATAAAAGGGACTAAATATTCACACTTTAAACATAAAAATGACTAAATATTCACACTTTAAACATAAAAGTGATTAAATATTCACTTTAAACATTAATGTGACTAAATTTTCACACTTTAAACATAAAAGTGACTAAATATTCACTTTAAACATAAAAGTGACTAAATATTCACTTTAAACATAAA
>OX421499.1:42025786-42293578 GCA_949126835.1 Anisus vortex | reverse complement strand
GGAAGAAAAATAAATGTATTCTAAGCGATAGTAAAATCACTAAACCTAGAAACACTAGAGAACAGAAGGGCAAAGAGTAAAGTAGTTATAATATATAAATCATTAAACCCTAATTTGGAAATACAACCCAATAACAACATGTTACAATTCTTGTATAAATATAATGATTAAAACACTTTCCTTATCCCTTATGCGAGAACAAACGCGTATAAGTTATATTTTATTTCCGACTGGCATCCGGGCATGGAATGGGTTACCTGAATAAACCAGGAAAACCAATAACTTCATATCCTTAAAAAAAAAAAAACAACTAAACAAAATGCATGACTAGCTACAAACTTAGGGTCAGCGAAGGTCGCAATAATCTTCTGTATAGAGGTATAGTCTGTAACATATTAGATACAACAGCGTAGGTCGCAATAATCTTCTGTATAGAGGTATAGTCTGTAACATATTAGATACAACAGCGTAGGTCGCAATAATCTTCTGTATAGAGGTATAGTCTGTAACATATTAGATACAACAGCGTAGGTCGCAATAATCTTCTGTATAGAGGTATAGTCTGTAACATATTAGATACAACAGCCTAGGTCGCAATAATCTTCTGTATAGAGGTATAGTCTGTAACATATTAGATACAACAGCGTAGGTCGCAATAATCTTCTGTATAGAGGTATAGTCTGTAACATATTAGATACAACAGCGTAGGTCGCAATAATCTTCTGTATAGAGGTATAGTCTGTAACATATTAGATACAACAGCGTAGGTCGCAATAATCTTCTGTATAGAGGTATAGTCTGTAACATATTAGATACAACAGCGTAGGTCGCAATAATCTTCTGTATAGAGGTATAGTCTGTAACATATTAGATACAACAGCGTAGGTCGTAATAATCTTCTGTATAGAGGTATAGTCTGTAACATATTAGATACAACTTTTTTGCCCCCCCCCCCCTTTCGTAAAAAAAAAACAACAACAACTTAATTCCTCCAATTAATCCGAGTTCTTAAGCCAACAAAACAGAACTATTTATTTCTGTGACAATCTCAAGAGATATAATCATTCCATGTCTTTGATTAAGGCCATTCCTTCTATCCAGTGCCCCATGTTACGTTCTATCCACCGTCATCATGTTTCTATCAGTGAAGAAAGTTAAATATATATGATATATATAGAGAGTGGTCAGAGAACATCAAGGCAACTTTGATATTCAACGGCTTTGCACTCTAGCTTGCTTACAAATAAAAACCTCAGTTGTTGTGTTTTGCTTGTTCTATCCCAATAGAATAATGTCTTCTTGTTTTATTCGACGTTTGTTTCTCTTCTTGAAGTTTAAAAGTGCTTCACCTGCACAACAACTGTCTGACATCGATCCCTGATGAAATAGCTGACATGAAGAGTCTGTGTCACATCGTCCTGGCCTTCAATCAGTTTACACAGATACCCGCCATTTTACTTCAGTCCAAACTTTCCACATTTCTGGTAAGAAGACCTACAGAGTCTTAGAAGTTTTGTTTTATTACAACATACATATAGCAGCATACATATTACATATGAAAATCTACGTATAGCAGCGTGCATATTAGGCTACATATGACAGCATATACATATAGCAGCGTGCATATTAGGCTACATATGACAGCATACATATAACAGTTCACATATTGCAGCATACATATTGCAATAGCAGCATACATATTACAGCATACATATTACAGCATACATATTACAACATACACATTACAGCATACATATTACAACATACATATTGCAGCCCACATAATACAGCACACATATAACAGGACACATATGACAGCACACATATGACAGCACACATATGACAGCACACATATGACAGCACACATATGGCAGCATACATATGGCAGCATACATATTATAATATACATTTGACATCATAAATATAATAACATACATGTGACAGCATACATGTGACAGCATACATGTGACAACATACATGTGACAGCATACATGTGACAGCATACATATTATAGTATACATATGACATCATAAATATGACAGCATACATGTGACAGCACACATATTACAGCATACATATTATAATATACATTTGACAGCAGGAAAATGCCGGTTCGGGACAGGGTCGAAATAGGCGCCTATTTAAATTGTTACTCTTAGTTGGCTAACGAACTTAGAGAATAACAAAGTGTTAATTTGGCATCCAAGTTTTCAAATGTATCAATCTCTATAGAACGTCTTTACTGCAATTATTAAGTTACAAACATTAAGTTGTGCCAGGAACATTTGGGTTATCATTTCAATACTTTATTGGTGTTGTTGTCTTTTAGTTTCAATAAGAAATCATTATGATATAGCTATAGGTCCTGATACCTTTTGGATTATAAATTCTTATAGGCCGACGGTAAAGTGTAAGCAGTTACAAAAGAAAGCGTGTTTATATTAAACATAGTTACTCTAATGGGTAGTAGTTTTTGAAAGTGATGGATTTGTTCCCAATTGAGACGTTTAATATGAACAACCCTTCATAATAATTAGGTGGACAGCATTATCATGGCGGGAAATCAAATCGCTCGACTTCCTGCTGACCAGTTTATCCACATGACTAAGATCAAGAAAATTGACCTCCGCTTGAATCAACTACAAATCATGCCAACAGAGACAGCGAAGTTCCAGAGTCTGGAACATGTAACGCACTTGGACGTCAGAGAAAATCAGGTAGGTTAGCACCCCCACGACATCACAACATTTTAACCATCATTACTATACATGTACTTTGAAAGTAAATACTATAATAAGATGGACCGCTTGCTCTATCTTTTTTTTTCCTTGGGCAACCAATAAGGCTGTCTTGAATTACTTTGATGCTCCTAGGAATGCATTAAGGGTTTCCGCTGCATAAAACTTTCGATTTTAACTTTAAATTTTTCATTGAGAAAATCATAGCGAATAAAACGAAAGTGTAAAGTACAAAACTTACAAAAGGGAATCGGGAATTCTGAAAGAAGTCATTCGAGTCATCAAATAGCAGAAATATTAAAGCAAGCGGTCCATCTTATTATAGTCTTTATGAAACGCACTTTGAATGTTTTAAACTACATTAATTGTGTAGGCAGCTTGAAAATGTCTACTTTTAAAGCTATCTGTGCCTTTTAGGCCATTAAGGCCAAGAGAGAAACCACGTAGACACAGGAATACCTAGTTATCGTCTGTTGTGATACCAACAACACATATTATATTATAGTATAACTTCATAGTTTCCTAATATATACCTTATCAAGTTATGTTATCTCATGTGTTCTTCTTCCATATATATCTTGGCCGTCAACTGATCCGATTTCTCGGATGGACTATTCACTATTTTAATTACAATTATCTTCTATAATTAATGACTTCTTGTCATGGCATTTATTTGTTCAGTTCATTTTACTTTAGTACTTTTAATTGATCTCTTTAACTGACATTAATTTGTTATTTCTTGGCCTTTTAAAACGGCAAAAGACAATTAATTGTGTAGCCATTATTAGGCTTAAAAAAGCATTGTTATGTTGTAATAGTGTGTTGTCAATATTATGTTGAACCATTGTTATGTTCTAAATTGTGTTTATTACGGTCTTCTACAATCTAGATAACTGACCTTGACATACGAGCCATAAAATGTTTAGAATCTCTATACTGTGATCACAACAAAACAAGGTCCATACAGCTTAATGGAAGTCAATTGAAAAATGTATATGCCGCACATAATTGTAAGTGATTTAACTATCTATCTATCCATCCAATCAGCCACCCATCTATCTATCGACCTTTCTATGTAAGCCTATCTATTTATCTTTTATCTATTTATATAATCTCTGTATCTATCTATCTATCTATCTATCTATCTATCTATCTATCTATCTATCTATCTGTCTGATTGTCTGTCTATCCATTTATCTATCTATCAAAGTTATTCATGAAATATTTAGTTGAGAAATCAATTTGATGTACTTGTTTTATCATTACTCCAATGAGCACTAAAATATAATAATTGAGAGATCTATCCTCTCCACACCTCTGCGATGACAGCAATAGTGTCAGCATTAGTAAAATCTTCTCCCCTATGTAATGAACATAATTTAATACAGTGTTTGTTTATATGCTATATTTTGTATTAATAGTTTTAAAAAATACTGTCATTTTTAGGTGTTCAGACTTTGTCAATCAATCCCAAGCCAGAGTATTTAGCAATCTTAAATGTCTCACAGTAAGTTTTTACTTGTTTTTTTTTTTAATAACTGGTAATTAAAATCTCCTAGTTCACAATGAAAGATGAACTCTAGAAACATATAGCCCGCCATTTTCTATCACCACTTAAGCATACGTGTATTTACAGAGATATTATAGTACTCATCTCTGGCCCTCTTCACATTGGTACAAAAGATCCAAGATAGCCATCCTAGTTGACACCAGGCTCTGCCCCCCCCCCCCCCCAGAATCAGGAATGTTTTCATAAGTCTAACCAAAGACTATAGTAAGAGGGACCGCTTGCTCTATTTTTATAGCTTTTTAAGTGTTGTGTTTTCCGTGAGTAGACGATAACGCTATCCTAAGCGTGTCTAAAGACTTCCGCTGTATAGAACAATTTTTTAATTTACTGGGATAGCCATAGTTTATAGTTTTCCATAGATAAAATCAAAGCGAATTAGTAAACCGGAAGTCTAGAGGACGGGGTTTGACCGGAAGTTACGAAACAGAAGATTTCGAGTTATCAAACAGCAGAAATATGGACTAGCCATAAGATGGGGAAAGTAATGGTGGCTGAGCATTGTGATGGCCACACAATCCCCCTTGAATGCAATGACCACATAATTTTTTTGTGAACGATTCTTCATTTGACACTCAAGCCAATATGATTTGAAAGGGAAACAACTTGTTTTAAAACTTATTTGTCATTCCACCATTAGGCTACTCAAATATTAAACTTTATATCATAAGATCAAATCTTAAAAAGTGTGAACGCCTTTAATTCAATTTCTACATCAATAAATGGTTGTTTTTTTTTCTATAGCAACAAACTTACAGAACTGCCAGGTTGGCTTGCTGATTGTTTCTTTCTGATTCACTTAGATGTTAGTCATAATCTTTTGAAACTTTTGCCTGACAGGTAATTGTTTATTTTGTTTTCATTATTTAAATAAAAAATGTTTAATATAACAAGTTAAATATTTTAATTTATTCAATTAGAATTTCGTGCCATAGCTTTAAACACTTTTAATGCTATTTACTTTAAACCATATAACCCACTGACCTCTATAAATACGTCAAAAAAATATTGCCTGTGGTTGTAAGGGAGAGAATTCAAGTATTGTATTTTATTTTGTATTTGTCTGAGTGGTTTCCCTTCGTATGTATTACTGATGGTAAACAATTTCTTTGAATATCATTGAATATCAAGGAGGCTGGTGGCTTCCTGGAGGAGGCGTTGGGCTTGTTTTCTCTTTATCACTGTAACATTTCACTAACCTTTGATCCTGCCTATAATACATCGGAAGTCATTGTTTTTAATAGTTCTCTCCTATCCCACAGACTTCTAACAGATGCCAAACGGCTCAAAATTTTAAAGGCTAATCATAATCGGCTTACGCAGCTACCGGATAAAATTCACAATGACACTTTGGAAGAACTTCATCTTCAGCATAATCATATCAGGCATTTGTCCAGTGAATTGTTTATCAAGGCTCACAGGTAGGATATGTGGTGTATTTTGTTATCAACATTAACAAGTGCACTAAATGTAGGTCTACTTGATCTTAAACATAAATTGTAATACAAGTAGGCTATTTTTTATTTTACCTGTGGTGATTTATAGAAATCATATCTAATGACAATTACTTTTTTTGTCATTTTTATCTGGAAATTGTCGTCAGATTTACATTGGTAATAACATATACCGGTATATGACACTTCTTGTGTTAAAAATTGTAGGCCTAGGCTTATCTAATATGTCAATAAATCCTGCGTTCTAGATTTACTGAGTTAGCCCACACATCATTTCTGAAAATATTAACATGTCAAATTTTAGATTTCTTTTTATTTACACTTAAAAAAATTTTTTCTTATACTTTTAGAAATTTAATCTTGTTTAAAACTTTAAAAAGGATTTTCGAAACATGATGCACAATTTGACTTAGTCTCTATAAATGATAAAACTTACTACGGATGTACAAATCTGAACTATTTCCTCCAAAGGCTGCGGTATCTGAACATGACAAAGAATAAACTGACAGACCTGCCAGCGCCAAATAAAAATGATTCTTATAACAAGCTTCAGGAGCTCTACCTGTCTTTCAACCATTTAGCCAATCAGTGCCTTTATAAGATTTGCTGTTTCCCACGACTCCGAGTTCTGCATCTGGCCAAGAATAAAATTTCTGTGATCGAAGAAGTGTAAGCATAGATCTTATAATCTTAATTAACAACCTTTTAAATACCGGGTAGTTGGTTGTTTTTCTTAGTTAATGTTACAGCTGAACTTTACAGTCATAACAAGCTGATAACTACTGCATTACGTTGCTCATTTATGAAATTAGATTAAATAATTTTTCTACTTTACTGGAAGTAAAATAAAATGCCAAAAATGTATTTAACTGATTGGTAATTTGACCATCTTGGTTGTTATGACTTAGAGCTCAATAAAACCTTACAGTTGCTGGCTGTGCTCTCAGATATTTTCTTACATATTCGTTTTTTTTAAAATAGCAATAAACGTACAGAACTGCCAGGTTGGCTTGTCGATATTTTTTCCTAAAATCACAGATTTAGTTTATCCCTATTCTTGTGACACAAATTTGCATAAAAGCAGATGTACACACAGCACACCACATAGAACCACGAACCACTAGTATCATACTGTATCAGCCCACAGTCAACTACACACAGTAACAGTAAATATCATACATTACCATCACACAGCTCATAACACAATTTTTTCATTTTTGATTGTTCTTATATTGTAACCCATTTACTGTGTGTTACTAAACATCCACAGTGACATAGAAAAACTGGAACAGCTCACTGAACTGAATGTATCCTCCAACAACCTGACCTACTTACCATCCGCCATCGGCAGACACCCCAAGCTGCAGGTCTTAAGAGCCAACTGTAATTTGCTGCAGGAGCTGCCAAGTTTTAAATCTTCTTCAGGCCTGAAGGTAAATACCAATAAAATATTGAATCCTGTATGTCGGAAGTCTACAACCTACGACACACATGCCAGACTTGGCGCACAGAGCGATTTTCAATAGTACGCTAAAGACTACCGGTACCAAGAAAGGAAATTTTAGTACTTATACAATAAGTTGACTGGTAATGCAGAATGACCTTTAGGCGTTTGGCATGCAGAATGAATTAGAAATTGTACTTTGGCACACTGTTATCAAAAGGTTGCTGACCCCTGCAGTATGTAATGTTCAAGTACAATCTGAACACATATTTATTTTATTACTTTTAGATGTTTCCTGAAGCAGCTACTTTGAAGTGTAGTCTCAGTAATGTTTGATTTGTATTTAGTGTAGGAAACCCAACATCTCTTAGATGAAAGCATTCAATTAATTTGAATCTTGCATTGACAAATTCAAAGATTTTTGTTTTGAATGTGGAAATGGTTGACAAATTTGAAGATTTTTGTTTTGAATGTGGAAATGGTTGACAAATTTGAAGATTTTTGTTTTGAATGTGGAAATGGTTGACAAATTTGAAGATTTTTGTTTTGAATGTGGAAATGGTTGACAAATTTACTTATTTTTTTCTTCCCTCTTATTTTTTTCCAATGTATTGTATTGGCCACAGGTGTTGGAAGTGAGCTCAAACCATTTGATCAAAGTAAAAATGGAAAATCTGTTGAGCTCCCACATCACAGTACTGGATGTCACAGCAAACCCAACCATCCTGATCAAAAGCAAAGATGTAGAGATGGCAAAGTAAACTATTTTATTCTATATAATATAAAACCAACACTTTAAACTAGAACATTTGATATGGTTTTTACTTTTCAATGGTTTTAATGTTCTAATGTTACAATGTTCTAATGTTATAATTATAATGTACTAAACATTGTTCCCAGAACTAAAAAGCTCCACATGGTGGATGTCAGGGGACAGAACTCATCTTTGGATAACTTAGGATCACAGACAGAGTTATCCCCGGATCAGTTGTGGCGTAGCGGCTTGTCCAAAACATCTGGAATTCGAAACAAGTACGTTCAGAAGTTTAATGTGAAAAGAAATTAATTAACTATTAATTATGTTATTTACTTCCTAGTAAAATTTAAAAACTAAACATTAGTCTATTCACTACTAGATACTTCTATAAAAAATTAATATTAATTCTCTTTCTACGCAATTTACATTTGGGCTTTGAATGGGTTGCCTGAACTTGCAAAAACAACAACAGCAAAGCAAGTTAACAACATATAAAATATTTATATAAATACAAGACTTAGTCAAGGAAAAATGATGCAATTATAATACCCCTATCTATAATAGAAGTGCCAGTATCTAGTAACATACTAGATATAATAAAGATTAACTGATGATAGTTTAAAGGCTAAAGGATTTCTTTGTTGAGTAGTTTTTTTACCATTGTTTATGTCTGGACGTTTTACATTTCAATATAATTTTATGTGTCTATAAAATATGAATATATTGTATGTGTCTATAAAATATGAATATATTGTATGTGTCTATAAAATATGAATATATTGTATGTGTCTATAAAATATGAATATATTGTATGTGTCTATAAAATATAAATATATTGTATGTGTCTATAAAATATGAATATACAAGCTACATTGCCCGGCGTTGCCCGGGTGAAAAAAAAAAAGGACTGTCTGGGGTGCAGATAACAAATTTATAAACTACACTTACTGAATACTTTTAGGAAAGTAGGCCTAAATAAATATTGTAAATATTGTAATAGGGTAAAAAAAATTGTCAAATATTTTTATTTAACAAAATCTATATTGCCTAAAGATTTACAATGTCTTTTGTTATTAAAAGTTTGAAAAATTAATTGTCGAAAAAAAAAAGAATAGTCTAACTGGAGAATTGAACCACTGAGCTATCGAAGACACATGTCCGATGTGAAAAATTATTAGACGGTATATTGGGCTAGGCCTAGATAGGTCAGTGACACACGTGTTTTCAAATTGACCAATGGGGATCCTCGCGGGGCTTAACACTGTCTTTTTATATATATAGATTTTATGTGTCTATAAAATATGAACATATTGTATGTGTCTATAAAATATGAATATATTGTATGTGTCTATAAAATATGAATATATTGTATGTGTCTATAAAATATGAATATATTGTATGTGTCTATAAAATATGAATATATTGTATGTGTCTATAAAATATGAATATATTGTATGTGTCTATAAAATATGAATATATTGTATGTGTCTATAAAATATGAATATATTGTATGTGTCTATAAAATATGAATATATTGTATGTGTCTATAAAATATGAATATATTGTATGTGTCTATAAAATATGAATATATTGTATGTGTCTATAAAATATGAATATATTGTATGTGTCTATAAAATATGAATATATTGTATGTGTCTATAAAATATGAATATATTGTATGTGTCTATAAAATATGAACATATGGTATGTGTCTATAAAATATGAATATATTGTATGTGTCTATAAAATATGAATATATTGTATGTGTCTATAAAATATGAATATATTGTATGTGTCTATAAAATATGAATATATTGTATGTGTCTATAAAATATGAATATATTGTATGTGTCTATAAAATATGAATATATTGTATGTGTCTATAAAATATGAATATATTGTATGTGTCTATAAAATATGAATATATTGTATGTGTCTATAAAATATGAATATATTGTATGTGTCTATAAAATATGAATATAATATATGTGTCTATAAAATATGAATATATTGTATGTGTCTATAAAATATGAATATATTGTATGTGTCTATAAAATATGAATATATTGTATGCGTCTATAAAATATGAATATATTGTATGTGTCTATAAAATATAAATATATTGTATGTGTCTATAAAATATGAATATATTGTATGTGTCTATAAAATATGAATATATTGTATGTGTCTATAAAATATGAATATAATATATGTGTCTATAAAATATGAATATATTGTATGTGTCTATAAAATATGAATATATTGTATGTGTCTATAAAATATCAATATAATACATGTGTCTACAAAATATCAATATAATACATGTGTCTGTGCACTTTGCAGGTTGTCAGTGAGTACTTTGAACAAGCCCCACCTGAATGATAATGGTGAAGCACTGTTCGCCATCTTTGATGGGGGTCGCAATGATGGGGTGGCCAGTCAGCTGTGTGATATTATCCCAGCTGTACTGAAGGAAGAACGGCTGCGGAGCAGGAAGCCGGAGATTTACCTGAAGTACTCCTTGCTGTCTGCTCACAGGTGCTGCATCTTTCACTATCATATTTAGAGGTCATAGGGAACATGGCGGCATAGTGGCAGCATGTTTTGACTGGACATTGTAGGTCCCAGGTTTGAATCCATTTTAATGGCTAGAAATCTTCTCCGGGCCTGGAGGAGATTTCTAAGACTGATGCGTTCCGATGGGTAGGCCTACCTGACATAAGTTGTGGAAACTAAAGACAAGTTGATATTGTGCTGGCCACGATTATTCAATACCTGGAGAAAATATACTTACTAATGCTGAGTTGAATCTAAGCCCATCACAATAGTTATTCACTGCTCTGCTAACGAAATTTAAAAGTCTCTTTAAAACTTGACGAGCTTCTGGCTCTTAAGTCCAGGGTGTAACATGTGAAGGGCGGGTTGATCATCTTAGCTCCAAAACCCTGTGCAGCACAATGCCATGGGATGTGGCATGCTGATGGGACCCACTGCATGATACCATCACACAGTAGCATACAACAGTAGCCTGCCATCACAAGTACAAATACACAGTACAATCACACAGTATCATTATACACTACCACCACAAGTACTATCACGCCCTACCATCATATATAAATACATGTAAATGAAACATTTTTGGTTTAATATATCTCTTAGGAATTTAAAAGGTTTGGGCCAAAAACTTGGAGCTGCTGCAGTAGTTGTTCACCTACATAGAGCTGAGAAAGACAATTACATCCTATCTGTGGCTAATGTTGGTGATGCACAGGTAAGTAAAATAGGTCAACTCACCATATTGTCACAATAATATATGCCTATATTGTGTTTTGACCTATATTGTGCCTATAATGTGTGATGGTTTATAATATAGGCCAATATAGGCACAATGTAGGTCAGCACACAATATAGATCAGCACATTTGCCTTATCTTGGGTAAATACTGCCCACTAGCTTACAATAATTAATTTTTTCACTTTTTATTATGAGGCTTGTCCAGAAAGCCAGACGAATTAAAATTTGATCACAATGCATAAAACAAAAGAATTACTCATCAAAATGCTGAGAACTTTTTTTAATGCCGATATTAGAGTATTCTTATGATCAATTTGGTACAACGGTTACTATACTTATTATAGTATTCTTCTAAATCTAAATCAAATTTTACTTTCATAATTTTAATTCTTTTTAATTGGTTTATATTACTATAGTGCCTATTTTCATACAATAAATAATTTTTCTGAACACAATGCTGTTAATCTCTCTTTGTCCATACATCACTTTCAGGTGGTCTTGTGCAGGCAGAAGAAATGCATGCTACTGTCCAGACTTTTCCTTGTGGCTGAAGACATGGAGGACACTAAGAGAGTTGTGAAAGCTGGAGGATACATCACTGAGGTTAACATTTAGTGCAAATTGATGTGCCAGTATTTAGTCACTGAGGTTAACATTTAGTGCAAATTGATGTGCCAGTATTTAGTCACAGAGGTTAACATTTAGTGCAAATTGATGTGCCAGTATTTAGTCACTGAGGTTAACATTTAGTGCAAATTGATGTGCCAGTATTTAGTCATTGTAAACTTTGGGTCAATGTTGTTTTTTTTTGTTTTTTTTAATGGCTGTCTTTTATTTTATTGATATTATTCAAAGCCTAAATTGTTAATGGTTAAAAAAATTAATTAGTTTTGTGATGGATGTTGTGTTTTTTTGGCAATACTGTTATGGTTACTTCCTGCTTGCATAAAAAATAATGAAAGATTTTAGTTAACAAGAAAGCTTTACTTTAATTAAAAATTAATAAAACTCAATTTAATTGAATTAATACTAATGAATTAAAACTGCAATATACACACACATTAATTACACAAACAATGAAAAGCCTGTTGAGAAGCTCTTTATTACTATACCCTACACCAAAGCTTCACTTGGAGTTGTTTATAATATCTACATTTATTAAGGATAAATTTAAAATGTAATGTGTAGATTATAGTTTATAATGTGGAATTACACATTAAAAGTTGAGTTTCAGTTTACTTCCATTTATAAAGTTTTTTTTTGTATTAAAACATCTTAATTGAAGATAAAGTTTAGGGTTTACACCTTGTATTAGACATTTTAAGTTGTAGGTTTTAGTTTATGCTTTGTTTCCATGCTGAACTAGTTTTTGCTGTAAAAGGTTTGAAACTTTTAATTTATGGTTTCACTGTTGTATTAGGATGGCAGAGTGTCTGGTGTAACAAACAACACAAGGCTTCTTGGATGTAATTACCTGTACCCTCAGGTGATTCCCGAGCCCCACGTCAGCTCCACAGTGCTCACCAATGAGGACACTCTGTGCATTGTGGCCAACCAAGGTCTATGGCAGTACGTCACATATGAGGAAGCTGTTCAAGAAATCAAGGTCAGTGGATGTTAACAATTTTAAGGAACTGCAGGAATATCATTAATTTTTTTTTCAAAACATGTAAATGTTTGGGTCTTGAAGTATTTACTGCATTAATAACTTGAAATAAATTTATTCTAGTAATTATTACTAGAATATATTCATTAATTATTGAAACAAACAAAAATATTTAAATTTTATAGCCTTATAATTTAAAATATTGGATCAAATATTATAATTTAATAGTATAGACAAAAGATTTCATAAAATGTTTAATTATTGTAACTTAAAACAACAATGTCCATATTGAGACTAATATATCGTGATCAAATTTTCTCGTCAACCATTAACACATTAAAAAAATATTATAAAGCCAAAGTATTTTAAATCAAGGCCAATTTTTTTCATAATCATGGCCGAACAAAGATTTATAATTTTTGTAATAAATTAAAAGATTTTGTCATACAACTTGTGACAATTTATAATGTATGTCAGGTAAACTAAATTTAGAATAGCAGGAGTGTAGAAATGAAAAACTTTGTTCTCTAGGCTTTATAACACTGATCTGTTTTGACTGTATCAGGATACACCTGACCCCGTGGTCGCAGCCAAACGTCTACAAGATCTGGCACAAGGTTATGGTTCACGTGAAAATATTGCAGTCTTGGTGGTGAGGCTGATGCTGTCGGAAGCCGAGAGAACCAGGATCACAGACTTAATGAGGATACAAAGAAAAAGTGAAAAAGAGTTGTTAAAAGTCAGTCAAGTCTTTTGTTTTACATTTATTATTAGTTAAAAGATCTATATCTGAATAAAATCATTCAGTAGTGACATTTTTTACCTAGATTTATATTGATCATTCTTTCTGATATAAAGTTATCAAATAAAATTGACATTTGTTAGAAAATATGGCTATTACACATACATAGATCCATAGTTTCTGGATTTCCTTAAGTCATTAACCAATCCTATTCAGTTAGTATGAGTGATTAATTTCACATACACATTTTTTGTATTACTTTCCAGGCTTTAAATCAGCCCAAAGATATCCTGCACTTCAGGGACGGTGTTCCCAGAGGGGAAGAACTAAATGGAATCATTATAGACCGATCCGGCCATGCCAAGAAACACCGCTCTGGAAGGAAGCATCTTCTGGATTCAGACTCCATACATACAGCTCCATCTGCAGAGGAAGTGGCGGAGAAAGCTGTGCTCCAAAAATCGTCTCCTGACTCTCTGATGACCCAGGAGACCAAGGCCATAGATGAAATTATTTCTCACAATGAAATTTCTCACATTGTCTCTCAAGATCCTGAGAGTCTCTCACATCATGGAGAGAGACGATTGTACAGGAAGAAGTCTCATGGGCCATCACACCCTAAGAAAGGAGCTCTGGAGGAGGCAAGCTCGGAGGATGTAGCAAGGATCCCAGCATCCAACATTGATGGTCAACTTGCAGGTATTGATTCTGTGGACACAAGTAATCTGCAGGGGGAAGTCAGTGAGTCTGTACAAACAGACACTATTGAGGGTAACTCTGTAGAAGATGATTCATCAAATGGATGGCCACCGTTACCTCCTCTAGATTCAGATTACATAATACCTTATGACGAGTTTAAGGATGATCCTTACGACAGATTATCTAACAACGTCTCCCCCACCGAGTCAGTCACTTCTATAAATACATCGGTACACAATGAAATAGAAGAAATCTACCAGTCACGACATGACATTCTGCTGTCTAAGAATGCCGTGAACAATTGGCGGAGCTATCAGAATTTTGATGAAGCAGAACTAGAATTCCGTACCAGGCCTCTGTCTCCGGACTCTCTGATATCCCAGGATGAGTTCATCAAGCCGATGGTTAGCATGACCAATATTGACCGGGACGCTATTCTTTTCCATCAGATGCAGCTGGCCCGGTCCCAGGCCCATGCAGGAAGTATCACTAGCTTAGACTCTATTCAGTCAGCCCCTCTGCATGCCTCTAAGCATGAAATATATCCTAGTGCTAAGGTATCATCCCACAGCATTGAAGTCCTTGTCAACATTGGAGAAAACAATTCTCTCACTGGAGGTCGTGTTGAATGGGGTAGTAGTTTGAGTGGGCTTCAAACGGGGAACAGCACGGTCAACAGCAGTAAGATTGTAAACATGGGTTCCGGCAGTGATGTCCAATCTTTCTTAATGGAGAGCTTTTTGGATTCTTCACTTCAACACAGCCAATCTAGGGATCATGGGATATCTGGTGCACCAGAGAATGATAATTCTGATGATGCCGACACTCTGGTTGGAGGTGAGGATGATATTGGTAACTTGAACGATGTGATGAGTGACGAGGAAATGCAGGGGAGAGAAGTGAAGGCAGACTTGGATAATGATGTTGCAGTTGTCCTGGCCACAATGGATGACCATTTGTTCACCGTGGAAGATAGACTGAGCACCACTGGCCGTGAATGGGGTCAGCAGATGTCAGGTGGTCAGGAGCAATTTGATGAAGACAGTGATAGTGATGACTCAATAGGGAATGTTTCCCTAGAAGACGGATACTTCGCTATGGAGTTTCCGGTTTCCAAAAAGAATGAAAGTTTAAGCATGTTGAATATTGTGGACATTGAATCAGAAAAATACCTTCAGAATTTCTCAAAGCTAAAAACTGTTTCCCGTCATGGAAAATCTAAACTGTTGGATCTAAGTCCAGAAAAGAATCAATTGCATTCAAGCAAACACTCTCTGAGGTCTTTGAAAAGGGCAAAAAACAAAGACAATGAAAGCGCAACAGATAATGTTAAGACTAGGTCCTTTACTAATTTGACCTATGCTGAGATTCATCCATATCAATCAAACCAGAATTTCAATGATCCTCAAGTTATCCCTGCTGAGAAAGATATTGATGATTTGTATGCTGTAGTCAATAAGATGAAAAAGAATAAGCTAAAAGAAAATAGAAGGCCAGAAACTGGTGAGTTAGAGGATGACTTGTTTCCAATGTTGCATCCAGCCACAGAAAACTCTGAGATTCTGCAGTATGATGTTGAAGAAGTTTATGGAGCTAAAGCTCACCCTGCAAAATATCCACCAGCTTCAGCTCACACTGCAGGCGTTCACCAAGCAAAGAAATCTTCTCAATTGACAAGAGAACCTTCAGGTTCAGGCAGACATTCATCCAGCAGAACTCCACCCTTGCCCAAGAGAACATCAACCAACACCCCAGAGGCTTCAAGGTCCAAGATTTCACCTACTCCTTCATTTAAGTGCAATACTCAACAAGTCGATGGGAATGACCGATCTCATTCTTTGTCTTTCATGCATCCTCCAATTGACAACGATGACTCTTCAGAAATTTCATTTCTAATAAACCCACTAGTTCTTTCTGAAGATTCGAACCCTCCTCCGCTACCACCCAGACCATCACATTTTACACCGATGTCTGATTTCATTTCACATGACGCTCCGAGGATAAAACCTTCAAGTCCTCAGATGGTCAGGCCACCCCCAATTCCTGCAAGGAGACATGGAACCCCTCCCCCGAATAAGGAAACACCCCCGACTGCAATGCCACGTCGAAGTCTGTCAAAGAAAGCTCTAAATGTGAATTTTGAGATTGACAACTCTGTCTTATCAGCCCAAGATCCAGAATCCATGCAACCAGGCTCCTCGTATCCATCATCCATAGATGTCTCAAATGCTGCAAGCAAGTTGCCCCATCACCGTAGTATTATTATTACTTATCTCTAATGTCAGACCGCAAGTCCACAATGTTCTTCTATTCAGTGCTTTTGTTTGTTTGTGTACAGAATGTTTACGCTTTGTTGTACAAGTTCAAACATATTTATTATACTCGACATAATCAACTATTACATTACTTTAATAATTGTCTCTCACTATGCAGAGCTCCATTGCAATGGCATCAAATTTTTATCTAAACTATGGGGCCTTTGATCATTGTACTTTGTATTAATTTAATGTTTTGTCTTATCTGTTACAGACACTTCTACTATAAAGAAGCTTATTACTTTGTTTGATATTTGATTTAGTACAAAGTACAAGACCAAAGCTATATGGAAATCAATAACTCTCATTTTAAACATTGTGTCTTTCAATCTGCTTGTGTGTGCCATAAACATTTCTTAATTTTATAATATTACATACAATCAACCATTTATTTCATTTTGTTCACATTATATAGCTTAAACATTTCTTCATTTTATAATACATATTACATACAATCAACCATTTATTCAATGAGCTTTATTTTTTACTGTTGAAAACATAAGGAGCCCAGTGGCTGATCGACAGCACGTTTGGCTGACGTACCAAAGGTTCTGAGTTCCAATCCTGGTGAAGGCTAGGATTTGTTCCTGGGTCTGGAGGGTGTCTCTGAATCTACCCAACCCTTAATTGGAATAAAGTAACGGAGGCTGGGCATTCTGCTTGCCACACAATCCTATAGTATGTTGTGGGCACAGAAACTGGTCAGACAGGATTACATTTTTACATTACTTTTAATACTCTTTGAAAACATATTTAGTTTAGGATAGTAGACTCTATATGTCTTAAGTGAATTAATGACTTCAACAAATTGTTTATTTAACCTTAGTTGTAGTGAATGAGTTAATAAAATAGTTGTTGTAGAAGATTGGATTAGAGGGATGGTATTTGTAGAGAATATGTCCCTAGAAGATGTTTTGTACACTTTGAACATAATCCTTTTTATAGATCCTTTGGAATTTCAATCCTGGATTCTTAATGAATGTCACTTTCTATCTTCAACTTAAATTGAGTACACTTTTAACATATTATTATATATGTTAGTGAATCCAGATAGTGTGTGTCTAAATATGTGTTGGAAACATCTCTGATAAAAATATAATATTAATCAATGTATATGACTCAGTAATATAGTTCAAGCAGTCAAAAACCATTCTGTTGGTCAGAATAGAAGGTCGAATTTATTTATAACCATAATTGTGCAGCCATGCAGCCCTGGGCATGTGTTAAAATGTTCCTAGTGGGAACACTGGTAGAAGTTTTATTAGGAAGGAGAAAGTTAAGACACTTTTACAGATTAGTTTTTGTCTAATTGGTAAATATCTAAGAACTTATTCGTATATTGCATGTCTTTTTTTGTTGTTTTAAATGTACCCATCACATAATAGAAAACTTACAGAATCTTGACTGTGTAATTAATGTAGTCATCATTATTTTATATGAGAATGATATAATATAGTCATAATGATATAAATTCTAGTTGTGGTTCTTGTCTACTGTTGAAGCTGAAATATATTTGTTTCAATGATAAGTGTGGTCCCTGTGGACACTGGTAACGGAACTGTTCCAAAATATATTTCACATACAGAGATCCAAGACATTTTGATGTTAGCCTGAGAATAAAAAAATGTTATCCCTTTGTATTTCTTCTACAAATAAAATGTATAAATATAAATTCATTTATTTTACTGTTTGCCGGTGCTGTCAGAATCTTTTCATGAGAAATAATTTTTAGCCTATTATACATACATAATAAGGCTTGTGTGAAAAATAATTTTGGCTATTGAATGGTGTTTCTCATCATGTGATTTTTTTTTTGCTGTATAATTTTTTATTTGTTAAGCGTGAAGAAATATCATGTCTGACTTTTAAGTGTAAGTGATAAAGTGCACACAACTTTGGTTGTCACTGAAATATTTGAAAGAAATGTTAATAAGAGTAAAGATTGTTTGTTACAAAATATAAAATTAGTTACAAATTATTTTGTGTAAGTCTGTGTTCATTTATCTTATGCACTTTTTGACAAGTGATAGATTTGTATAATAAACAAAATTACTGTGATCTGATTGGTGTATTTTCTGTTGTATCTGTCATCTGATTGGTGTATTTTCTGTTTTATCCTCACAAAGAAGTAATAAAATATATACCGTATGCTGCTGCATTAAAAGCACTTATGTTCAATTTAATTATAGTTGGTCTGTAGCATAGCACTGAAATTATGACAAACAGTTGAAATATACCCTATAAAAAGTAAATGAAAATCTGTTCAGAATATAAATTTGATGCATATAATGAAACAAAAACATTGAATATATTCACAGATTTTAAGAAAGTGCAATGTAAGTTATATTTTTCAATAAATACAATTTTATTATGCAAAAAAAGAAATATAATAAAAAATATCTCTATTGTATTTTCATCAGGACAATTACACCAGTAAATGATATGTCTTAGCAAATATAAATAGCTTCTAACTCTTTATTTAAATTATTGGTGAAGGCAAAGGGAGATGATAACATGAAATAAAAACTCTGCCCATTGGTTGAGTCAATACAGTTCTATATTATAGCTGCTTTCAGTTCTTAAAAAACAACAACCACACTAACCAAAGCTACAATACAAAATACATTTCATTTATTAAATTGTATGAACCAATTCAAAAAGTTAATACAAAACTAAAAGGTTTTAAATTTGGGATTAACACTGTCTGGCAGCCATCCGCAGGATTGTTAGGGGTGAAGGGGACAAATAGTGCAAGATGGTTCGGGGTTGGGGGAAAATTAGTGAAAGAAGAGGGGGAGGGCAATAGCAGGCCTACTATATAAACACTGAACAATTAATTTTGTAAACAAGATACATTTTTATTTATCGGCATAATTCTTGTAACCTTCCTAAAACCCTTGCTTTTGAAAAAAGTTGTTTTTTTTAAAGAGGTTTGTCTGGTCAACATTCGGCTCTGACATTTGTCTATGACACTGTAAAAAAACCTTTTCTAACCAGTTGATCCATGGCACATACTAGATAGAAGTGTGGCCAGTACAATGCCCGGCCGCCTTAAATCCCCAATCCATGAAGACCAGGGAACAAATTCTAACCTTTACCAGGATTCAAACCCAGGCCCTTATGACAACTAAGTCAGTGCACTGCCATTAAGTCACCTTACCCCAACAGCACTGGCATCCACGTAATTTTAGTTGGTGGAAACAAGCTACATCGTACTTTTACTTTTTTTAAATTTCTCGATCCAAGCCATCATAAACATAATTATAGGCTTCATTTCTAAACAGTGTTTTCTTAATATTGCTGAGATCAGAAGTTACAAGTTTATAAAGCGGGACTCTCAATTAATTTAATAAAATTATTTTTAAAATCAAATCTGATAATTCAACCCTTATGAATTATTACTTTTTTTTTTTAAATGGACTGTCTTCTTTCCTGAAATGTATATGATTAATAATGCAAACAAACAAAATGTAAGAGATTCTGTCAATAAATTTATATTAATTATAAATTATCTTAATAACAATCTGATTCCATTAAAAACACATGTATTAATTGAACCATACGTACATTTATTAACCCTGTTGGCTGCATCCATACACAATTAGTTCATCCATACATTTATTATTAACTCTGTTGGCTGCATGCATACACAATTAGTTCATCCATACATTTATTATTAACCCTGTTGGCTGCATGCATACACAATTAGTTCATCCATACATTTATTATTAACCCTGTTGGCTGCATGCATACACAATTAGTTCATCCATACATTTATTATTAACTCTGTTGGCTGCATGCATACACAATTAGTTCATCCATACATTTATTATTAACTCTGTTGGCTGCATGCATACACAATTAGTTCATCCATACATTTATTATTAACTCTGTTGGCTGCATGCATACACAATTAGTTCATCCATACATTTATTATTAACTCTGTTGGCTGCATGCATACACAATTAGTTCATCCATACATTTATTATTAACCCTGTTGGCTGCATGCATACACAATTAGTTCATCTATACATTTATTATTAACTCTGTTGGCTGCATGCATACACAATTAGTTCATCCATACATTTATTATTAACCCTGTTGGCTGCATGCATACAATAAATTCATCCAATGAAAGAAGGATAAAGTACATGACATTTAGCGAGTATAAGACAAATAGTTATTTTTAGAACCTTAGATCTCGCACAGCGAGTATTTACTAAAATACACTCAAAACTTTAATGTAGTGACAACTAGGCCTACAAGATAAAATCAATCGAACATATCTTTAGTAAACATTTGTTTCATTTACACATTCAATGAACAAAACATTCTTTAAAAATCCCTGTATGTAATAACTTAAATAATGAAAGTGATTTGAACAAAATAGAGTTAAAGAAACATAAATAATTTCATATTTTTATAAGGACATTATATTGATTCCTCGGCATAGAAAAGATCTACGGTACATTTCTTGCTTTCAAGCATTTTAAAAAAAGGATTAAGTTAACTAGCCAGACCAGCCTGCACATATTAAGCTACTTGTTACTCCAAAGATATCTGTGGCTAATCCATAGCTATCAGGGCTAATACTAAACTGATTAAGAAAAGTAAAATAATTTAAAAAAAAAAAGCAGCGGAAGAAAGGATTCATAAGAAGTTATGTTGTACGTGAAAATGTCCAGGAAAGAACGGAGTGTTTATAAATTATAAAGTATAGGTAAAGTAATCGCGTCAGACCAATTGATCCATAGTAGGCCTACTGGTGAAGCAGCGGACATGGCATACTAGGGGATTGTGTGACCAGTACAATGTCCAGACCCCAAATTAAGGTACACATCAGAGCCGGGCAGACTCAGGTAAAACCCTCCAGACCCAGGAACAAATCCTAGCCTTCACCAGGATTTGAACCCAGGACCTACAGTTCGACAGCAAAACGCACTGCCACTCGGCCACCTTATAAATTAAAAAGACATGCCTAATTTCCCCTGACCTGAAGCACATTTTCAAACAGCTAACTAACAAATGACCTAAATAGAACTCCCATGAACGAATACAAAACCATCAGTTCTAAAACAAGAGACTAATTAAATTTAAATTCTTAGTTCATAAAATATTTTTACCTTAACAATTTATTGCAATAAAAACATTAATGATGGGTATTTTAAAAAAATTCATTGGAATTGAAAGAAAAGTACAAAATATTCCCACAAGCCTGGATTTCTCTAATGTCAAGAACAAAACAATTTTCTCACATCACATTATTTCCATAGGGTATAGTCTAGTATAGTGCATTAATAAAAAAAATGTTTATCTAAGTTTGAATGTAAGCCTATATAGTGCTATTTTTCACTCTGTAGTAAATGATACTCCATCAGTCCACATTTAATGAAATCACGACAAATGCGATCAGCGTCTCTGTTCTTGTGTATTAGAGTCTGGAGTATAGAATGTTCAGTGTCCGCTATAGATATCACAGAAATAAAATTGGAAAGACTCGTGAGTCCTTTGATGCCTACATTTACATCCTGACCTAAAAATAGATTTTGAAAATGATTAAACAGAGTAAAAAATATAAAACAAAAAATTGAATACATAGATTTAAAATAAATGTTAACATTTCAATTTGTTAAAAAAAATAATAGAAAAATTATAAAATATCTATTATTAACTACAAGTGCAAGCAATAAATAATTAGTTATGCGTTTATTATTATTTCTTTCAAAATATTAAAATCCTATTGCTTTCATTTTTTATATTATAAGCTTATTAATTATTATACACAGTTGCAACAGATTTATAAAGAATACACAAAGAAAGAATGATGACCTTTATTTCAGTGAACAAAAAAAAGCTAGTTTACATGCAGGTAAAATGGCAATGTAATTTGCACCAGGTGATGTGCCCTTGTTTTTGTTGTCTTTAGTCAATAAATTTTAATTTGGTTACTCCCCCTTGTTTAAAAAAAAAAGGTAAAAATGTGATCATTTGTACAAGAAAAGAATGATCCGTTTTATTAAAGACTCCTGTATGAGCTGTAACGTTTATTTTGCAAAGTTGCACTAAATGATCACTTGTTTATGAATTATATTCTTAAGAGATTAATACTATGTTTAATACTGTACGCCTACAAAACCTAAAATATTACAAAAGCCGGACATTTTAAATGGTTTTAGTTTTGCATGTTGGAGGGAGGATACTAGTCTAAATAGGAGGACATGACTTCCTTTTGCCGGACTCTGGCAATTCTATGCAAGAGAGACTGCCATTCGAGGATCAGTCTGCTTAGCCAAAGGAGGAAATGCAACCGCAACCCACGGTGATGTAGGCTACCATTGTCTCTTAAGACAGACGTCTCAGTCCATGACAACACTTGAGAACTGATAAGATAATGCATCATGAAATTAATTCACTCTTTTTTTAAAAATCACCATGTATTATAAAGTACTTAAGTAAACGAATACTATTCTAATACCTGTATGTATATTATAACACCTAGCTGCCTCTCCTTCTGCAACTACAAATAAATTATTGTCTTGAAAATAAGCCGTAGTTTCGTATCTCTGGGAAAGTTTCACTTCAAAGAGTCTCGGGCTGAACTTCATGTGTTTTACCGCCAGAGGATCGCTAAGCTTGGGCTCTGCTTCCGTTTTATATGTGTTGAAACATTTCAGGAAAATATTTCTCATCATCTGGTATAAAAAAAAACATTGAAAAAACATTGGAAAATTTAAATAATACTCAATATAACAAATAAGGCAAATTTTAGCAACCTTAACCATTAACTGAAATCCCAAAAATTTATTATAAAAATGTTGAGGATTAAAAAAAACTTTAATAAGCTATCTATTGTTATCTCTTTTCTAAAGCAAAACAATCAATAGATACATTATTTTAAACATTACGACGCCTAATAGCGAGCTCTAGTGTAAAACTTATTTAATTTTAATATTTTTTGTTAACTTCTTTTCCTCCCTTCAATAATTTATAATAATAATAATTATATTTATATACCGCTGCCAACAAACATAATGTAAAGATCAGAGTACATTTAACATTGAGCAACAAACAGGTAAGAACACGGATATAATTCTCTAGGCTAAAAATATAGCCTAAGTAAAGCTCATTGATAATAATTTAAAGCTTTACATACATAGGACAAAGCAAATAAATTTAGCACTGAGTGTTCTTTGTGGAAAATAGCGATTGATTAGTTTCTTGAGATTGGACAGCTCGTTGTTTTGAACTAAGTATACCAAGACACTCAGAAAATAATACAACCTAGTTCTTAAGACAAACCCAGATATATTCTAGAATATGAGAGATATAGGCAGACTTCATGATAGATATAGGCAGACTTCATGATAGATATAGGCAGACTTCATGATAGATATAGGCAGACTTGATGATAGATATAGGCAGACTTCATGATAGATATAGGCAGACTTCATGATAGATATAGGCAGACTTCATGATAGATATAGGCAGACTTCATGATAGATATAGGCAGACTTCATGATAGATATAGGCAGACTTGATGATAGATATAGGCAGACTTGATGATAGATATAGGCAGACTTGATGATAGATATAGGCAGACTTCATGATAGATATAGGCAGACTTCATGATAGAATTAGGCAGACTTCATGATAGATATAGGCAGACTTCATGATAGATATAGGCAGACTTCTTTTCTGAATGGATACACAAAACACTGGTCTACACCTTGAGGATAAACAGAGAGGTACGGAGGGAGAAGTAAAGAGAGATGGATGATGTGGTTACCAAGTGATGCAATGTCAAGTAATGCAATGTCAAGTAATGCAATATCAAGTTATGTAATGTCAAGTAATGCAATATCAAAAAATGTAATGTCAAGTAATGCAATATCAAGTAATGTAATGTCAAGTTATTTAATCTCAAGTAATTCAATGTCAAGTAATGCAATGTCAAGTAACATAATGTCAAGTAACATAAAGTCAAGTAATGCAATGTCAAGTAACGCAATGTCAAGTAACGCAATGTGAAGTAACGCAATGTCAAGTAATGCAATGTCAAGAAACATAATGTCAAGTAATGCAATGTCAAGAAACATTATGTCAAGTAATGCAATGTCAAGTAACATAATGTCAAGTAATGCAATGTCAAGTAATGCAATGTCAAGTAACGCAATGTCAAGTAATGCAATGTCAAGTGACGCAATGTCAAGTAACACAATGTCAAGTAACGCAATGTCAAGTTATGTAAAGTTAAGTTAATGATCTATATTTTACATGCTACTTTAAATATTGAACTGTTTCGACACGCACTGCTTTGCACACACGCACAATCTTCAACAGTAAAGTAATAGAAAGATATCCTTAAATCAATGTACACCGAAGAACTTACAGATCGATCCAGAACTGTTCTCAAACTCTTCACCTGCGGAGACTCACACTTGGGAATACACAGTGCCATGAAGCGCTGCCGTGAGGTGCCAAATATTTTAAAACTGAACCCCTGGTATCCGTCCACTTCTGACGACTCGGAGCCGTACGCCGTCAGGTCAAAATGGAGATTGTGGACTAACCTCTCCTGTAAACATACAATATATTTCTGGTGTTAGAATTCCTTAGAAGTATTGTATATATAGAGAGCATGCACATCAACATGTAGATATGTAGTAAGTAGGTTACACGTTACAAAACTAAAACAACTTAAAAGAATCTAGCTAATGAAGCGAGGGCCTTCTCAGCAAGGAGATTGTTTGGCCAGTGCTATGCTCAGCAGGAGACTAAAGGGCAAAGAGTAAATTGGTAATAATACATAAGTTACCTAACTTTATAGAAAGAGCGTCTATAATGTATAAAATAAGATACATATTTAAAGCATTATTTTTTTTTCTCTCATTCACCATTTCATGTAAATATAATTAAAAATTTTATGAATTGAAGAATTTTTTCTATAGTGTTCATGAACTGCCAAAGGGCCAGATAAGTTTCTGAATTTTTTTTTTTTTTTTGTTTTGTTTCTGGGAATTGAATTTATTGCTCCTCTAGGCTACTGTTATGAAATTTTTAGACTGGAAGAAGTGGTTCCACATAGTTAGGCCTCAATTGGTAGTCACAGACCACCTGGGGCTTACATTCTGTGTAATTTCATGTTGGAACTAAACGTGGCCCGTTGGTCTGCGAACAATATAATCTCAGACCTGATTGATATTTTTTCCCCCAGAAATTTGATTTTTTTATATATCACGAAATTTGGTATAAAATTAATTTGTCAAGATACGCAATAATACCGAACATACATGCTGTATTGTTATGTATGTATAGCCTGTAATAATAGTTTCTATATTGTATATGGACTTATCTTGCTAATCCAAGTAGAGCTATTTATTTTCATAAAAAAATTTTGTAGAGATTATTTGCGTAGATAGTTATTTATTATGACGTAATAACACCAATATTTTTTCACGTAGTCTCTACCACTTTCTAGTAAGCCTTTCCTTTTGCATTTGGAATACTTCGGGAAAATCCGCTCTAACACTTTCAGCACCAAAGTCTATATAAATCACACATTGGTGAAGTTTGGATTCTTGTTACTGTTAGTGTTTGCTTAGCTACAAGGAAGCTAATCATTATTAACCAGTGAAGTTGAATGTTATTATTGTACATAAGTTCAAGTATTAAATTCTTTTTTAAATATTCATCCAGTGGCTTGAGGGTATTATTCCTAGACAGAGAACATAAGACCCGGATGTGTAAAAAAATCAATTCAATTTTTCTATAGTATATTGTTTGTTTGCAAATGCAGACTTACAATAAATTCAGTATAGATTCAGCTTGTCTCAACGTTTCTATCTGGCTGAAAGAAAGCTGTGGCCATACAGTAAAACTTTCTTATGGGGGATCCGATTACAACTTGATTATTTTCCCCCACACGTCACACAGTAATGCGAAGAAATACCATGATGTATATATATCACACACTAATACTCAAGGTTAATTGTCCAAAACGCTTTACAAAAGAAGGACCCTTAAAGACCGTTCCCCAATTTTATTATTTTTTTTGTTGTGGCCGTTTTTGAATTATTTTTTACTCATTGACCCACTAACTTTGGTATCGCCTAATACTAGCCCAGGGGTAGGCAACCCACGGTCCGCGTCCCAGACGTGGCGCGCAGAGCGATTTCCAATGGCACACTAAAGACCCATCAAAAGGCAATTCACGTCTCTTATAAAAGACATTGAGTGCTAGAACAGGATGACTTTTAGAATTCGAAATTCAACATTTGGCGCGCTTTTATCTAAAAATTGTCGATCCCTGTGCTAGTCTATAAGTAACAAAAATGAGTTTCTAAAAAAAACATTCTTTTTTGCGACTCGGTAATTCTGCTTTCTTGACCCGGTACCGAATCGCGACGGGCATTTGGGAAACGCTGCTCTAGAGCAAGACGCCGGTACGCACCAACGGGCCATACATCATTACGACACGGACAGACTGACTGACAGACAAGAGAGTGTAAATCACCTACCTACCGGCATGGGGATTTGGCACTCCTCCGGAAGGTCCAGTGCCGCCACTGCGCCGTAAGCCCTGCACGTGTGCTGCAGGAACTCGTCACTAAGACCGAGGAGTCTGGCTGCCTGACCGCTTGACCCGTCGCATGCGATGACCAGCTTGCGGCCATCAATTTTCTCCAAATCTCTCAGGGAGTCTCTTGTGAACTAAAGTGAATTGAGAAAGGCAAGAACGATAACAAACCATCCAATTTACTTGCTCTCATTATTGATTGATTGAACATGGGGTGAATATTTCTCCTATATAAGTCTATCCACCCATCCATTTATACACCCACCCATCCATTTATACATCCACCCATCCATTTATACATCCACCCATCCATTTATACACCCACCCATCCATTTATACACCCACCCATCCATTTATACACCCACCCATCCATTTATACAACCACCCATCCAAATATACATCCACCCATTCATTTATACACCCACCCATCAATTTATACATCCACCCATTCATTTATGCACCCACCCATCCATTTCTACATCCACCCATTCATTTATACACCCACCCATCCAAATATACACCCACCCATCCATTTATACATCCACCCAGCTCTATTTATTATCAATATATTCATCTAACTTTCTCTCTCTCGCCACCTACCTATATATCTTTCTAAGTAAATATCTATCTACATATCTAATTGTATAATAATCCATATATCTATTTATCCATATATCCATCTATCTATCTAATTATCAATCAATTTATCTATCCATCTCTCCTCTTATCGATCCATCTATTCATCTATCCATTCATCATTCTCTCTCTCTATCAATCTCTTTCTATGTATCTGTGCCCAGCCATCCATTAACCAACGTATCCACTCACCCATCCATGGATTCACCCTTCTATCTATCTATGTAGTCATATCTTTATCGATAGATATCTATACATCTATGTATCTAACCTAACAAATTATCAATCTATCTACTAATCAATTATTCAAACGTGTGTCCATGTATCGTCTAATTAAAACCGTTTCTACAACGAAAAATGCTTTTCATTAATGTAACTTCAATGGGAGCCAGCTATTGGAGTTACACTGTTATGTCAACTTTCCGTTGTATCTTATGTTTATTTCTTATCTTATCTTATACATTACAGACGCTCTTTCAATAAATAATATTATTTCTTTAATCAAGTAATGGCATGAAATCTTACATACACTGGAAACTGTACCATATAACAAATAAACCGATTGAAAACTAAATATTAAAACAAGGAATAGATCTAGTGTTTTAAATTAAAAGAATAAATTCAAATAATGGAATGCAAAGTGGTTTGAAAAAATCAGTAAACAATAATTTTAAATTACACTATTTCACCAACAAATGTTTTTTTTAAACAAACATCTCTGGGTGTTTGTTTGAAGCATCTTGCTGACCGACAATTAAATATGGAAATGCATTTCCCTTTATCTAATTTGATGATTTATATAATATAGATTTATATATAATTTGTCAGACAGACCTAGTCTATGCGTGAAACAAATAAATATAGATCTAAATAACGATGTTTTTTTGGTTATATTTGTTCAGTGCAATCATGTTATTACAATATTTCCATCTGATGATTAACTCCCCCTTTCAAAAGAAGGAAGGGCGGTGACGTCTAAATGAAGAGTAATTCCCCTTCGTTCCAACAATTAACCTTGTTACAAGTAAGTTTTGAACAACATTAAGGAGAGGAGATTCTCAAATGGGTGGACTAATTTAAATTATCTTCCCTTGATATATAAGAAAACTCTTAGCAATGCTAATGGGCGGTACCGAAACGGACACGATTTATTTAAATTTATTTATTTAAAAAAAGTAAACGTGAAAGGGGGAATTCGATTTGATAAAAATATTATCGAAAACCTGCACAAAGAGTCTAGTATTTTATTGTGCACTCCGGGCGATTTGAGATCAAATCCCTGCGAAATAAAATTTTAAGTGTCCGACGTTATAGATTCTAGATACGGGTAACCCTTGTAGCTAATTAGCAACATTCAGCCTTCACTACGATTCTTTGTGTCATTAGAAATACATTTCTCTCTTTTCCCTTCTTGTCCGTCGTGACGTCTGCTGGCGTCTGTCAGCTTGATATATCTTTTGTTCGTTTTTTTTCTCTCTCTCTCTCTGAGGATTCGATTGGCTCTGTGCACGTCTGCAAGACTTTGATTGTGACAACACAAAGCACTTTGGCGCGCATACAGACACATACAAGCGCACACAAAAATTATGAAATATTGTTTGTTAAAGTCTCCAGTGGAGAGAAATTCGATGAGTAAACGCGGACAAAAGGATCCAGCCATTAGACATGTTTTAGATGACTTTATGAATATGTCATTCTGACTATGGATATGTCATTCTGACCTGAACCAATTAGTAATAACCATTAATAGCACAACTTTATAGATGTCTATTAGCACAACTTTATAGATGTCTATTAGCACAACTTTATAGATGTCTATTAGCACAGCTTTATAGATGTCTATTAGCACAACTTTATAGATGTCTATTAGCACACCTTTATAGATGTCTATTAGCACACCTTTATAGATGTCTATTAGCACACCTTTATAGATGTCTATTAGCACACCTTTATAGATGTCTATTAGCACAACTTTATAGATGTCTGTTAGCACAACTTTATAGATGTCTATTAGCAAAACTTTATATATGTCTATTAGCACAACTTTATAGGTGTCTATTAGCACACCTTTTATAGATGTCTATTAGCACAACTTTATAGATGTCTATTAGCACAACTTTATATATATATTTTTCGTCAGTATCGTTTAGCCATTGTTTTTCCTATTTCCTTCTACAAACTCAACATTATATATATCTTCTTTTTCTTCTTCATCGTATTGTGCAGACTCCGTTAGATCCGGGGAAAGTCCACAATTTGAGGTAGATTTTAATTACAAATGTTCTGGGATCAAAAGTGTGCATTAACTACTTATACATATTTTATAACATACAAACAAGACTTATAAATAGACGACGGAGTTTCATTGCAGTTTCAGATAATAGACATAATAGACTGTTTTAGTCTATTGAAACTTCATCAACAACTATAGTGACATGTCTGCATGAAGTCTACATTTTGGGCTTTAAGAAGAAAGTTATGACACCAGAACACTTTATCCTCAATGACTAAACTGTCTCTTCCATCACTCCCCTTATCTCCCCACCCCACACTACATCATTTATATCGCAGTACATGTACAATGTTAACCAATCAATGTCTAAAGTATTAAGAGTTAAGATTGGGATACTAATTCAACTTGAAGCCAACTGGTGTAGATTTCTTCTTTGCGTGTTTTTCTTTGCTTTGTTTGGTGGTGGTTTTGTGTTTTTTGTTGAATTATTTTTGGTTTGCTTTTGACATATTGAAGTGGGTCAAAATCGGGGGACAACCAATATTATCTGTTAAAGAAACTGCTTTGTTTTTTTTCTCCAAGGCCTGTAATCCATCACAGACAGCTATGCATAAATGAATTAAGGATCTGGATAGATTGAAGTTTAAAAAACAACAACAGCATAAGAAACGTATTGCTTCCATCCTGCAGGCATTAAAAAACCCAATCTCCCATAAGCCAGTCCATGGCTTTTTTCTTTCCTTCTTTTTCCTATCAATGTAATTTCACTTCCGTTTGAATGATGGCCTTTCAAGCATCTGGAAGATAGCCATTTATTTCTGGAGGATGCGCAAGGATTTTCTTACAAAAATATTGCATTCTCTTACGCAGACAGTACAGGTATAATAAAATTAACATGCTCGTGTCATTATAATATTGATTTATTTATCACCTATACTAGTTTTGATTTCTATACAAAAATATATTTTAAAGTTTTTATATAAGCCACTATAAACTATTTATAAACTTTTTGCATTTAGCTTTTTATCAAATATGTTACTCTTCAAAAACTGTTTTCTATAAAGTGCATCTGCAATGACAATTTCGGAATCTTCGTTGACAAAATGTGGAGTTCTGTTAACTTAGCTTACCCTTTAAAGTTTTCTAGAAAATGTACCTTCTGTCTGGGACTTAACTAAAAAAAAAACAAATAATGGTACGAAAAGAAATTCAGTATTTAAAGATCTGCAAGTCTCTGTACAAGTGATTAATAAACAGTTAAGACGTGTAAGACTATTTGTATGATCACTAAATCTAAAAAAAACATTTCTGAAAATAAAATAATGTTAAAAATGAAGGTTGTGATAATACATAAAATATTTAAATCTAAGAAATACAAAACAATAATATAATAAAGCTATTAGAAATTCAGTTAAAAACTCTTTTCTGATTTTTTTAAAACAAGGGCAGATTCATAGATTAATTGTTGTACCTCAAATGGTATTAGAGCCTGGAATGGGATGCCTAAATTAACCAATCAGTAATGCTAACAACTGAAATTTAAAAAAAAAAGAAATTTAGCCTACATCAAACTGCAAGACGAGATTCAAACCAGGAATGATCATAAGTCTCAATAATATTCTGAACAAATAACGGTGCGTCCGTTACACTCAAGCAGCTTATATATTTATAATCATATTTTGACCAAGAAGCTAAAATAGAAACAAAACAGAGTAACCCTGTAAGTGAATATATAATCTAATAATAGACAAATAATGGTTCTCTCTCGGTGTCGTATAGCGAAATGGGAATTCTTCAAGACATCAATAGAAAATATTATGTACATTATTATTAAGCCATCCATCAATTCTGTCTATGCCAGATGTAAATATGTGGATGCTATACACGTTTGAAGACCAAGGTCTTCAGAAAGTATGCAACTTTAATTCTAGCTCCATTTCCATTACATTTGCATTGAATGAGAATTAATACTTCAATTACGGTGCCGATGTTTGCAATGCTGTTTTTATTTTGTATGCACTCTAAAACAAAGCTTATGTCCATCTACCTATCTATTTATTTATCTATCAAGTTATCTATCTTGTTATCTCTCTACCTATCCATCTAAATGTCTATCTATATATAGATCTATCTTTAAGCCCTATATCTATATATCCATCTATTCATCTATTTATCTATTTCTATCATTTAGATCTCCCATCTTTATTTCTCTCACTCTCTCTCTATCTATATACCATCTATCTATTTATTTATCCATCCATGATTCATCCATCCCTGGATCCGATCTATCTGTCAGCAGCACTAAACGTCCTTTTGGGATTACCAGTGGCGTGTCTAGTGGGAGGAAAAGATCTGCTCTCTGGGGGCAACAACTAATCCATTTACCACATCTACATCGCTCTAGGACAGGGTCTGCAAACTGCAGCCCGCGGGCCACATGCGGCCCCTGAAGTCTTCTCATGCGGCCCGCTGAGACCTTTTCAGCTACGGAAATTTATCTATATCCTACCAAGATGTTTTTACCGAACTTAAATAGAGGCGGACAGTAGTGCGTTATGTTTTCCAATCGATCACTACATTGTAAAAACCTTATTCTCTGCTTACTTTCTCAACTTACGTCTACATTCAATTAGATGATATAACGCCATCTAGTGGCGGAGTATGGCACTGTTTCTGGACATGATGTTTTCAAAGACATTTGCAGATTATAACTTGGACTGGACTAACCTCAGTTGCCTCAGTTGCCTGACTGTTGATGCAGGAAAGAACGTGAGTGGCATATGGGCAGGCTTAGTTGGACAAGTGAAGCAGATGTGTAAAAAACATTCCAAAGCCAATGTTTCTACACTGTTTTATTCACCAGCAAGCTTTGTGTGCTAAATATTTGGACATTAGAAGTGTACTGAATACTTTGATGAAGATGGTGATCTCAATAAGGTCACATGGGCTCAACCATAGACAGTTCAGATGCATGTTGAAAGATACAGACATAGAATCGCAAGATTTACCATATTACACAGCACTTAGATGGCTAAGTTCCAAGCAGAGTATTTAAGTTAAAAAAGGAAACATGTGACTTCCTGGAAAATAAAGGCAAGCCACAGCCATTACTGTCTGATGAAGAATGGGTATGGAAATTAGTCTCTACTAGTAACTTACATTTTCTGAGCCTAAGACTACAATGAGAGGAAAATCTAGCTTTTTATCTATACATCCACCTAAGGGCCTTTAGATCCCAACTTGTATTGTTTTCGGAACAAGTACAGGCGAATAACTTGACTCACTTTGAGCAGTGCAAGGTATTCATGTCTGAAACAACAGCTGAGTTCCCCTCGACAATTTTGCATGCGAGATCAGTAACGGTTTTCTGCATTGGATTCAAAGGCAGAAGAAGTGAGACTGTTTCAAAACCCATTTGAAACAGATGTGGCCAGTTGCCTAGATAAACTGCAGTTGTAGGTAATTGAGTTTCAAGCAAATGACCTCCTTAGGGACAAGTTCAAAGAAGGACTGGTGTTTTTTTTTGCCCAAGCAAGACTTTCCTAATGTCAAAACAGTTGCATCAATGTACTTTTTAATTTTTGGAACAACATACGTACGTCAGGAACAATTTGAGAGCAAACTTGTCCGATGATAATCTCAGGTTAAAGTTGATGTTAGGGGCATCAAATCTAAAGCCAGAACTGTCTGCTTTTTTGGTATCCAAGAAACAATTAGATCTAATGTACATTTTCACTAATACAGGTGTTCGTGTGTAGTGTAACAGTTTGTTATTAAATATTAACTGAATATAATAATATTAAATAAATTAAAATAGTCTAATTAAAAACAACATCCGTGGTTTGATTATTTTTTATTCGGACCTCGAGTGTGTAGTCGGCCCCTGAACTGCTGTTTAATAGTTAATGCGGCCCTCGGGCTGAAAAGTTTGGAGACCTCTGCTCTAGGACAAAATGTGGAAATGATTAATTAAAAAGAAATGTTTAGGTCGAAGCTCACACAGCATAGTTTGGAAATTTTTTTTTTTAATTTCTCTTTTAGCAAAAGTTCTGATAGACTTTTGTTACCACAAAAACTTAATTCCTCATTGAATGTTACTTCCATCGATTCCTATCGCAGCTGTAATAGTAGGCACAGTGGCCGAGCGGAGTGCGTTCGGCTGGCGCAACGAATGTCCTGGGTTCGAATTCGGGTAAAGGCTAGAATTTATACTCGAGTCTGGAGTCTACCCAGTTCCGATGGGTACCTGACTTTAGTGGGGTAAAGTCGGCTGGGCATTGAATTGGCCCCACAATCACATAGTATGCCGTGGCCGCAGAAACAAGTTCTATATGGCTGCTTCTAGCTCCAACTGTAAGTTTAGAACAAAGAACTTTTCATTTACCGGTCTAACAGGATATGATAAAACCCATTTCCCCTGGGGGAGGGGGCGGGGGTGCTGAGAAGATCTCGGAGCGGCTTGCTGATGTTCCACTGGGGCGATGCGTCTTTTGGAGGAGAGAAGGGTGGGCGCTGCAGTGTAAGTGGCTGGTAAGAACTTAGTTGGATTAGCTGGATCTCCCTGAAACTGACCTCATTATCATAATTTACATTAGCTTGGCTCAGAAATTTGGTTAAAGGAAATAACAATGACGGTATTGTATTACAGGCTAATTATACATTCATTGTCAGTGTGAAGCATGTCTACTGATCTGTGCTCATTAACCTTGCGCTTATCTATATTTAGACTAGTTTCCAAGAAATGGACTTCTTGTACTTCTTGATGTTCTGTTTACTGTTAGTGATGTTCTGTTTACTGTTAGTGATGTTCTGTTTACTGTTAGTGATGTTCTGTTTACTGTTAGTGATGCTCTGTTTACTGTTAGTGATGTTCTGTTTACTGCTAGTGATGTTCTGTTTACTGTTAGTGATGCTCTGTTTACTGTTAGTGATGCTCTGTTTACTGCTAGTGATGTTCTGTTTACTGCTAGTGATGTTCTGTTTACTGTTAGTGATGTTCTGTTTACTGTTAGTGATGTTCTGTTTACTGTTAGTGATGTTCTGTTTACTGTTAGTGATGTTCTGTTTACTGTTAGTGATGTTCTGTTTACTGTTAGTGATGTTCTGTTTACTGTTAGTGATGTTCTGTTTACTGTTAGTGATGCTCTGTTTACTGTTAGTGATGCTCTGTTTACTGCTAGTGATGCTCTGTTTACTGCTAGTGATGCTCTGTTTACTGTTAGTGATGTTCTGTTTACTGTTAGTGATGCTCTGTTTACTGTTAGTGATGTTCTGTTTACTGTTAGTGATGCTCTGTTTACTGTTAGTGATGCTCTGTTTACTGTTAGTGATGCTCTGTTTACTGTTAGTGATGCCCTGTTTACTGTTAGTGATGCTCTGTTTACTGTTAGTGATGCTCTGTTTACTGTTAGTGATGCTATGTTTACTGTTAGTGATGTTCTGTTTACTGTTAGTGATGCTCTGTTTACTGTTAGTGATGCTCTGTTTACTGTTAGTGATGCTCTGTTTACTGTTAGTGATGCTCTGCTTACTGTTAGTGATGCCCTGTTTACTGTTAGTGATGCTCTGTTTACTGTTAGTGATGCTCTGTTTACTGTTAGTGATGCTCTGCTTACTGTTAGTGATGCCCTGTTTACTGTTAGTGATGCTCTGTTTACTGTTAGTGATGCTCTGCTTACTGTTAGTGATGCCCTGTTTACTGTTAGTGATGCTCTGTTTACTGTTAGTGATGCTCTGTTTACTGTTAGTGATGCTCTGTTTACTGTTAGTGATGCTCTGTTTACTGTTAGTGATGCTCTGCTTACTGTTAGTGATGCCCTGCTTACTGTTAGGGATGTTCTGTTTACTATTAGTGATGTTCTGTTTACTGCTAGTGATGTTCAGTTTACTGTTAGTGATGTTCTGTTTACTGTTAGTGATGCTGTGTTTGCTGTTACTGATGCTCTGTTTACTGTTAGTGATGCCCTGTTTACTGTTAGTGATGCCCTGTTTACTATTAGTGATGTTCTGTTTACTGCTAGTGATGTTCTGTTTACTGCTAGTGATGTTCTGTTTACTGCTAGTGATGTTCTGTTTACTGTTAGTGATGTTATGTTTACTGTTAGTAATGTTCTATTTACTGTTAGTGATGTTCTGTTTACTGTTAGTGATGTTCTGTTTACTGTTAGTGATGTTCTGTTTACTGTTATTGATGTTCTGTTTACTGTTATTGATGTTCTGTTTACTGTTAGTGATGTTCTGTTTACTGTTATTGATGTTCTGTTTACTGTTAGTGATGTTCTGTTTGATGTTAGTGATGTTTTGTTTACAGTTATTGATTTTCTGTTTACAGCGGTGCATAAAGACAATACTATTACTGCAGTACGTCTGTACGTTATTGGATTTTTTTGAAGTCTCCCAGTCGTATTGACAAATTGATGGGTCCGATCTACAGAACAATGAAACTTAAAGACCGTCACGTTTGGTTGATTATAGAAGAAATATACGGACCGAGAATTACTATGCTCTGAATAATGAATTGAAGAAGGCTTTATATTTCTTCTACTAGAAGACGTTCTGTTTTTTTAACAAATGGACATTCTATCAATAATCTATCAGCTTTCTTTTTGATGGTGCCCGGCGATTCTAAGAACATTTCGAAAATTTTTGCATGTTTCTTGATGTTGGAGTATTGTGTGATTCATCAACAACATTTGTTGATAATATATCATAACAATTACTGTTGGAGTGAACACATGAAAGGTGTTCAATGATAAATTATGCAGATAGACTGACACTTGGAAAAGGTGTAGATCGCTATCACTTGCGCCACACACAGTGCTGCGCTAGAGGTTGAACAGATGTCTTGGACATTTTTTCATGCAATATTTGATATATTTACACAAACAACAAAACAAAACTGAACAAATAAAAAAAAACAAGCTTCAATAACAGATAAAGACACAGTTCTTATTATTCAAAATTGTACGATAATTGTATCATTTCTTCGGAAACCTATTTTTAAGTTGTCTTTGTTATGAGCTCATTGACAAATGAAAGAATAGGAAAGTCCTCGTCGGACCAAATTAATCGTAGGGCCGGTGAAGCAGCGTTCACCAGTTTCAGTGACCACGGCATACTAGGAGATTGTGTGGTCAGCACAATGCCCAGCCGACTTTACTTTACCCCAACAAATGTCAGGTAGCAATCAGAGCAGGCTAGACTCATGTACACTCTCGAGTCCAGAAACAAAAATACTAGCCTTCACCAGGAGTTGAACATAAGTTCAAGAAATACATTTCTTCTTTTAAACAATTCCTCGAGTGTCTTGAGTGTATTATTTCATAGTGAAGCCATACTCTAGACAGACAATACAGAAGACATCGGGTTTGAATTTGTAACACGTAACTTCATTGTTACACATATTGTAACTTCACAATTACAGACCTATGTGTGTCAGAGCAAAGATACATTCAAATTGAATTTGTTTATCTTGCATGGCCCTACAAGTACATGTAAGTGGATGCAAGTGGATGCAGGTGGATGCCCGTGGATGCAGGTGCAAACGATGAAAGAAATGTTGGAGCCCGCATCCCAACCATTCATTCACCTTGCTGTAAGGCTATTCCATAAGTCCGACCCAATATAAAAAAAAAGCATGCGGGAGAGGTGGGTCGGAGGTGGTGCAGTGGAGTCGAGAGGGCGGATGGGAAGAGGGGGTGGCGAAGGGGACAACAAAAAGTTAAGACGAACAGTTCGACGGTTGGTCGATCGAAATCCTTTATCATTGGACAAAGTTAAACGCCCCAGTCATGAACTTTAACATCCCCACATCTACGCCACTGCATACAGCAAAGAAGTGTAACGTATAGGAAACATAAATTACACACACACACACACAATCGTGTGTATACGTCATCCCTCCAGGTCAGGTTTTATTTCATGAAACTTTTTTTTGTCTCTAAGAAATGTCTGCAATTGAGTTCATTGTAAACTCCCCCAGAAGCAGAAAACTTAATTATTTCCCTTTTCTACATTATTGTTCACGGCCAGATTATCTTCCCCTTGTTTAAACATAATAAAGCTAAGAAAGATGGGGAGGAAAAATACGATTATTTCTGTTTGCTCCTTAGAGCACGTTCAGTAAACACAGGCCTCAATGAGTTGGGCTCTTGGCGTCATAGGGACCTTTTGTTAACACACTTACTCACCCAATCTTTTCTTTCTCTTTCTTTTCAAAACACAGTCAAACACGGACCCAGATAATGACTCACAAGAAGGAAATTAAAGTAAAACTTTTGTTAGAACAAAAGTGTGAGTCAGACAGTTAGTACAGCACGTGCATTCCGTTAAAGGACCTCTTCTACTTCTTGGTGCTTAACATCGTGAGTGGAGGGGTTCAGCCAAAGACTATAATAAGATGGACCGCTCTCTCTATTTTTAGAGCTTATAAGTTGTTGTTGTTTTTTTTGTGCGCAACCAATAAGGCTGTCTCAAATTACTACTACGCTCCTACAATTGTATTAAAAGGTTTCCACTGTATTGGCAACTTTCGATTTTAATATTAATTTCTCATTGAGAAAATCAAAGCGATTAAATAAAACGGAAGTGTACAGTGCAAAAGGGAATCGGGGATTCCGAAAAGAAGTCATTCGAGTCATCAAATAGCAGACATATTAAAACAAGCAGTCCATCTAGTCATTGGTTTAAATATCAAGGTCTATAGCTGTAAGTGTGAATTGCACGATGGTGTTACGGATCTGTCTCTTCTCCATTTTATAGTTTTGTGTTGGTTGATGTATCAAAGAATGAATACATCGAAACAAATGGACCAAATAGACTTTGAAGAATCTGAAAAAGTTCAAAAACACATCACACTTGTGTTTTTAATAGTCATTTCTGTGTTGGGTAGTTTTTTCATGTGAAGCAGTGTTCACCTGTTTCTGTGGTCACAGCAAGGGATTGTGTGGCCAGCATAATGCACAGCCGCCCTTACTTTATCCCAACTAATGTCAGGTACCCATCAGAGCTGGGTAGACTCAGGGACACCCCGGGAACAATTCCTAGCCTTCATCAGAATTCGAAGACAGAACCTTAGGTACGCCAGCCAAAACGCGCTACCGCTCGGCCACCACAATATAACATTGCTGCGTGACAAAGCCTGGTCTTTGCAATAAGTCGTAGCTACGTATAGAACTCTACTGTGTAAGTCTACTCAGCTGAAATCTTCCGATGTAGATATATTTATCTTCTTGCTCTAAGTGTACTTTGCAACATCTTAAAAAAACAACAACATCAAAATCAAAACATAAAATAATTGAACAGAACAAGGGTTAGAATCAGCCCGCGGGCCGCCATAAACATATTTGGTCGTGATTATTTATATTGACTTTCTAGAAAGAAAATTAATGAAAGAAGAGAGGCGAAGTCTTGGAACTAAATTTAGTAGAAAAATGTCTTCTTTGAAAACTAAGTTACATGTTTAATAAAACAGACCATGAAAAAATAAAAATAAAGTAATAATGAACTATCTGTTGAACATACATCAATATAAAGAAACTTTCCTTTAAAAAGAGTTTATAAAAAAACACGTTTTAAATTCTCTTGAAGTAATTTATAGACTTAAAACAGGCGATTCAAAATTTTAAAGAAGAAACATTTTTTTTTAAGCAAGAGAAGATAACTGTGGGTAATCAATGTTCTATTATCCCACAAGTGGCAAGCGTATAATTTGGTGAAATTAACGAGCGAGGGATACTGGGCGAGTACAGCATACACCCAGAGGGCTTAGTTCTTCTGGCGAAACTCCTTTTTATCGTAGCATCATTTGGCACTGGGGCCTTCCCCCTCCTTACCACAACCCCCCTCTCACCCTGTCCACGTCTTTACCCCACCCCTCCTTACTTCCCGCACTCCCATGACTCTGGTTTACATGGCAACCAGACAGAAAATTTAAAAAAAAACTAACGAAGGAGGGAAGGTGCTGGGAGTGGGCTGTGTGTAGAGTTGGAGGGGGGGGGGGCTTAATAGGACTCAGTCACGCAGATTCGACTGTAGTGGTACCCCATCATCTGGACTGGAATAACGGATTAACCCAAACTAGCCAGTAATAATGTAGGGGGGGGGGAGAGGGCGTCCGAAGGGGTCTCATAGCTAGCTAGTAACAATGTAAATGGGGGTGGGGGAGATAGCGGGGGTTGATGAACGGGGGGGGGGGGCTAAGGGTGGTCTCCTTACTTCTGTCCCCCATCCACACCCCGTGTTGTTTATTTACGTCCCAGGGAGATGCTGTTTGCCCAGTCCTCATTATCCCCACTCAGATAACGTTTTAATTGGGCTGTGGGATATTTTTGTCCAGGCCAAATGTTGAAATAGTTTTAATCGAAATGTAAGGCATCGGGGTGAAGTAAAACACGAAATATGAAATTGTGTATTCTTAGTGTCGTCGTTAAAATGTTAAATATCTCATTAAAACTAAAACAATACACCAGTGTGGTGCAACAGGCGGACCACGGGCCACGATACGGCCCACAAAGCCTTTCCGTGTGGGCCTCCCCCACAGATCTTCTAATATTATTATCAGTTTTACTTTAATTCTATAAAAAAAGTGCGTCTTACGCACATCCGTTATGTAAATGAATTTTCAGACTGTGTGGCCCATCAAGATGTATCAAAGTCCTAATGCGGCCCGGGGATGAAACATGTTGCACAGCCCTGCTATGCACTCTACACAGTCACTAAGTCTTTATGTCGTTGAATCGTTTGTGGCATATTGGTCCTGATTAGAGTTCAATCGTATTTTTTATTTTAAAGTTCAATGATAGATAGGTAATCACGAAAGCCAGACATCGGATTTATACAATTGTTTTGAAGGGTCCTCTTTAAAATTGTGTCATTTGAAGACACAATTATGAGAGCATTGTTGTCAGTCACAAAGCCTAGTAATTGGGATTTTTTGTTTGTCACAAAGTCTGGCAATTGGGACATTATTGTCTGTCACAAAGTCTGGCAATTGAGACATTGTTGTCTGTCACAAAGTCTGGCAATAGGGGACATTGTTGTCTGTCACAAAGTCTGGCAATTGGGACATTATTGTCTGTCACAAACACTGGCAATTGGGACATTGTTGTCTGTCACAAAGTCTGGCAATTGGGACAGTGTTGTCTGTCACAAAGTCTGGCAATTGGGACATTGTTGTCTGTCACAAAGTCTAGAATTGGTACATTGTTGTCTGTCACAAATCGTGACCAACCTGCTGCGGAGTTCATTTTTAAAACTATATCCAGTTCGAAAAAAACGCTAGAAACTTAAAGGTTACAACCTTCCTGACCTATCTGGAACAAAATTGGCCCGCGGAGTTTCTAAGAAGGTCATTAGATCAACTGGTCGCAGGTAACCGGATCTCTGTGCTGGTTAGTAATCTAGGGCATGGTGGGAGTGATGGTGTGTTTGTGGGGGGGGGGGGGGAGCTGTCCTGCCATGGCCTATAAAGAGCTCGGGGTTACATCTCGGGCACGCAATCTCGAAGAAACATCATGGGCTAATCTGAAATTCTGTCATCATAAACTAACGGCGAATAATTGCATTGGGCCGTAAATTTCTCAATCGCAATACGGCCAGATGGGAAAAGATACAGTACGGGCAGGATTTATGTTCGCCACACGAGCCGTATAGTAAGCCGAAGATATTTTATTCTATTGTTTTTAAAATGCAAAATACATTTATGCAAAGCAAAAAAAATCATTAAACTAATTACTACACAGTGACATGATGGTTAAAGAAAAGCAAGTATATGAGTACACCTAAAAATCTATTTACGCTAAAAGCTCATTGGCAGTCAGTGGTATAGAGTCAGCACATTTTGTGGCAAAAATGACAGAAGCTACTTATCCTACATATACTCATAAAGTAATGATGGACAGTTGTTGTTTTTAAAATATGTCTGGGCATTGTACTGGCCACGCAATCCGTTAATAAGACAAAGACCCCAGTCTGTAGCGAATGACACGCGAACACAAAAGTGAATTCAACAAAAATATAAGGATAAAAGAAAATGCATGCAAATACATAATCTAAGGATGTGAATCAAAAAGACAATTACAAATATATGTTTTGAAAGATTCGTTATCAAGTTTAGGCTGTACTTTACTATGTATCTACTGTTTGTTCGGTTGTTGTTTTTTCCCACTAATCTAAGTTTAAGAAATGATTATAATCATCTAATTATATTTTTGGAAAGAGTCGATATTTAAAGCTGACACATATTGAGTTCCTTGGATTTTAACACCAATCTGCACTTTGAAATACTCTAAAAGATCCTTATACACGTATATATGTAATGTAATGTGCGTTATATTTATAACATTGAAACTAGAAAGATCATAACATACTGGACTATGACTAAATGACCAACATCCAAGGAATAACACAGTCTAGAATTATGTTCCCCTGATTGACAGAAACCAAGTTACGTCTTCAGGGGTAACGACTCTTGGGGTCACCCAGGGGAAGTAACTGTATTGTTGGATTCGATCGTTTAGGGCTTTAATCATCCTCAAGTTGTGACACTGACAGGAAAGTTCATTCTGTTCACTCTGGCACCAAATGAGCCAAGAATATGACAATCGTCCTTGTCTCGTGTTGGACAGTCTTCTGGTGTGATACAAATATGTTTGTATAAACCGAATATATCGTGTACATCGGATAGTGTGTTTGTGTTTTGTCAAGCGTGAACATAATCTAAATCTATTATTAGAGCCACAAAGACTATACAAGCAGTAATTACACACAATAGTTAAAAGTAGATTGTTATATCATCATTATCCTGATCCAGCAGCCATCTGGGCACTTGCCCTTCGGCCTGGAGAAATTTCAGACTTTTTGTAGCTGTTCGTAGTTGGAATATAGACTGTTTGAGAGATTTGGTGTTTTGTGGAGGCAGACATTTCGTATGTCCTGTAGGGCCGGACAGTAAAAAAGCTGATGGGCAACTGTTTCATTTTGGTGTTTACAGATGGGGACACGTCGCCGCTTTTTCAGGTTTGATGCGGTTAAGGTGCGAGTTAAGTGTATTTATTGTCCTGTGCGCAGGCGTAAGATGGTCACTTGATCTTGTCTCTATAGGGCATTTATATAATGAATATTATTTTTTTTTATGCATTATTTAATTACTAAAATAGTTTAAACCAGGGGTCGGCAACCTTTTTTTATAACAGTGTGCCAAAGTAGCACTTCTAAATCATTCAGTGTGACAACAGCCTAAAAGTCACCCTGTTCTTTTCATGTAGAGGAGCCTTTGGTTTGAAAGTTGCTTACAGTCTAAATATGGCAGTGGAAATAACAACAACCATTTTCATTTATTTTGTAAAGATAAATAAATATAAATAATATAAAGATAAATAAATAAAGATATATATACAATATAAGTCTATACAGTATATATAGCGATAAAGTAAGGTCGATAATAAGCTTTGAAAGAAGAAAAAAACCTTTATCATCCTGGAGACATACAGTGCCTGTCACGTGACCACGGGAAATGACGTTTTCTCTCTCCCGGGCGAGACATAAACGTCTACATTCGACCAGTTCGCGTCTGCTTTATGGCGCGAGATAGTCGCGATTAACGTCTGTCGCGCAGACGTGAGGAGACCGGATCCTGCTTACACGTTGGATAGAAGGAACTGGAGTTTTCTTTTTTTTTAAATCTTCTTGAATAGATTGTTTATGAGGAGATTTAAAGTTTTTTTTTTATATACACAAAGATTTCATCTTTTATTGAAAACAGAGTTCCATTTTGGAAATACAATATATTTTTATAATCTATCTTACTATCTGTATTTCTGTCTAAATGTGTATTTGTCTGATTAAACGTTTATCTGTTTATAGGCCTATCCGTCTATCTGTCTATCTGTTTATCTGTCTGTTTATCTGTCTGTCTCTTATCTGTCTGTCTGCTTATCTGTCTGTGTATCTATCTGTATGTTTATCTGTCTGTCTGTTTATTTGTTTATCTATCTGTATGTTTATCTGTCTAATTGTCTATCAGTGTAATTGTTTATCTGTATGTCTGTTTATCTGTCTGATGTATGTTTATCTGTCTGGCTGTTTATCTGTCTGTCTGTTTATAGGTCTGTCTTTTTATCTATCTGTCTGTTTATCAGTCTGTCTGTTTATATGTCTGTCTGTTTATCTATCTGGCTGTTTATCTGTCTGATGTATGTTTATCTGTCTGGCTGTTTATCTCTGTCTGTTTATATGTATGTCTGTTCATCTATCTGTCTGTTCATCTATCTGGCTGTTTATCTTTCTGTATGTTTGCCTATCTGTATGTTTGTCTGTCTAATAGTCTATCGGTCTAATTGTTTATCTGTCTGTCTATCTGTCTGATGTATGTTTATCTGTCTGACCGTTTATCTGTCTGTCTGTTTATATATGTGCCTGTTTATATATGTGTCTGTTTATCTCTCTGTCTGTTTATCTGTCTGGCTGTTTATATGTCTGGCTGTTTATATGTCTGCTGTTTATATGTCTGTCTGTCCATCTGTATATCTATTTATCAAACTGGACATACCCCGACATGAGGTTCTTAACTGAACAGTACTGCTAAAAGTTTGTTCGGTTCCCATGTCTATTGTGTATGTGTGTACATTGAATATTTTGTGTAGCAAGAAATAAATACAAATAAAACGACACATTTGTAATCCTCCAATGTCTTTATAGTAAATCTACAGTGTTAGTTACACCACAGATGGCCAGATTCACATACTTGCCGATATGGATACACTCAATCTACATCCATAAGAGTTTTCATATAATTAAACTCTAATTTCAGAAAAAAAAAACAAGCCAATAACAGCCTGTGGCAATGCTCAGATAAACATAAGGACCAAAACACTTTCCGTATCCCTTATGGGAGAACAAATGCATACAAATAGGCCTACTCTTTCTTCCCGAGTGGCATCCGGGCATGGAATGGGTTGCCTGAACAAACCAGGAAAAACCAATAACTTAACATCATTTTAAAACATTAATAAAGATGCAAGACTAGACTCGGACCATGGATGAGCGTAGGACGCAATACGCCTGTGGCGTGCTGGTCTAAGATTCTGTCACCGAGCCTGCAATTAGCCTAGGCTATCAGTGCAGACTTAGTGGATAACTCAGCAGGTACACAGGGTGATGGGGAGGGGTGATTTAGGCAGGTTTTCTAGGTGGTATGTGGTCCCGAAGTGCAGATGATTCCTAGGTGATTCTAAGACAAATTTATATCCAGGTTTCGTTTGGCTCGTTAATACGTAGGTTGAGTTAAACTGTTGACTAATTGACACTGTCACTGGACGTCACACAAACAGGTATTCTATCAATCGATAAGCAAGGCGTATTGTAACAACGAATATTTTATTCACGTGAAAGTCCGTATTCAATCATTGATGACATGAGCACATAATTCATACAATCCAAATACAAGTGATAAAGAGTGTACATTTAATCATAGGCTTAAACTACATGTAGCAGATAGTCCTAACAAGGACTCTACAACAGACTATAGCACCGCTAGGTGCTATTGGAGCTCGGGGCATCCAACCCTCGAGACTCCTTAAGCCAGACTGACCTAAAACTAACTTACATTTACATTACATTATTACATGTTAAACAACAAGTTAGGTTGCAACTCCCCACGTGATTGTAATGAGGGGGAGGGGCAAGGGTAAGATTGACCAGTAGATAGCGTATCCGATTGGTCAACATGTCTCTTCAATTCAACATTTGATTGATTGGCATGTGAAAATAAGTACCAAACGGTAGTGGGGAGGGGGTGCGGGGGGGGGGGGGGAGTAGACGCGGCGGTAGGGAAACTTCGAAGGCCCTGTGTTGTTGGTCAGAGTTTTCTCTCTTGTCCGTCGGGGTCCTGCATCAAAGATTCCAAGTTCCCTATTCTCTGACCAGGGGAAGAACTGTCATTGAGATGTGAATTTCCTGTGATCTGGTCAAAGAGACTGTGGGGTGGGGGGGGGGCGATTAGCTTGGTTGCGTCAGGTATGACCCTGGCCTTGTTCCGAGGGCACGGGGCGGGGAGGGGGGAGGAACACACACGTGCTACAACATTTATAATGTACATGAATGGGAACTAATATCAATGACTAATCGTATAACAATAAGTAATATACTGATAAGCATGCCGAACGTATACATATATGTAAATAAAATTCAATGCAAGCTAAATACTTTAATCTTAAATATTATAGGAGATAGAAAGGAAAGACACATTCTTACTCCAATCAGACATTCAATAGTGGCACATAGTGTCAGTGGTTTGTACGTACATATGAGATGATTATAGTATCTTATAAGAGCGGATTACATCTAAGACCTTCCTTAGTTGAGTGTGACGTTAATCTTCTCCCCAAAACGCCACACCTGCCCCGCCATGTTTTAAAGCTTTCATATAATGAAAGATTTGACCCATTAGAGGTAGGCCTACTGCATTTACTATTTACACTATGAGTGTTCTGGACCATCGAAGCGAAGCGGGTGGTCATCGCTATGGGGAAGAGGGGGAGGTCGAGACAAGGCGGTAAGGGATGACGGGCGAATATTTTTACGTTTCTATTGAGGGCGGAGGAGAAAAGCATGCTTTAGCGTTTCTTACAGTACTTTAAATCTATTCCGGCATAATGCTTAGTCTAGGTTCGTCCCATTTATTTGCGAGCTATTGACACGGTTTATTCATTTTATCGTTTGTCTGTGACTGTCTTAGGTCCTTACTTTTTCATATATTGATAGTTTGATAGGCACTAGCTAGGAAATCTATTTATTTCATGCTTTCTATGTGCTATAAATGCGGGATTCACTTTATTATAATAATTATAAGCATAATAATAATAATAATTCGACCTCGGCAGTAGGGTCCACGAAATTGGAGGAAGTCCGAGACGGGATGCCAAAACTGGGTGATAGGGATCGAATTGCTGATCGAACTATCAGGTCCACCAGTTCACTCCCTGCCTCGCGCTAAAGCGGACAGGTGAGGGGATCTGGCTCACACGTAAATATCAGGGGATCTATGACGGAGTCATAGAGGGTGGGGCAGCGGAGTCCTTTGCTTAACGTATTGGTACATGCATTATTGGCCTAGTGAACATTCTTCAGGGGGGGGGGGCGGCGGCGGGCGTTGTGTGGGCGCGTGCAGCTGACCCCAACACAAGCCTAAACACTAGTGTTTCTGATCACGTGGATTCTGATTTCTCACGCGCGAGTGACTTCTAGTGGGGGGGGGGGGCGGAGTAAGGCGGTAGTCAAGTCACCTCTGGCGCGATAGGCCAGGAAATTGTATCAATGTTGTCGTTCGTTTGCAATTATTGGGCCCTAGAGCTAAAACACGGACATAGCTTCACTTTAATTGTTACACTATTCGCTTCTCTTCTTTTCTCAAGCATTACATTTCTCATTGTTTAACAGTTCAATACAGTTTATCGGCTGGGAGAGAAGTGTGGGGGGGGGGGGCGAGTTACGGCCCTTACACGCGTCATGTCTCGCTGACCAGATGCCCAGGGCAGATTTAGTTTTACCTGGCGTCGGGGGGGGGGGGGGGCTGGCAGTGGGGCGTCAATTACTTTGGCTACTGTAAAGATTAAATCGTTTTCCTTTCTCTATTCCCGTTTTATAAATTTGTAAAATCGGCAAAGAAGCAATTATTTAATTCGCTACCAATAATATCTCGGTACGTACATTTGACCAACTCACATATATGCCACTCACCGTTTTATTTATACACATTCATTTTCTTTCACGCTAGACCGCGGGGTCTTGAATCTTGACGTCAGAGTGGTCTGGCACATCAGATGACATCGGATGACATCAGTTGTGTAGCGCTTTTAGAACAGTCAATGGCCCGTAGGCAGTCTTTAAATCTAACACATTTATTATCCAACGCGTTGTGTAAGGAACACAGTTCATCAAAAGTTAATATGTACACATGGTAATCCGATAGCAGTTAATATACTCCAATCTAAAGGCAATAATGTCAGCTTCCAGGAAACGTACTGCACATGACAGTTTAATCCAGTGCGAACGTGGCTGTAAGTATCCAAGAATTATAGCTGAATGGGCGAACATTAAATGCAATGTTGAAGATTTCAGGCTGGATTGCGGCCCGGTGGGCGCAAATATTTTCAGTGTTTCTCAGGGCGGGTACTGGTTCACAGTATTTGGCGGACATAGTTATGCGATCTGGCAATAATTTCGTTACGCATGAGCTAATCCAAAGAAGAAATGGCGATATGCCTATTGACCATCGGCATTCGGCAAGCATATACAGTGTACAGAGTTGTACGGGAGCTAATCCGAGCAGGAAAACGACGTTGTAATTAGTGGCACTTCGGCCGACACATAACATTTGACAGCAGCTAATCCAAACAGAAACAAAGTTATTGGTGGCGCTTCTGGCCGACACATAACATTTGACAGCAGATAATCCAAACCGAAACAAAGTTATTGGTGGCGCTTCTGGCCGACACATAACATTTGACAGCAGATAATCCAAACAGAAACAAAGTTATTGGTGGCGCTTCTGGCCGACACATAAACGTAATACAGCAAATAATCCGAACATGCAAGGCGATATATTTCAAGCGTATAGCGTTGGCAGAACCAAGGGTTGACGTATAATTCTACGATGATAGATGAGTGTTTGCAGTGGAGTCAAATAACACAGTTCGCTCACTTGATGAAACCTTAAGCCCCCAGTCTTTCATCACGTGAAGAATATCATAGCACAGAGTTCAATGTTGAGCGTGAGTACTTATCCATGTACGTCAAGCGAAACTAATTCCGGCACGAGCCCACAGGTGTGGCGTGCTGGTCTAAGATTCTGTCACCGAGCCTGCAATTAGCCTAGGCTATCAGTGCAGACTTAGTGGATAACTCAGCAGGTACACAGGGTGATGGGGAGGGGTGATTTAGGCAGGTTTTCTAGGTGGTATGTGGTCCCGAAGTGCAGATGATTCCTAGGTGATTCTAAGACAAATTTATATCCAGGTTTCGTTTGGCTCGTTAATACGTAGGTTGAGTTAAACTGTTGACTAATTGACACTGTCACTGGACGTCACACAAACAGGTATTCTATCAATCGATAAGCAAGGCGTATTGTAACAACGAATATTTTATTCACGTGAAAGTCCGTATTCAATCATTGATGACATGAGCACATAATTCATACAATCCAAATACAAGTGATAAAGAGTGTACATTTAATCATAGGCTTAAACTACATGTAGCAGATAGTCCTAACAAGGACTCTACAACAGACTATAGCACCGCTAGGTGCTATTGGAGCTCGGGGCATCCAACCCTCGAGACTCCTTAAGCCAGACTGACCTAAAACTAACTTACATTTACATTACATTATTACATGTTAAACAACAAGTTAGGTTGCAACTCCCCACGTGATTGTAATGAGGGGGAGGGGCAAGGGTAAGATTGACCAGTAGATAGCGTATCCGATTGGTCAACATGTCTCTTCAATTCAACATTTGATTGATTGGCATGTGAAAATAAGTACCAAACGGTAGTGGGGAGGGGGTGCGGGGGGGGGGGGAGTAGACGCGGCGGTAGGGAAACTTCGAAGGCCCTGTGTTGTTGGTCAGAGTTTTCTCTCTTGTCCGTCGGGGTCCTGCATCAAAGATTCCAAGTTCCCTATTCTCTGACCAGGGGAAGAACTGTCATTGAGATGTGAATTTCCTGTGATCTGGTCAAAGAGACTGTGGGGTGGGGGGGGGGCGATTAGCTTGGTTGCGTCAGGTATGACCCTGGCCTTGTTCCGAGGGCACGGGGCGGGGAGGGGGGAGGAACACACACGTGCTACAACATTTATAATGTACATGAATGGGAACTAATATCAATGACTAATCGTATAACAATAAGTAATATACTGATAAGCATGCCGAACGTATACATATATGTAAATAAAATTCAATGCAAGCTAAATACTTTAATCTTAAATATTATAGGAGATAGAAAGGAAAGACACATTCTTACTCCAATCAGACATTCAATAGTGGCACATAGTGTCAGTGGTTTGTACGTACATATGAGATGATTATAGTATCTTATAAGAGCGGATTACATCTAAGACCTTCCTTAGTTGAGTGTGACGTTAATCTTCTCCCCAAAACGCCACAACGCCTAATCTTCTTTATAGAAGGAGCGTCTGTAATGTTATAAGATATAAATTTAGTCTGATACTGATTACTGACTATAACAATGTTGTACATAGTATTGTTGATTACTGACTATGACAATGTTGTATATAGTATTGTTGGTTTTTCTTACAAGTATAAAATTGTAAAGGTCAATATTGACCCTCCCTCCCCCCTCTATCATGTGTCAACGACTGTCATATTTTATGAAACTCCCTCCCAACCGATCCGGCTTTGTGAACAATGTTAATGGACGAATCCCCCTTTTTATGAATCATTGATTGCTATGAAAATGTTGCAAAGTTTAATCTGTGAAGTTAGCAAGCTTAGCTCGCACGCGCCGACTGGGCAGTCTAAGTAGTTATTAAACAAGTGTACACATGACGTCACTATAATATCGTAAACTGTGCAGGAGATTTTTTTTTTTAAGACAGTGAACTAAATAAAGACTTTAGCAAAAAAAAAATGTTGTTTTTTACATTAAAACTTCAACAATTGTAATGAATTCTATCACAGTAACAATTATTGGTAAAGTGGTAAAGTAATTAGAACAACAACTAACAAAACTATAGACGTTATAAAAAGGAACTTTTAGAAATGTAATAAGAACATAAAACTAAAATACTATCATACATTTTTTAGACCAATATTAGAATATGCATCTTCTATATGGGACCCATCAACTAAAGAAAAATTTTTAAAATTGTGAACAAATTCAGAAAAGAGCTGCGAGGCTCACTGCTTGCGAATATTCTTAACTGACAAGAGTAGGGCTAACAACAATAGTTAAATCACTAAACCTAGAAACACTAGATCACAGGCCGGCAACGCAAGACACGCGTGTTAAACGTGGCACGCAGAGCGATTTTAAATGATATGCGAGAGACCTTCGAGTGGTGTTTTTTTATTGATGGAAAGACAAAAATTCCGGTTTTGAATGTGGAAAACTGAATGTTGAAGCCGATGTTTGTGAATGACAGAGCGACACATTTCAGTGAATTGAAGGCATTTAATTTGCAAGGACTGGATCAAACAACACTGTTAGACCATTGGAATGGATTTGCATATATTTTTAGTGAAATCAATTTCAAAGCATTTAACTGATGCACATCCATATAGTAAGGCATATATTAAGATAGATAGTTGGGCTTTTTCAGAAGTTCATCGAAGCACTCAAAGCGGAGTTTTCTAAACAAAAACAAGACTTTCAAATTCATGGACTCATTTTTTCATACCTTATCAAGGCCTAATTACTGGCTTGATCTTACTACAACCTTCTAAATTGTATTTTTTTAAGTGGAGGGATATTGATGATTTAAAAAATTTAAAAAAATGGGCATCAAAATTTGCCAATTTGCGGGAAAATCTGGTAGGAAGCTGCTAACGAAAGTCATCTGCTATTCTCAACTGCCAGACATTCGCTCTACGTTCAGCTTTTGGTTCAACTTACACTGGTGAACAATATTTATTGCACATGAAAGCTGTGTTAAGCATTCAAAGAGGTCACGTACACTTCACTACTCAGAAATGACTAAACATGTATCTACCATTATAAATTAACGAAGAGCTTTCAAGACAAGGCGGTCATTAATTGATACAGTTAAAAGAGTTTGTATGCTCATCTTCAATAATTAAACATAAATATAAGCAATTCTAAAACAAAATTGGTTAATTAATTAAAAAATATAAGAGACTTTTAATAGCATTATATTATGCAATTGTTGTAATTATTAATGTTTAAAAGATAAACTCCTTAAGGTTAAACGGATAAACAATTAGGCCTAATGCAGGAAATGTTATTTACATTTATTTAACGTAAATTACTTTTATACCTCTAATAATTAAATCTTGTAAAGAATAGCATAATATTGGATTTATATAAAAAAAACTTAGCCAGCAATATGTGTTATATTACAAAACAAAACTTGTTTGGCATCACTAATGAATCAAATTTAGATACTTTATTTTAATTAATGGGAGATAATTTACCCGTTTTATTTGTACTTATATTTCTAATATTATGTTTCTTATTTTTCTTTTATAAAAGACGAATAATCTACAACTTATAGCTTTATAATGACCAAATTGTAAAAAGTAGTTGAAAATTATATAAATATTATATGACTAAAACATTATAAGCACATTTTTTAAACATTACATTAAATACCTATTTGTATGATTACTTGATTAACCTATCATTTCCGCTTAACGATAGTAAAAGAACAGTCGTTTAAGACTAGCTTAAATAAATTAAAGAAAAATCTCAGTTAAACTGAGTACAAAATATTTTAATAAAAATGTAATATTGAAAATTCTTAAATACATTATGCAAGCATAAAAGTGGAATTCTAAAAAAGTCAGGTCCCATTCTTTCATTTGCTTCAAAACATGTAGGCCTATGTGTGCAACGTTACTGGTTGTACGAAAAGAAGATGGTGGGAATTAAATTATATATTTCATTTCCAATTGATGTTGCCAGAAGAAAACGATGGATTGTGAATGTCAGATTTGAAGAATCACCTATTTATAATCCCAAACTAATTGCTTGATGCAAAAGAGTTTTCGTTTTTTGTTTTTATAAATCTACGCTTTGTGTTTTTAATAAACAAGGACACAACTCTTGACTAATTTATTCTATAAAATAAGCTAAATTTAAACTTATCGCGAATAACACTTTGAGTATAAATTATCGCCTACTCACTTTTGATGTTAAAATCGGATTCCTCATAACTAATCTTATAGCCTTTGTATATTTCTAAAAGACCAGAACTGGCAGTCGAGGTTGAAATTATTGTCAAACACCAGCAAAAGCATGTTTTTAGTTTACGAACATGGCGGGAAATGGCACCGGAAGCTCATGATCTCTTTTATTTGAAAAGGTCACGCCTCATTAAGACTTGTCAATTAACAGTTTCTAGATCCTTATCTTGACAAAAAAAATAATAACGTTTACAAAATAATTTCCATACATGTGAAAGTTTGGTAATAAAATGTTGCATTTGGTATAACTGCAAATAAAAAGGATGATAATCACAAATCGTTTATTAAATATGTAACATTCTAACGATTTTCACTATACATTTACTTTGATTCTGGTCTTGATACGGAGTTAAATTAATTGTCTTATAAAAAATAAATTTAAAAAACAGTATAATAGAGCAGGTAGATTTTAGGCTGTTGGCACACTGAATGATTTAGAAATCCTAGTTTGGCACACTGTTAGCAAAACGTTGCCGACCTCTGCAATAGAGGACAAAAGGGCTAAGAGTAAAGTAGTAATAATACGTAAGGAATTAAATACTAATTTAGAAATACAACACAATAACAACCTGATGCAACGCTCAGTTAAACATAATAAGGATTTTAAAAAACACTTTCTTATTCCTTATGCGAGAACAAAGGCATATAAGTAGACCTACTCTTTTTTTTCACAAATGGCATCCGAAGAAATGGATACCTGAACAAACAAGAAAAAACAGTAACTTATCATTTAAAATACTAATATAAATGCAAGACGAGACTACGGATGAGCGTAGGACGCAAACATCTTCGTTATAGAAGGAGCGTCTGTATAAGTCTGTAATATATAAGATAAGAAGATAATACATAAGTAACCAATAGGACGCCTTACATACCCTGTAAAAATTGAATTTTGCCTACCTTAGTTCCGAGTCTAATGTTTACAGGTACATCCAATCTAGGGACAGTGGTCAACATATATTCCTGGAACACACCGATGCGTGTATAAAAGTTGCCCATATCCCAGCATCCTTCAATGTTGTCAAAATCAACACCCAGCCTCTTCAAGAAGTGGACGCTCTTAGGGTCAAAGGCTATCTGGTGGGGGCGGTTGAAGAGGGCGTGCTTGTTGAGCTCCTCGTACACCACGATCTGGCTGACCCGCCCCGTGCGGGCCGCCACCAGCATGGCCGTCACCCCGATCGGCCCGGCGCCCACGACGACCACCGAGATCCGGGCGTTCCGGCGCCGGAGGCTGTCCACGAGAGTCTTGGCGCAGACGAAGCAGGTGACGATGAGGGCGGAGATGAGGATCTGCTGGAGCACGAGCGCCGACTCCGGGGCCGCGGACGTGCCGGACAGGTCACCGTACTTCTGCTCCTCCCCGCGGCAGTCCATCATGGTCATGAGATGCTCGTCCAGGGGCACCCGATGAAACATGGAGCGCAAAGGGAGGGAAGTCATGGGTCCTCCTTCCTGAGAGTAGTTCAGTCATGGATAACACATCCCTTCAAGCAACGTCTTTATTCCTTTTGATGGGGCGGCGTCACGGATCATTTAGCAATACCTTCAGAAAATCACCTGCAGAAATACAAACAAAGTCAATAGTTAGATATTGTGTTTATAAATCATATTATGGACATGATTTACACTAGGGTTCTGCAACATACGGTACGCGTGTGGGACGTGGCACGCAGAGAAATTTATAATGGCACGCGGAAGATTATTAAAAAAAGGCAATTCAAATACTTCAACAAGAAGTTGACTGCTAATGAAGGAGAACCTTTAGTTTTTTTTGGCACGCTTAATGAATTAGAATTCTTACTTTGGCACACTGATATCAAAAGGTTGCCGACCCTTACTTAATACAATATTGTCGAAACTGATAAAAGCCTAATCCATATGCAAGACTAAATTTTAAGCTTGCCTCAAACGAATTTGATATTCTTATACAAAACTGTAAGACTATATATTACGCTAATTACAGTTATGATGCATAAACACATAGAACCACAAGTAATATACAATTAAAATTAAGCAAATAGTATATAGAGTTCATATTATAGAGTCTGTATAGCAATGACTATAGTGAATGCAAGGGAGAAAGAAATACACTCAAGTTCAAGGGCATTGAGTAAGCTCCCTGGAACCAAGGAGTTTACGAGCTACGAACCGATGTCTTGAGTATATCACAGGCCAGTGGCGGTAACTCACAAGATAATGACTGACCAGACTCGGACATCCAAAATGTCTAGTCTCCGTTGGTGATCACAGAATTTTTATTTTACGGCTTGGCACGGCCATCTCTTGATCTCATAAATCAGTGACCCTCTGGAGGGCTCCGTGTTCCACCGAGTGGTCAGTGCTGGTCATCAATAATGTAGCCTGTAATAGAACTTGATTTGTAGGATGTTCCTCATTGGTTGTTTTCTTGCTCGGAAACTATGGACTGGCCTTGCTTTAGTTATGAATCTTGTCATTGTTTGCTGGAGTTTCGTTTCATGATGTTGCGTATGGTTCCTGGTTACGACCTGCGTCACGTTTTGAGTCATCGACTAAAAGGTTGTGCCAAGTGTCAGACGACTGTTTGTTGTTTTTAATTATCGTCTTTTGTGTGGAACATTTTGGGCACTGTGCCATAGTGCCAGCGTCTGATTTCTTAGAACAAGGGTCTGAAACATTTTGATACTAGTGTGCCAAACTATAATTTATAATTGCATTCATCTTGCCAACAGACTAAATGTTATCCTGCACTTTTCTTGTGAAAGAGACTTGAATTGATTTTTTTTGATTTTTTAGATCTTTCGCGTGCCATTGACAGTCGATCTATGTGCCAAGTCTGGCACTCGCGCCGTAGATTTCCGACCCCAGCTATAGAATACATTCGGGGGGGGGGGCGGTCGTAGGGGGGGGGGGGCGACAAAGTTTGCCTAACATTTAATAAACTATAAACACACACGACTAAAAAGATAAGGCACAAAACAATAATTGCAAGACGCCTGAAAAAAATAATTCCAAGAGTCCCTTTGGCACATTTATTTAGTAAAAGCAAAACCTATCCCCCCTCCTATTTTTTTCTTCTATCTTCATATACATCAAGTAAACCTGTAAGGCCTAATATAATAAAATATCATGTGGTTGTGTGGTGAAAGTTTAAATAAATAAAACAGCAGGTTTCCCCCTGACAGACTAGACCTAAAATAGCTCTAGCCGTATATGATAGAGTTCATGTGTAATTTGATGTAACCCGAAACCCACACCACAAGAATATAATCATCTTCGTAAGCCCATCGTTTTTGTTTTTAAAATAATATCAGGGTTTGGTATCAAGCCGAGTAGTCTGTCTACCTTGTAATCAGGGTTTGGATACTTTTTAATTAAATTTCTTCTCCTGTTACCATGACTACAGCGTTGACCATCAAACTAATAATTACCTAATCCCGAGCCTGGCCGGAGTCGAATGTCAAGTTGTTGTTTTCGTAGTCAGTGCTTACTAACTAGTTACGTAACATTAATCACGTCATCTCCGTCTGCTTTCAACGTAGAGCATTCGAGTTCTTCTATACAGTAGGTCAGTAATCGGCAACCTATGAAACGCGTGCCAGACTTGGCACGCAGAGCAGTGTTTAATGGCACGCAAAAGATCACTCAAGAAGGCTATTCAAGTATTTTCTGCACGAAATTAAGTGCTAGAACATGATAAAGTTAAGGCTCTTGGCACGCTGAATAAATTAGAATTTCTACTTTGTCACACAATTAGCAAAAGGTTGCCGACCGCTGCAGTAAGGGATTGTGTCCTACGCTTATCTGTGATTTGAGTCTAGTCTTGTCATTTTGATTAGTGTTTTAAGTGATGTTAAGTTGCAAGTTTTCCTGGTTGTTCATGCAACCAATTTCATGCCCGGATGCTGTTGTTAGTTTTTCTATTTTTTTTCAGGCACCCCATTGACAAGTCTTAACGATTATGCATGCATAAAAGGTCACAAAGAAGAACATTTCCGGTCTATTCGATCATTTTCTTCGAAACATGTCTGTGTGCCACGTTACTGGTTGTACGAAAATATGTATAGAATTAAATTGTATTTCATTTCCAAAAGATGGCGCCAAAAGAAAACGATGGATTGTGAATGCCATATTTGAAGAATCACCTATCTATAATCCCTAACTAATTGCTTGATGCAAAAGAATTTTCGTGTTGTTGTTTTTTTTTTTATAAATCTCCGCATTGTGTTTTTTTAATTACCAAGGACGCAACTCTTGACTAAACAAAAGCTAAATTTAACCAAACACTTTAAGTATATCGCCGACTCAATTTTGATGTTAAAAACGGATTCCTCATAACTAATCTTTTAGCCGTTGTATATTTCTAAAAGACCAGAACTGGCTGACGATGTTGAGATCAATTGTCAAACAGCACCAAAAGCATGGTTTTTGTTCACGAAAATGGCGGTGAATTTTACCGGAAGTTCACGATCATTACAGTTCAAAAGGTTACACCTAATTAAGACTTGTCAATTCTAAGCCCGATCGCCACTTGGAAAGAAAAAGGATTTACAATATTTTGTTCTTGTATATGAAACAAGAAAATGGTTCTTTTTTATTTCTACTTGATTTATATTTATAAATAATTATATAAATATTAAATAAAAATAAATATATGAGTAAACCTATTTTATTAAATTATGGTGTTATATTCTGAAGATTTGTTTTGAACCGGTAGGCCTACTTCTATGTAAATTTCAGCAGGGTACATTTTATAACAAGTCTACTTAAAACATCTCAACGAATACACTTAACATATAGGAACGAATACAATAAACATAAAGGCCTATCTCTATGAGTTTGAGAACTGCTCCTCCCCTCATGGCATAAAAAATCAATAGTACAAAGTACTAGACAAGGGGATGGCACAATTCTTGCTTTTGATGTAATATTATAACATCAGCGAAGTAGGAAACATGTTTTGGGACGGGTGGTGGGGGGATAGGGGGGAGGTGCTAATCTCTTGGGCCAATCCGGTTTCTGTCAACTAGAGTATTAACAAACTTTTGTAGAAGATAGTTTCCTTTCCAGTCCAGCGTTTCTAAACTTGGAGCTCTAGTGACTATCAGAGTACCGGTACTCTCTAGTGACTATTAGAGTACCGGTATTCTCTAGTGACTATCAGAGTACCGGTACTCTCTAGTGACTATCAGAGTACCGGTACTCGGCATTGGACATAAAATAGGATGCTGTTAAGTAGGAAAGATTGGTTTAAACTTTAAAAAGTGTTTTATATTGACACGAAAATAATTAAAGAATCATTATAGGTAACTGAATTAATTGTATTTAATCTAATGTCAAATGTATTTAGTCCAATGTCAAATGTATTTAGTCCAATGTCAAATGTATTTAGTCCAATGTCAAATGTATTTAGTATAACGTTAAATGTATTTAGTCTAATGTCAAATGTTTTTAGTCCAATGTCAAATGTATTTAGTATAACGTTAAATGAATTTAGTCCAATGTCAAATGAATTTAGTCCAATGTAAAATGTATTTAGTATAACGATAAAGGAATTTAGTCCAATGTCAAATGTATTTAGTATAACGTTAAATGTATTTAGTCCAATGTCAAATGTATTTAGTATAACGTTAAATGTATTTAGTCCAATGTCAAATGTATTTAGTCCAATGTCAAATGTATTTAGTATAACGTTAAATGTATTTAGTCCGATGTCAAATGTATTTAGTCCAATGTCAAATGTATTTAGTATAACGTTAAATGTATTTAGTATAACGTTAAATGTATTTAGTCCAATGTTAAATGTATTTAGTCCAATGTCAAATGTATTTAGTATAACGTTAAATGTATTTAGTCCAATGTCAAATGTATTTAGTCCAATGTCAAATGTATTTAGTATAACGTTAAATGAATTTAGACAAATGTCAAATGTATTTAGTATAACGTTAAATGTATTTAGTCTAATGTCAAATGTTTTCAATCAAATGCCACTGCTGCTGTTCAATTCATTTAGGCCTACTCGTCTATCGTCAGAATATATCGATTCGGCAAACTCAAAAAGACGGTACACACATTGCATAGATCTAAACTATTGATAGAGTACTTATTGATAATTGGTGGATAAACTCAATCAGAGAACAGCATTGTGCAAATTATCGATCACTATTTGTAAACTATCAACAAAACAAAACGTGTGGCGGGAAAGGGGTTGTTGGTGGTGGTGGAATATACAGAGGTCAAAAAGGTCATGACACTCAGATGTTATAAAGACAGAATGCGAACACACAGAGTCACACAGAGAAAGAGAGAGAGAGAGGGAGAGAGAATTTTGTAATAAGTTAAATAAAACCTACAACGGGATTGCGGGGGTAATTCGACTGCAAGGCAATAAAGAAATAGCATTTTTGTCTGCATTAGTCGACTGTTGACACTGAAGGCAATGTTGAATTAGAGACCGAACGTTTCATTACACATTCAGCTGAAACCGAAAGATAAATCGAAAGTTCCAAACAAAAGATTTACAGAGAAAGCACATTTTTCTTTTGTAATATTGAACTAATGTTAAGGGTACTCTAAGTAAACCAAAGAACATGTTATATACAGTTGTATACACATGCAGCCTATCATATATTTTCAAAGTTAAAATAGATATTCGGGTGTTGACCAAAAGTCATCGAAAGCAAACCGAAAGCTAACTTTTTGGCTTAGGCCGAAATCAAACTTACGCCGAAAGAGGTCATTCGCCTACTTTCGTCGCCGAAACCGAAACCGAATTTCGGTCAGCCTCTAGGATATACACGAATCCTGGATACACACAACATCTCTGGAGACCTACAACGTATTTCGGTCAAGTTTTATTTAAATATATACGGTACGTGAAAAAAGCCCGATGTACTACTTTTACGGCTGGTGGTAGTGCGAATACTTGTCTGGGACAATTGATTCAATAATGTACAGACTTTCGCTTGTAGGGAGTCCCTTGGTCTACCGTAGTAGATTCATATGGCGTCCTGCTATTTCTACGGCTTGCTGCCTGTCTGTCTGTAGCGCAAGATACATGTAACGCAATACATTTGATTGAGTTATCGTTCCTGAAACACTGTAGCAGGGCTTGGGTCCAAAGTAAAATATGTATAATTTCTTTTTATATGTTTTTTTTTTTCTATATACCAAACAACAACAAATAAACAAACAAACATAAAAAACAACTTTGTTGGTGTATTGATGTGTTGATGTTTTGTTGATGTTTTGATATGTTGATGTTTTGATGTATTGATGTGTTGATATTTTGTTGATGTTTTGATATGTTCATGTTTTGATGTGTTCATGTTTTGATGTGTTCATGTGTTCAAGTTTTTCTTCATATTCGGGTCTAAAGGGTGTCCAATAAAGGTCTATCCAGCTTTCAAAAGATACGCGAATTATTAGTTTGGAGCAAATTAAAGTCAGCTTAGCATTTTATGATACTTTACTTCCATAAGAAAAAAAGTTGACCCAACACGTGCTGCCAATATTTTTGCACCACAACCAAATATGAGTAGATGTATAGTTCCAATCCAAGGTAATTTTTTAGACCTGTGCAAATTATTGCGCGGCCGAAAACTGTACACTTTTATTAGAGTTAACACTGGCACTTATTAGTGTTAGCTTTTTGATCGAATAAGGAGTTTGTACTCTTGACAAATGTAACTAGGACTACAGTGTGATCCTTTATCATATGATTCACAAAATCTCATTCTATACAAACACGTTTAGCATCTTACGCTTATCCGTAATTTAAGTCTGTTCCTTCATATTGGTTAAGTTTTACATGATGCCGAGATAAGGTTTTCTTGTATAGTTCAGGCAACCCATTGCATACCCGAATGCCAGTCGGAAAGAAAAGAGAATTGTTATCGTGTATATGCCACAATAAGAATGTAATACTTTGTGTATACTTTTACGTTTTAATATACTTTCCTGAAGATATACCGACTATGAAGAAAAATATAAAGATTATGACGAAAGATTGAAGATCATAAAGCAATATATAAAGAATGATAAAAGACATGCTTACTCACAATAAAGCGGTAATTAACGATAAAACAAGAATAAATTAAACAGACTTTAATGCACAGATGAAATCATCATTGTCCTTTTAACTATTTAAAGAAATCATTATTGAAGCGTACTTGAAAATATGTGAGCAGCTCATTGATAGAACAAAAAAAAAAGACCACGAAACGCTTTAGCGAGAGATAAAAATCAATGCCTAAATGACGTCATCAAAATTAGAGCTTGTCTGCCCCAGCCTTTCAAGACACTGGATTTGTTTATGCACCAAAGGATGGGTCAGCTGATCGGAAAATAAAAGCAGAAAAACGCCTGTAGCCTTCAAGCGGCGGGAGAGTAATGTGACTGCCATGTCAGAGAGGGGCCCACTGACGTCACCGTGACGTGACAACGAATAAATTGGAGAGGCCGAAGCGAAGATAACTGATGTCATAGCCATGTTAAAACATGGTGAGCTCGTGTCGGGAGATTGGGAATTTCCGAAGCTCTAATAAAAACATCTCTGACGAAGTTCTGTCATGTAGGTCACTAACATAATAATAAACTGGAACATATAAATTATAATGTCCCCTGGTAGGCTGTAATCTAGTAAGACACATGGCATAAACATTTTTAGCCAATTCTGCTGATCTAGTGCCAACTTTTTGATATCATTCCAGTTAAGCCCAATAATAGGGACTTAAGATTAGGTGTAATATAAATGCACATAACGTGTTTTTTTTCAATATTACTCAGCTGTATAAGCCCTTAGTATGACAAGTATTTTGATTTATTCAATAAAGTTCAATTATATTTTCTGAGCGCTTAGGTACTAAATATTTAGCTATATTAGAAATACATCTATGTATAAACTTATATACATCGCATTAGTCCATAACTATCTTTGCGGGAGTTAATGACTTTTATTGAGGTGTTATATTCCATTTAAGTATAAGTACCCTTCGAACCAAATTGATGATATGGCCAGTGAAGCAGCGTTCACCAGTTTCTGTAGCCACTCAATACTAGGTGATTGTGTGGCCAGCACAATGCCCAGCCGACTTTACTTTACCACAATTAATGTCATAGCTAGGTAGACTCAGAGACACCCTCCAGACCCCGGAACAAAATTCTAGCTTTCGAACCCAGAACCTTTGGAACGCCAGTCGAACGCGCTGCCACTCAGCCACCGAAGGCACCCATGTAGTTCTTATTCTTTGGTGGACCAGGCTCTTGTTATTTGCGGACCATTGGATCCCTTATGCGAGAAAAAATGCATATAGGTACACTTTCTTCCCGAGTGGCATTCGGGCATGGAATGGGTTGCCTGAACAAACCAGGAAACCCAGTAACTTAACATCATTTAAAACATTAATAAAAATACAAGACTAGACTCGGACCACGGATGAGCGTAGGACGCAATAATCTTCTTTATAGAAGGAAAGTCTGTAATGTATAAGATAATACAGTGAGAATGTCAAAATGGTTGAGCAAAAGAAAGACAGGAATGATAAGTAGCTTAAGCATAATGGTGCATGATCGGCTAAAAGTCTAGATATATATCAATCAATCTTTATACAAGAGAGACTTTCATTGCAAGGTGTTGAACAATCAAAACACATTAAAACTTTAGGAGAAGACATCAAAAAGATTAATGTTTTCATGGCTGGCGTTTATTGTCTTTGAAATTTACCTTTGAAATATGGAAAACTGGCTGGTGTTTAAAATACATCTCATTGCTTGCAAAAGTGGTCCTATGTGTTTAATTTTTCTCCGTTATTACTAAAAAAAACGAACACACGTTGACAAAGTGGCAATATTAGTGAACAATAGGGCCAAAAACATGGATGAAAAGGCAACATAATGACAAATAGGCAACACATGGACAAAATGGCTACAAAGGGACAAATAGACAATACATGGACACAATGGCCACAAAGGGACAAATAGACAATACATGGACACAATGGCCACAAAGGGACAAATAGACAATACATGGACACAATGGCCACAAAGGGACAAATAGGCAACACATGGTCGCAATGGCCACAAAGGGACAAATAGGCAACACATGGACACAATGGCCACAGAAGGACAAATAGGCAACACATGGACACAATCGCCACAAAGGGACAAATAGGGAACACATGGACACAATGGCCATAAAGGAACAAATAGGCAACCCATGGACACAATGGCCACAAAGGGACAAATAGACAACACATGGACGCAGTGGCCACAAAGGGACAAATAGGCAACACATGGACACAATGGCCACAAAGGAACAAATAGGCAACACATGGATGCAGTGGCCACAAAGGGACAAATAGGCAACACATGGACACAATGGCCACAAAGGAACAAATAGGCAACCCATGGACGCAGTGGCCACAAAGGGACGAATAGGCAACACATGGACACAATGGCCACAAAGGGACAAATAGGCAACCCATGGACACAATGGCCACAATGGGACAAATAGGCAACACATGGACACAATGGCCACAAAGGGAAAAATAGGCAACCCATGGACACAATGGCCACAAAGGGACAAATAGACAACACATGGACGCAATGGCCACAAAGGGACAAATAGGCAACACATGGACGCAATGGCCACAAAGGGACAAATAGGCAACACATGGACACAATGGCCACAAAGGGACAAATAGGCAACACATGGACACAATGGCCACACAGGGACAAATAGGCAACACATGGACACAATGGCCACAAAGGGACAAATAGACAACCCAAGACCATAGAGACAACACTTTTTATTGATGACGACCCTTCAACCTCAGCAATTCAGGCTTGTGTGAAGGGTAATGCATATTTTACTTAAAGTGTCATAGTCATAGTCTAATGCTCAAAAGAACCACTGCACGCGATAATTAATGATATTTCACGTTTGAGAGAATTTAACTCTATAAACAGCCATGAAAGCATTCAGGAATTCTAAGGCCAGACATCGACAAGTCTTAATTAGCCGTGACCTTTTGAACTGGGGTGATCGTGAACTTCCGGCTCTATTTTTAAATGTTTAATTATTATAGGCATTACCGTAAACAAAAAAGCATGCTTTTGCTTGTTATTGACAGTTGATTTCAACCTCGACGGCTAGTTCTAGTCTTTTAGAATTATACAAAGGATTCAATATTAGTTATGAGGAATCCGTTTTTAACATCAAAAGTGACTTGGCGATAATTAATACTCAAGTGTTAGTCGCATGTAGCTTGTTTATAAAATAAATTAGTCAAGAGTTGCGTTTTCTTGGTTATTAAAAAACAAAATTCGTATTCATAAAAACGAAAAAAAAAATTTCTTTTGCATTAAGCAATAAGTTTGATATTATAAAAAGGTGATTATTCCCTTCCGACTTTCACAATTCATGGTTTTCTTTTGTAAACATGTTTTGGAAATGAAAGAAATTTTAATCCCCAACAAATGTTCGTACAACCAGTAACCTAGCACACAGACATGTTTCGAATAAAAGGATCGGATTCGACCGGAAATGTTTTCTTGTGAACTTTTATGCATGCATACACGTTAATACTTGTCAATAATTTTCTTAAACTGATTTTTAGCTTTTTTTTTCTGCTACCTGAAAATTTTAAAAAAAGGGGAAATAAGATAACGCGGATTTTCTGACGGTACCAAATGTCTGCGGTTTATACTATCCGAATAAAAGTCCACTGTCTGTTCTCTTGATCTTGCTCATGTAATATGTATGAGTACATTCAATGGATTATATTGTGTGAGAGATACGTTATCTTATCTGCCACAGTCGCTCCTTCTATACAGAAGAATATTGCGTCTTAGGCTTATCCGTGGGAAGATTCCTCTTTTAATTTCGTTGTTTATTTTAAAAGATGTTAGATTAAAGTATGCCTGATTCGTTCAGGTAAACCATTCCACATTCCACGCAATAATGCCGGTTGGAAATGAAAGATGAATGGACGAAATAGTAAACATACGAATTCAATTTTTGTATATTTTTGCAAACAAATCAATACAACATACTACATTCATATTATAGGCTACATGTATCCTAATGGCATTTGCATATAATATATAATATATATATATATATATATATATATATATATATATATATATGTATATATCAACATTAAGTGTATACTAATGATAACAAACAATAACCATGTAAAATAGAGCCAGTTAGATACTCGGACAAAGCCAATATGCCAATATTGGATCCCCGTTGGAGTGCGAATAGACAGCACGGCTGTCTACTGGCTAGATTAACGGCTCAGAAAGTCTAGCCTGTAAAACTCGTAATGAAAACTGTGGATTGATTTGCACTAAGTGAAATCAATTTATTCAGAACTAAAAAATACTAGAGACAATAACAACAGCCTTAGATAAACTGAAAAAAAAAAATTAGGCTCGTTTAATGTGTCAAAGCTTAGCACTACCAATATAGTGTTATATATCTAGATTACGCTATAAAAGATTTGTTGACCCTGTAGCCCAGGCCTACTTTAATATGTATGGCATAATATAATTATTATTATATGTATAGCAAGAAGTCAAGCTCTTCGTGAAACCTTAGAAAGTCCGGACATTCACATTTCAATAGACTGAAAGATGCTATTGTGGGTTATCGGTAAAAATAGCAACAGTAAAAATATGATAGCGGTAAAAAATTCAAGGTAAATAATGTCAATTAAAAAACGGCAACGGTAAATATGGCAAAACTCACCAAACGGTAAAATGGCAACGATACATGTAAAAGAAACGTGATTTCGTCATGAGTATATACTAATCTGCAAATTAAATATAATTCTAAACATAGACACGATGTTGGTGGGCAATCTATGCGAGAAGTTATTATTTTATTCCCCTTACGTTGCTTAATAGACAACAAGATTGGTATATAAGTGATTGAATTGAGCAGCTCAGAAAGGAATTATAGATCACCCAATTAAAGTACAGCTCTATCTCTATGTGATGGCCGAGCGGCAGCGCGTTCGGCTGGCGTACCGAATTTCGAATCCTGGTGAAGGCTATTGTTTGTTCCCGGGGCTGGATAGTGTCCCTGAGTCTACCCAGCTCTGATGTGTACTTGACTTTAATTGGGGTAAAGTAAATGGGGCTGGACATTGTGCCGGTCACACAATCTCCTAGTACGATATGGCCACAGAGACTGGCGAAAGCTGCTTCACCGGCCTCATGGATAAAATTGGTCCGACTGGATGCTTCACTGATTACTTACTATGTGAATAGTATAAAGAACGACAAATATAAAAAACACGGATACGCATCTTACATGTTACAGACGCTTCTATTATATCTATGATTAGTCCGTCCTATTGCATAATGCATAATACACAATTATGTAAAGAAACCTAATGAGAAGAAAACGTCATATATGTAAGATAATAACGTGTAAGATATTTTCATTAATATAGATAACAAAAACATACACTGTGACATCTTTGTTCTGATGAAGTCTGTTCTGTAAAATGTAATACTGTATTCTAGTTAATTTGTTACTTCTGTGAACATATTTACGTGTTTGAGTACATAACCTGGGACTCATTAGATACGTATTTCACGCACTCTGTACTGCTCATTAAGATCTCATATTACATCGTTATACATTCATTAACCGTATCAGGTCATTTGATTTCATCTGTAGAACTAATGGTACATGGAAAATGCAATAAACCAGATACAGATTTCTTGTAACAAAAAAAAAAGGAACGAAAATCACCTAAACGAGTATCGATTTTAAAATCATCATTAGCATCTTTATTTTTGTTTCATTATATAGAAACACTAGCAAGGTCAGAGTGACCCGTATTCACCCCCCTCCTCTCTCCATTGTTTCATCTCCAGTGTCTTTTTTTTTTCTTCTTTCAATGTCTCCTTTTGCTCAGTCGCGTTATGTTCTCCCCCACCCCCCCCCCTCCCCCAACCCTCGTACTCGTGTTTCTGACGTTGTTTTTTGGGTGGTTTTGCTCACCAGGTTTAATGTCTGTAGTCTGTCTGTAGGCTGTGTGTCTGTCTCGTCTTACCAATACCTCTGCACGTGCATGGTGCGCGCGTTAAGTATTGTAAACAATCAATAATACCTTGGGGGGGGGGGATGGTGTGTTTTTTTGTTTTGTTTTGAAATTAGCGGGCAACAATACCTGCATATACTGTAGACGACATTATATCATGCAGGTGTTGAGGGAGAATGCTGTAATACAGAAACGTTAAAATGTTGAGGGAGAATGTTGTAAGATGGAAAAGTTAAATTGATATCGTGAGTGCAAATGTTGTGTTTGTTAAGCCTAAAAAATACAATCACAATCCCTTCATTCTTACCCTTGGTCCTCCTTTTACACGAGAGAGACTTAATTAGAAAACGTAGCAGTAGTTGCAGGCAATGAAAAATAAATGCATGAGAAAAAAACTTCGAAACTCTTACGTAAAACACACAATATCCACAATATAAACTATCCACAATATAAGCTATCCACAATATAAACTCTTCATAATATAAACTATCCACGCTATAAACTCTCTACAATATAATCTCTTCACAATATAAAATCTTTACTATATGAGCTCTTCACAATATACAATCTTCACTATACAAACTTTTCACAGTATGAACTCTCATAATATAAACAGCCAAATTGAAATCACCATCTGTTCCTAATACGTCCATTACTTCAAAAAAAATAAAAGTTCGATAACTTTGGAATGAACTTTCACACGAACTATCGATTTCAACCAATAGCGGTGTAATTAACAGGGTATCATGGGAAAACACTCCACTACAAGATCCACTACCTCCACCTTCCCCATCCCTCCCTCCCTAATCTTCCACTCAATATTGGGCTACAACATAGTAACATAGTTGATCGTGGTGTAAGTTTTGAGAAAACGACAAAGTGAAATTGTTTTCTTTTTAATTTATTGCTGTACTCAAGCATTTGAATTACTCCGTTTTTTTTAATTTCCATCTCCGTTTTCTAACGTTTGTTGTTTTTTTCAGTAACTATTAGAACTATTACTTCTTGATCCAATGACATTATAGGTCCTATGCTAGCAAATAAGGCAGTGGTCCTACTGGTCCTACTGGTCCTGCTGGTCCTGCTGGTTCTGCTGTTCCTACTGTTCCTACTGGTCCTACTGGTCCTACTGGTCCTACTTGTCCCACTTGTCCCACTGGTCCTACTGGTCCTACTTGTCCTACTTGTCCTACTTGTCCTACTGGTCCTACTGGACCTACTGGTCCTACTGGTCCTACTGGTCCTACTGGTCCTACTGGTCCTACTGGTCCTACTGGTCCTACTGGTCCTACTGGTCCTACTGGTCCTACTGGTCCTACTGGTCCTACTGGTCCTACTGGTCCTACTGGTCCTACAGTTAGATCATCGGACTGTCAATAAAACGGCCCGGGTTCTAGCACTACCGCCGACCGATCCCTGCCGCCCTGCAGGAACTTTGGGCCTATTGGACGCAATAATCTTCTATCTAGAAGGAAAATGTGTGAACTTATAAGTCAAACTTCAACAGATCTGAATTTTCACATAATTTTTTACAAATATCTAAGTCTATATTCGAGGGCTGGCAGTGACAATCAGGCTCAAATATCTCAAAAAGGTCCGTTTGATGCGAAATAAACCTCATTTGGTATATCGCCATTACATCAAGGTAATCAGGTCCAGAGATTACCATTTTTTTTATTTTGGGGACCAGGTAACTGTTTTCGTAGCCCGGTGTCAGGTCGTGGCATGGCGTTTGAAAAATGCAAATATAGACCATTTTAGACTTACTAGAAAAGGGGTGGGCAACCAACGACTTGCGTGCCATTAACGGCACGCACAGCAATTTTCAGTGGCACGCGGAAGCCATCCAAAAAGACAAAGTCTTTTCTACAAGAAATTGAGTGCTAGGGAAGTTTTATAGGCCCATGGCACGCTGAATGAGTTAGAAATCCCTACATTGGCACATGTATATAGCAAAAGGTTGCCGACACCTGCTTTATATCTATATATATCTATCAATCTATTTATATATCAATCAATCTATCAATCAACCTATCTATCAATTTATCTATCAATCTATCAATCAACCTATAAACCTATCCATCAATCAATCAATCTATCAATCAATCTATCTATCAATCAATCAATCTATCAATCTATCTATCAATCTATCTATCAATCTATCTATCAATCTATCTATCAATCTATCTATCAATCTATCTATCAATCTATCTATCAATCTATCTATCAATCTATCAATCTACAATCTATCAATCTATCTATCAATCTATCAATCTATCAATCTATCAATCTATCAATCTATCAATCTATCAATCTATCAATCTATCAATCTATCTATCAATCTATCAATCTATCTATCAATCTATCTATCTATCAATCTATCTATCAATCTATCTATCAATCTATCTATCAATCTATCTATCAATCTATCTATCAATCTATCTATCAATCTACCAATCTATCTACCAATCTATCTATCAATCTATATATCAATCTATCCATCAATCTATCCATCAATCTATCTATCCATCTATCTATCCATCCACCCATCCACCCATCCATCCATCCATCCATCCATCCATCCATCAATCAATCAATCAATCAATCAATCAATCTATCAATCAATCTATCAATCAATCTATCAATCAATCTATCAATCAATCTATCAATCAATCTATCAATCAATCTATCAATCAATCTATCAATCAATCAATCTATCAATCAATCTATCAATCAATCTATCAATCAATCTATCAATCAACCTATCAATCAACCTATCAATCAATCTATCAATCAATCTATCAATCAATCTATCAATCAATCTATCAATCAATCTATCAATCAATCTATCAATCAATCTATCAATCAATCTATCAATCAATCTATCAATCAATCTATCAACCAATCAATCTATCAATCAATCTATCAATCAATCTATCAATCAATCTATCAATCAATCTATCAATCAATCTATCAATCAATCTATCAATCAATCTATCAATCAATCTATCAATCAATCTATCAATCAATCTATCAATCAATCTATCAATCAATCTATCAATCTATCTATTCTGTGTTTCATGTTAGAATAGGAACTATTGCCTTCTCCGTGTATGTTATTTCGTTTTCGCACATAGATAATTATTATAATTTGTCTCTAATTAATTGTTCGTTCTGCAGGTCAAAGTGTTCGTTATGTTTGTTATACAATCGATGGAATTCAATTTTTTTCTGTGTTAAATAAGGACTATGAAGTAATCCCCAGGCATGAACAGTTGCAACTAGCTGTGCCAGTTGATCTGGACCGCATACTGCGTACCAAGCGCACCAGGTGGTCACTTATTGTCACAACTTTGGATAACGTCATACATTTGTCAATATATTATATATATATGCGTGTGTGTAAGTGTGTGTGTGTGTGAGGTGTTCGTGGGTGGCTGTATTATGCACATGTGTGAATATTGAAAGGTCATAACGTATATTTGCGCTCCAAAATTTTGAAAACGCATTTGCGCACCAGGATTTCCAAGTCGACTCCAGTAGAGGGGGGGGGGGGGGGCTTTCTGTATATTACGTATGCACTGAGGAAGGGGAGGGGTTCTAGAATGTACGAGATTTTACGTGCTGCGTGCGAAGGAGTGAGTGGCGTGGATCGAATGTTTACATATATAGAATCTACAACAATTTATTAATACCTTTTGTAACAATTTAAAAACAACAACCGCTCTTAAATAAGGAGACGGGATCTATTTTATCAACTACAATTTAAATGTTTGAATGTATATCTTTAATCAACGTCAGAAAAGTTATAAACAGTACCAAGAAATACCTTTTGGCTATAAGTAAAGAACCCGTCAGACCAAATTGATCATAGGACCGGTGATGCAGCGTTCACCAGTTTCTGTATACTAGGTGATTGTGTGGCCAGCACAATGAACATCCGATTTTACTTTACCCCCAACTAAGGTCAGGTACCCATCAGGGCTGGGTAGACTCAGGGACACCCCTCAAGACATGGGAGACAATATCTTAGCCTTCACCTGGATTCGAACCCAGGGCATTCGGTACGCCAGTCGAACGCGCTGCCGGCTCGTCCACTGTGCCTCCCCCCCCCCCCCCCCCCCAACTTGTGACTATGGCCAAGTATATGTTTCCAAACCGGGTGGTTAGTAGGAGGGGGGCGGTGTTAGCGAAACCGATGTATCTTACAAGTTTTACAGACGTTCCTTCTAGATAGAAGATTATTACGTCCACTAGGCCCAAAACTCGTGCAGGGCGACAGGGATCGGTCAGCGTTAGGGATAGAACTCGTGACGTGTCGGTTGACAGTCCGGTGAACTAACCGCAGGACCATCCGGCCTCTCTATGCGTAACTATAGAGAAGATCGTCCAAAAAATGTACGGGTGGAACAGCAATGAGCCGGGGTATGTAGGACCCTTAAGAGAAATACACTACATAGACCAGCTGTAGGACCCTTAAGAGAAATACGCTACATAGACCAGATGTAGGACCCTTAAGAGAAATACGCTACATATACCAATCTGTCGTCACTCATTAACATCTGGCACTATTTCACACATAGTTTATACAACTCGGCTCTAAAACTGCTCATGATCTGTTTATGAAGATAAAAAACTAGCCAAGGGTAGAACAACTGATTTAGTGCCTTGTAAAACAGGCAAGGGGAACGGGGTAGGGAAGGGGGGGGGATGGCGTGGAAACACGCCCTCTGGGAATTGAAAGCCAAGCCGCTAATGTCTTCGTGGCAGAAGATTCTCAGCTTGAGCGCCATCCGATCTAGATGTCTTGCAGGCGTGAGCTTAGATATATTGGCAGTGAGCAGTTTTTGGAGAAAATGTGTAGCATGGAGTATGGGTCTGTGTGTGTGCTTGTGTGAGTTTGCTATATGTTTGCTTAATAGTCTTTCAGTTTGTATGTGAGATGGATTGTTCGATTATCAGTATGATCTCCAAATAGTTTATTGTTTATTTAGATGATGTATGACTAGTTGATGCGATTGTAGAGTTTTGTGTATAATGTTTATTTGTGTGTTGTGGTTTGTGATATATGTATATATACTAGCTAATTTACCTGACGTAGTATCGGATGACAATCAGCCTACGGTGTATTACATAAACAACAAAAGAACATTAAAAAAAAACACCCTAAGAAGAATCGAACCCTGGTACTGTACTACAGACTATACACTTTGGAATAAAAAGTCGCAAAGGTTTTAAAATAAGCCAAGGTCACGTGAAATTATTTTAACCCTAATAAAAATGCAAGAGTAGACTCAATCAACCGATAAGCTTACGACGTAATAATCGTGTATCGAAAGAGCGTATGTAACCTCTTTAAATAACTTTAGATAGGATCGTTAATGACAAAAGTAACAATATTTTTTTCTAATCAATAGCATTAAGAAAAAAAACAACAACAGTAGACTAACTTACATGACAAATATGGCACAAAATGAATGATGTATTAAAATCCTCTCTGACGTCTGCTACCGAGTACAGAACCTAGATCTGACGTCTGCTACCGAGGACAGAACCTAGATCTAATAATTGAAATATCCCACCACTTCGCCTGGACCCCAAAAAACAGCCAGTCGGAATGAATAGAAAATCGGCTTTAGCGCGCGACGTAGGAGTCGCGTCAGACGCAAAATGTTGTGGTTTACGACTGGAGGAGGGGAGGGGGAGAACAATGGTGGAGGGGTGGAGATGGGGAGGGGGTGGGAACTAGCAAGGGGAGAACAGTCTGCGCACGTGCCTTGACGTCACCGGGGCAATTCACGAAGCTATCACTACTTCCGCGAGGTCTAATTAGGGGACGTCACTCTTCTCGCGTACGTATCAGAATGTAGGTCACGGCTGCCAATTTCCGTAGAGAAAAAATATCGATAAAGAAGTATATGTTTAGATGTTTACAGGAGACATTTGTGTGTGTGTGAGTGTGTGTGTGTGACTGTGTGTGTGTGGGTGAATGTCAACACAATGGGATGGCTCATTGGATCTATACTCTTGGGACCAGGGCAAACGAATCGTGCTATAGGTTTTTGGAATTGATGTAAGATGTAGTTCTTGATGGAACAGTCAGTTCTATTCAATATAAACTTTACGCTTTACTGAAACTAAACACGGAGCTAAATATTTATAAAACTGTTTAAAACTATTTCTGCTACTTCATCCAAAAAAACCAACATGGCGAGGGGCATTTTGTGATTTAAATGTCAATTTTTATTGGTTTTCATTTTAAAATTATAAATAATAAATAAATTTATTATAAATTATATTATAAATTTAAATTATATATTATATATATATTATATGTAAATTATATATATATTTATATATACATATAAAAGTAAAGTACCCTTTGGACCAAACTGATCATAGAGCTGGTGAAGCAGCGTTCACCAGTTTCTATGGCCACGGCATACGAGGGAATGTGTGGCCAGCACAATGCCAAGCCGCCTTTACTTTACCTCAACTATTGTCAGGTACCCATCAGAGATGGCTAGACTTAAAGGTTCCCTCAAGTCTCGGAAAAAACTCCAGCCTGCACCAGGATTCGAACCCAGAACCTTCGGAACGCCAGTTGAGCTCCACCGTGCCCTATAACGATATATATATAAGAGCCTAAATAATAATTTTTCTTTTTTCCCAAATAGTCAATCTTCCTTATTGGCAATTCTTCAATTTCTTTCATATTTTGAGCAACTAAATGTTGTCATTCTTCTGATTTTTTTAAACAATTTTTCTGTTTAGTTTATTGGATGCTTACTCATGCTGATAGCCGAGACCCATGCTCGAGTCTTTGGTAGGGACCATCAAAATAAAACTGTATTTTTAACTACTCATTTATCCCTTTCTGCAAGCTGGTCACGCTAACCCATTCATTTTTCCCCGCGCCTGTCGCCCTTTCCCTAACTTAACATTATGAAAAAAAATGTTTTTGTGAACATACGTCAGCTAGAGATATTCTAACCCAGATGATCACTATTCTGTCAGTCAATGTTCTCGGACCAATATCTTTTTGTATGCCGCTAGGTGTCGCTGTGAAAGAGTTTTAGCCAATGGTTGACAAGTTGGCCAATAATTTATTACTCATAAATTTGAAATTTTTGAACTCTGCAAAAAAAAAAAGTTTCGTTGTGAATGATAAATGATTCTATTCATGGCTATATTTGGAACAAAGTGAAATGCGGAACAATCAATATACATAGTTACCGTGAGTGCCATTTCAGAATGAAGTCTTTTTCCAGTTTGCTACTTTTCAATAGCACAAGCTTGACAACAACAATTTTTATGCATGTGCCAGTGCCGAAAGACAGTAAACAATAAAAAAAAAAAAAAAAAAAAAAAAAAATTCTAAACAATACGTTTTCGCTACAGTTTTTACGAAATCTGGAAGTTAAATTTGGCACAAGTCAAGTTATGGAGAAAATGGTGCCAAGATATTCTCAAGGAAAATATAACAATTCAAGTATAAACGAAAAACAACAACTCGTTTGCAGTAATAAGGTGAAGTCACTTGGTACTGTACACTTCTGTAGTCGTGGGACTCAAAAGTCTGGCGAAGTGTGCAAACCACCGATACGCTTACATCAAGAGCACACCGGTGGGCGAACGCACGTGGGACAGCCCCTTTGTTGCGCGTCCGAGGATCATTGCAATGCCACCGAAAGTCTCCGGTGGGGGAGAAAGCAATGAGCGCAACATCCCGTCTCAACCCCGTTCTGGTGCCTGGATTGTCCAGACCTAAAGTCTGGGATTAGCGGCTGCCTGGCGACAGAGCAGGTATACGAGCGAGCCACCATGATAATGATCCGAGGGGAACTCCGCATGAGGGGTTGTGAGGTGTCGTACATGTACTACGGAGACCGTACCCTATGTTCGGCGTGCCGCGGGGTGGATAGTCTGAGACCCCCCCCCCCCATGGTCCATCCCTTAACAACGTTACGCTCTGGACTAAAGAGCCGGAAGGACCGTCGGGTATATTTTAAGACACTAATAAATCAGTACTTACTGTATAATGGGCAGAGATTCTTTAAGCATTTCATAGGGCTTTAGCGTGATGTTGCTTATAAAACGAACTGTAGATCTAACATGTAGATGTAGAAGTTAGTAGAAGAGATCTTGTTGTTCAAATGGGTGAGATCATTAAATGTAGCACCTGGGGCATAAAAATTATAGTTTGTAATTAACATACTAACTGTACTAACCTTAAAATAATTACAAATGTGTACATTAAAACATAAAAAGTAAATTTACCACTGGAGCACACTAGCAATGCATCGATTTATACAACCATTCATCTATTTAACCAACAGCCCTTCGATCGAACTGTTAGTTCTTCTTTTTATTAATGTTATTGTTGAGTTCTAGTTTTCATTCTTAGGCAATACTGCAAGTTTTATGTTAACATTCAATATTATATTAATATACAAACAGTCCCTTCTTTGTATGGAGGTAAAGTAAGGAAATGACGATTCTGTAGTTAGTAGTTACTTACAGTTTTTTGTTAATAAACACTTAGAAATATATTGAACGCATTATTGATGATAACTTTCCTACTTATAATTGCTTCAAAATATCTTCGTACACACATGGAATAACAATGCTTTATAGCTCAAGCCATTTTTGTCGTCTGCTTGCTTCTTATTATAAAAAAAAAGGGCAAATAACTCTTACTAATATTTTCGTATTATATTAAGCAACTGACCTATATATTTATGTTAATCATGATGCGCAATTAAACTAATGTTAATATTTAAATATACACCAATGACTTCATACAATGAAGGATCTTTACTTGTTAAATAGTCATCTCAGTTGTTAATTAATGAAATCAATATCTTCACTAACCACCCAGTCATTCAGCCACCAATTTAAAGACTCATCCCAGTGGGCAAACCACGTTGTATGGACGGGGAAAAAACGTGAAAACCACGAAAAGAACGTGGCAACCACGTTTTCCCCCGTCGATACGACGTGGTGTGCCCGCTGGGTTTATCCATTCACGATTAATTCAACTAACAAATCCACACATACACCCAATCTTCCAACCATCCATCCGTCTATCCGACATCCCGACCAAATATCCCCCCATCAATCCATCATCCAGCCATCAATTCATCCAACAAACCTACATTCGTGTGGTTGCCAGGATACCGAATCACGTGATGTCAATTGCAGCCAATCAAACTGGTCTACTCTACACCCCCCCCCCCTTTTTTTTCTTTGACACGAACAACGACATACTACAGCTAATGCATGACGGGAAACGCTGGATCTATATTTACAACAAGCCCCCACCAAGCGTCAGAAATAAATGAGTAATACACATTTACACTATTTACCCAGATTTTTCCAACACTTAGAAATTAACAAATAGGATATAAGTACTCTTTCTTCCCGAGTGGCATTCGGGCATGGAATGGGTTGTCTGAACAAACCAGGAAAACCAGTAACTTAACATCAATTAAAACCTTTATAAAAATGCACGACTTGACTCGTGCCACTGATGAGCGTAGGACGCAATAATCTCCTTTATAGAAGGAGCGTCTGGAATATATAAGATAAGATGGATAGAACTTTTGGATAAACTATAACAGTACATAAAGACGGTCGCTGTATTCACCAGCTAGCTCTATAGTTCAATCGTGGTTTTAGAAGGGCACGTGTCCTTACAAGAATTCAATTATTTATTTTCTTGTAAACAGAAGCCGGACATCTTGAACAAGTCTTCGAAACGTAGAGTGCAAAGTTTATTTATATTCAAGTACTTTACTCTGTTGCTAGATAAACATATTCTCACCATTCTTTATCTCACTCTCTCCTCTGTCTGTCTGTCTCTCTCTCCCTTTATCTATCTATCTATCTATCTATCTATCTATCTATCTATCTATCTATATCTCTCTCTTTTACCTATCTATTTATCTTTCTATCTATCTTACTTTGGCTCCACTATATTTAAAAACAAATGGACATATAATTGAAAATAAAATAAATATAAACTAAACAAGTGATATTATTTGGAATAATTTTTTTTTTCGTTTTAGAATATATTCAGACATTTAGAACACACATTTGGGGGTCTATTTCGTGTTGTTGTTTTGGGCTGTGAAGACAGTAAAAAAAAAACTTAGGTTTTAAGAATAGACCAAAACCATTTGCACAAAATGAGGAGTAGACCAAAGAACCTACACGCAGTTTTAGGAATAGACCAGAATCTCTCCAGGCAGATTTAGGAATAGACCAGAGTCTCTCTAGATATATTTAGGAATAGACCAGAGTCTCTCCAGACAGATTTAGGGATAGACCAGAGTCTCTCCAGACAGATTTAGGAATAGACCAGAGTCTCTCCAGACAGATATAGGAATAGACCAGAGTCTCTCCAGACAGATTTAGGAATAGACCAGAGTCTCTCCAGACAGATTTAGGAATAGACCAGAGTCTCTCCAGACAGATTTAGGAAGAGACCAGAGTCTCTCCAGACAGATTTAGGAATAGACCAGAGTCTCTCCAGATATATTTAGGAATAGACCAGAGTCTCTCAAGACAGATTTAGGGATAGACCAGAGTCTCTCCAGACAGATTTAGGAATAGACCAGAGTCTCTCCAAACAGATTTAGGAAGAGACCAGAGTCTCTCCAGACATATTTAGGAATAGACCAGAGTCTCTCCAGTCAGATTTAGGAATAGACCAGAGTCTCTCCAGACATATTTAGGAATAGACCAGAGTCTCTCCAGACAGATTTAGGAATAGACCAGATTCTCTCCAGACAGATATAGGAATAGACCAGAGTCTCTCCAGACAGATTTAAGAATAGACCAGAGTCTCTCCAGACATATTTAGGAATAGACCAGAGTCTCTCCAGACAGATTCAGGAATAGACCAGAGTCTCTCCAGACATATTTAGGAATAGACCAGAGTCTCTCCAGTCCAGGCAGATTTAGGAATAGACCAGAGTCTCTCCAGAAATATTTAGGAATAGACCAGAGTCTCTCCAGACAGATTTAGGAATAGACCAGAGTCTCTCCAGACAGATTTAGGAATAGACCAGAGTCTCTCCAGACATATTTAGGAATAGACCAGAGTCTCTCCAGTCCATGCAGATTTAGGAATAGACCAGAGTCTCTCCAGACATATTTAGGAATAGACCAGAGTCTCTCCAGACAGATTTAGGAATAGATCAGAGTCTCTCCAGACAGATTTAGGAATAGACCAGAGTCTCTCCAGTCCAGGCAGATTTAGGAATAGACCAGAGTCTCTCCAGACATTTAGGAATAGATCAGAGTCTCTCCAGACAGATTTAGGAATAGATCAGAGTCTCTCCAGACAGATTTAGGAATAGACCAGAGTCTCTCCAGTCCAGGCAGATTTAGGAATAGACCAGAGTCTCTCCAGACATTTAGGAATAGATCAGAGTCTCTCCAGACAGATTTAGGAATAGATCAGATTCTCTCCAGACATATTTAGGAATAGACCAGAGTCTCTCCAGTCCAGGCAGATTTAGGAATAGACCAGAGTCTCTCCAGACATTTAGGAATAGATCAGAGTCTCTCCAGACAGATTTAGGAATAGATCAGAGTCTCTCCAGACATATTTAGGAATAGACCAGAGTCTCTCCAGTCCAGGCAGATTTAGGAATAGACCAGAGTCTCTTCAGTCCAGGCAGATTTAGGAATAGACCAGAGTCTCTCCAGACATATGTAGGAATAGACCAGAGTCTCTCCAGTCCAGGCAGATTTAGGAATAGATCAGAGTCTCTCCAGACATATTTAGGAATAGACCAGAGTCTCTCCAGTCCAGGCAGATTTAGGAATAGACCAGAGTCTCTCCAGTCCAGGCAGATTTAGGAATAGACCAGAGTCTCTCCAGTCCAGGCAGATTTAGGAATAGATCAGAGTCTCTCCAGACATATTTAGGAATAGACCAGAGTCTCTCCGGTCCAGGCAGATTTAGGAATAGACCAGAGTCTCTCCATCCAGGCAGATTTAGGAATAGACCAGAGTCTCTCCAGTCCAGGCAGATTTAGGAATAGACCAGAGTCTCTCCAGTCCAGGCAGATTTAGGAATAGACCAGAGTCTCTCCAGTCCAGGCAGATTTAGGAATAGACCAGAGTCTCTCCAGTCCAGGCAGATTTAGGACTCGACCAGAGTCTCTAGACAGATTTAGGAATAGATCAGAGTCTCTCCAGACAGATTTAGGAATAGACCGGAGACCCTCCGCGTTGAATGAATCTGGTTTATACAAACTAGGTGAGGCGATCGTTGAATGAACCTGGTTTATATAAACTAGGTGAGGCGGTCGTTAAAAGTTCCCAATTATCTCTAAAAGTGTGGAAATTCTTGAGTTTGACGTAAGCAATGGCAGTGTCTGGTCCTGTTTCATCTCATTGGATGTAAACCCTAAAAGGTGTCAGAAAAAAAAATTCTGGAAATTTCACTGTTTATAGATCTATTTATTATCGCGAAACCTAACCCGGTAAATAATTTTTCCACTGCTTCAATACGCAACAGATGTTATGTGTTGAAAGTTTAAGAAAGGCGAAGGTGATTTCGGCACTGTTTAATTAATGTTTTATAAACATATTGCATCAACAGCTTTAAGCTTCTATTGAAGAAGCTTCTTCTATTGTGCAAAAGAACTTAACGACTGGGTGTTGAATTCAAACTATTCAATCCCCTGTTTACTAGCAGCAGCTGTTGATCTGATAATAGTAAACAATAAGTTTATTTGCAATAGAACTACCAACAATCTTAATGTAAGGTCAGAGCGCATTTAAAATTGAGAAACAAAAACATGCATATAGCCATTTTTTCATGCAAGAACACGGATATAATTCTCTAGGCTAAAATGGATATAAAACTAATTGATAATCTTAAAACTTTACGACAGAGAGAAAGACAGAAGACAGCTGAAATAAATGTAGTTATTACCGACTTTATAGAAAAGTAAACAGACTTTGCCCCTGTTCACAAGAAACTGTGGACCACTTCCTACTTGAATGCCCTGAGCTAACCTACCTCAGATACACACCACTCCCCCCCTCAAACTACAATTACCAACACACTATGTAGCAATATGGAATAAGTGAAACAGATAGCAAACAGCTCTGCAAACAGCTCTGTAAACAGCTCTGCTGACTGGCTAACAAAAGAAGAAGAAGAGATATAAAAGTAAAACTGTTGAGTCTAAAAAATAAAAAATTCTAAAAAAACTTTGTTAAATTCGTCTGATATAATGTAAAAAGAGCCTACCCCCCGGGTATTGATATCTGGTGAAATGCAGCATAATTTGGTGACTATTTAACGATTAACTTGTCCTAGAAAGGTAAGCTTATTCCAGAACTAGCCAATAGAATCACCTAAAAACGTATTAAATTGTTTATTTTAAATAAAGAAATGAAATTTACATACTTATGTTTACAAATCTGTGAAGATTGAATAGAATGAAGTGATTGAATATTTTTCAAAGCTTTTTTTTTATAATCTATAATACATTTTAAATGAGATGATCTGGGTTCTTGGAATTCCACCATTGACTTATCATCATTAGGAGAGCTCTTGTTTGTGAACATAGATCTATATATGAATATACATACGGATTTATAACAATGTCTATATTTATACAGGGAAGAAGTCTATTTATAGAGTGTCATCATGACTGGAACCTGACCTAGTTTACGGTTGGTGATCTGTGGGTCAAAGAACTTAACTTACTGTAATAGTCAGTAGTGATGTAAACTATATGGACACTGTATTTTTTTATTCTTCTTCTATCAGCCAATTTGTAGAGCTGTTTGTACTCTTGCAGTCAATGCCAGACAAACATATTTAAATGTCTTTTTCAGTTGTTCCATACTGCTATATTATAGTGTGATGGTAATGGTAGGTTGAGGTAGGGGGGGAGGTTAGCTCAGGACATTCAAGCAGGAAGTGGTCCACAGTTTCTTGTGAGCAGGGAAATTGTCAGCAGTTAGGTGGACGAGTTATGTATTTATTCTATTTAGGTGTGAGTTAAGAGCTAAATTATGTCATGCTCTCAACTGGAATACAGTGTATTGTTTTTTTTTTGCGGGGGAGGACACTGTATACACAGCGTTAAGCTAAGAGTTAAGGTTCAAGTGCACTGTATACACAGTGGTAAATTAAGGGTTAAGGTAAACTTTACAATGTAGAAGAATAAAAATGTAAACACTGCTTCTGATTTCAATATATTTTCAAATGACCTTGTTGATGTAATCTCACACGGTTACGATACAGTAATCGCTACTTTTAACTTCAACGATCCCTATTGCAACTAATCTTTAAAGCAAGCGTCGCGATTACTGATTATAGCAGAATCGATTCCAAGGCAAATGTGGTGCTTACACGAACAGCAATAAAGCAAAATGACGAAATATTGTCGCCTCTGAAATCCTTAAAAAACTATAAATACAACTAAGTACGATTTTTATTGTTATACAATAAAATCCTACTCGATAACAATAAAATATACAGGACTTTTTAACTCTTTTATTCTTCTTCTTCTTTATGTGCCAGGTCTGGAACAGACATCGGCGGTCATGACTCTCCATTCTTTCCTGTTGTTAGCTTTTTGCAGAAAGTTATTATTACTTATGTTGTTGTTCGTGGCCCATTCGTTCAGGCTTTCTACATATGTCAGCCTTTGTCTTCCTCTGTCTCTCTTACCAGATATTTTCCCACACAAAGCCAGTCTTTCTATACCATTTTTCCTATAGATGTGTCCTAGAAATTTCATCTGTCTATTCCTATGGTGTTAATGAGTTCTCTTGAGGTACATGCTGTTTTCAACACCTCTGCATTAGATTTCTTTTCAGTCCATGATATTCTCATCATCCTTCTTAGAAACCACATTTCTACTGCCTCCAATCTTTTCCTTGTTTCATTATCAATAGTCCAACATTCACATCCATATAGAAGAACAGACCAAACATACCCCTTCAGTATGCGCTCTTTTATAACGTTTAGTAAACTGGATTTTAAGTTATAGTACATAGCCTCTAAACGTTGTCCATTTCCTCGTTGAAATAAAAGCGTGCAATTCCTTTCGTTAAACAGAAATATTATATCCAGATTTTTTTAAATGCAATTCTATTGAAAGCTTTCGAGGAGATGTTGGCAAAAAGCCAAAAATCGAAAATCGTTTTAAAAACAAGACAAAACGTTGGATTTAATTATTCCACTATTGTTAATGAGTTTTGATTATTATTATGTGAGTGTGTGTGTAATTATAATCTGTTTACATAAGCGATAGAGCATTGAATACATATTCGGAATAATTTGGGATCAAATCCTGACAACCTCTGTGATTATTGTTCGGGGTCTGCCTACCCCGACAGGCAGCTCAGCATTTCGCTGGCCACACAATCCCTTATGAAGCCGTGAATTTAAACACTTAAATAGTCCTATGGATCAAAATGGCTAGCGTATTATTAGGCTATGTCAATAAAGTAATTAACTAAGCGTCAACCTATATTGACCACGAAGTTAAAATATATCGTCCACTACTAGTTAACCCTTCCCGTACCGACCTACTTCTATCTATGCTGCCTTCAGTTGCGCTATATACGCGCCCGGGACTGTAAGGGTTAAACTAAATTATTTTCACTTGAAATTAAACAATATAGTGCACTAGAAATTAAACTTTAATGTCCACTGTATGTTAAATTATACTGTCACACTACAGGTTAAAACTTAATAGCCAAATACCAGTTTAGGTTTCGTATCGGATACAGCGATATAGAGTTGAGGTCCTGTACGTAACTTGAACGAATGAAACAGAGAAATGGATACACCTGTCTTTTACCTGGATGGCATGACGACTAGTGGAAGAAAAGTTTACGGGAAAAAAAACTTTTTAAAATTTTGTTTAAAGGAATACTGAAAACGAACATTTTGAAAGAAAGAGTGTTTGAGAGAGAGAGAGAGAGAGAGAGAGAGAGAGAGAGAGAGAGAGAGAGAGAGAGAGAGAGAGAGAGAGAGAGAGAGAGAGAGAGAGAGAGAGAAAGAGAGAAAGGACTAGAGAGACAATATATGATATAGTAAGAATGCATGAAATTTAAATTGCTGACCAAAAGACGATCTTTGTAAAATAGAAAGAAAAAAGACTATGAAGGAAAACGGTTAAAGTGAGAGAGAAAAAGAGAGAAAGAGAGATATATGGGAGAGGGAGGGGTTAAGGAGAGCGAGAGTGGGAGAAGGAGAGAAAGAAAGAGCGAGAGAGTCAATATAGATGTTTCGACAATAAATGTCAAAGATATAGTTGGTATAAAGAGTTGATAGTGGAGCAAACACTTGTCAAATTATACTAAAAAATAAGTGAAACACTCTACATAGATATAGAGAAAGATAGATAGATAGATAGATAGAGAGATAGATCGATAAGAATTAAGATAGACAGATAGAGGAGCGCGGTCCATAATGAAAAATACATGGAGAAAGAAAGCGAATTCCTGGAACATCTATTTTTAAAGGTAAAAACAAAAGGGATATAGACTAGCTATAGAAAAATCTAACAAGGTCGTTAAAACCACTCTATGCGTCCTACAGCACGAACCTATTTACGACCCGGATGAAAAGAATCGCTCTACACGGCGATAACGGAAGCGCTGACATTATAACTAGATAACTCAGTAAGTGCTCTCGTTTATTGCACCTGCATGTGATAACAGGTTGACGCAATGGGGCGTGATATGATAACATGTTAGCACGTGTACCAGAACATTCTTTCCCCACAAGCTTTGTCATATATACAGATGTTTTTTTTTTAGTATTTATGTGGAGAAACGTATGCTACATTTGACATACAGATATGTTTTGCATTTTAATCGCATATATAGCACATATACACTTCACATATGGAGAGTATGTACAATTGTATGTGCCTGTTTATTACATGCATACTTCTTCATCTTTTTGCAGAGTAGTTTGCTCTCTTGCAGTCAATACCAGACAAACATATTTACATGTCCTGTTTTAGTTGTTCTGTATTGCTGTATAGTGTGTTGGTAATGGTGGGTTGAGGGGGGGAGTAGTGTGTGTAGGTTAGCTTATGGCATTCAAGTAAGAAGTGGTCTACAGTTTCATTTAAAATTATTTTCCTAAATGTCTTTCGTATTTTTTTTTAAACTATTACATCCTTAGCTTTCTGCTCATTGTAGTTTATAAAATGTTTATCTGTAGCTTATACAGGCCTGTTTTATTTTCATTCGGGCAGCGACGGGGAATTTAGCTTGTAATTAATATAAAAAAACAACAACAACAGTGCAACTGTATACAATACACACACTGTTAAATGAATCTAGAGTCAGGGGAAATCACTCAAGAACTAGACTAGCAGACGTAAAGATACGGTAAAGTTGGACAAATCCTACGACGTGAGTGCACTGCTAGCCGTCCATAATGAATAATACAAAGAAAATTCGGTTATACATTTTTTTTCTTTTCTTTCTTTTCTTTATTTTTAAGCTAGTTCTTTAATTCTATTACTATTTTTTTTTTTTTTTCAAACCGCGGGAAAACTCATCGGTGATCAGTTTAGTGAGTGATAAAGGTAATTGTACACATGAATGGATAATTACGTCAGCATATTATTAAATTAAGCGGAGAATTTGGCGGGAAAACGTAGACAGGTGGGGAAACTAGAGTTGTTGTACTTGATTTTTTGTTCTAATAGGTTTTTATATGTTTTTTAGGTGGAAAGGTAACGCTAACACATTTGGCGATATCCAAAGAAAACTCTAAATTTCAAGACCATTGGTTGGTTGAAAAGAGCTACAATGTTCATTACTAGCGAATATGCACAACTGACAAGAGAAACACCGATAGTCAAATCAATAAACCTAGAAACACTAGAGTGCAAGGGTCGGCAACCTACGACGCGAGTGCCAGACTTGGCACGCAGGACTATTTTCATAGGCACAAAATGGCACTTCACGTCTCTTCTACAATATGACTTTTAGGCACACTAGCCAAAAGGTTGCCGATCCCTGCACTAGAGGACAGAAGGGCAAAGAGTAAAGTATTAATAATACATAAGGCATTAAATTATAATTTAAAAATTCAACACAATAACAACCTGTTGTAGTGCTCAGATAAACATAAGAACAAAAAAAACTTTCCTTATCCCTTATGCAAGACCAAATGCATATAAGCACTCTTTCTTCCCAAGTGGTATCCGGGGAAGGAATGGGTTTTCTGAACAACCCGCAACTTAACATCATTTAAAACACTCATAGAAATGTAGGACTGGACTTAAATCACGGATGAGCGTAGGACGCAATAACCTTATTTATAGAAAGAGCATTTGTAATGTATAAGATAAGAGATAAACCAAAACACTATTCTTGGTTAATTTTACGTACGCCCTCCAAACAGTGTATGTTTTGTAATAAAGCTAAATTGTAGTTAGCTTCGTTTTTTGGTTTTTTGGTAAAATAGAAGGTAAAGACAAACAACTCTGTTGCCGGCCTTGTAACTGGTTCTCTCCCTTTTCTCTTCCATGTTGTAGCAGATGTTGAAATTTAAAACCTGTTCGTTGTATATATATTATGTACATTGGAATTCTCGGCTTGGATATTGTTTATCTCCTGAAACTCATTTCTTTTGTTTAGCTTAACGTATTCTAGCGCGTATATTCGTCTATCTTGACACATGTAGGGAAAGATAATCGCAAAGGTGTGCCAATTCGCCCCACCCCTTCTCCAGTTCTTTCTCTCTCTTTGTCCAGTCAGTAATTTCGTATGCTGAAAGATAACTAAACCGTAAAATTGTATAGAGATTTAAAGGCATTTTATTCGACGGGTAAGTTTCAGCATATCTTCACTAGCGTAGCTTCTCTAGCGTAGCTTCTCTAGCGTAGCTTCTCTAGCATAACTTCACTATCCTATCTTAACTAGCGTATCTTCTCTAGAGTACCTTCTCTAGCGTAACTTCTCTAGCGTAGCTTCTCTAGCGTAGCTTCTCTAGCGTAACTTCTCTAGCATACCTTCTCTAGCTTACCTTCTCTAGCGTACCTTCTCTAGCGTACTTTTTCTAACGTACCTTCTCTAGCGTAACTTCTCTAGCGTAACTTCTCTAGCGTAGCTTCTCTAGCGTAACTTCTCTAGCGTACCTCTCTAGCTTACCTTCTCTAGCGTACCTTCTCTAGCGTACTTTTTCTAACGTACCTTCTCTAGCGCACCTTCTCTAGCGCACCTTCTCTAGCGCACCTTCTCTAGCGTACCTTCTCTAGCGTACCATCTCCAGCAAACCTTCTCTAGCATACCTTCTCTAGCGTACCTTCTCTAGCGTACCTTCTCTAGCGTACCTTCTCTAGCGTACCTTCTCTAGCGTACCTTCTCTAGCGTACCTTCTCTAGCGTACCTTCTCTAGCGTACCTTCTCTAGCGTAACTTCTCTAGCGTATCTTCTCTAGCGTACCTTCTCTAGCGTAACTTCTTTAGCGCAACTTCTCTAGCGTACCTTCTCCAGCGTACCTTCTCGAGTTCATCAACGTTTACAGTTAGACTTTTCATATTTTTACTTCCAAAGCGTAATCGCCTCCAATAAGCTTCCCTTTACAGTTCTTCGACACTGTAATTAACCCCCAATCCCCCAACCCAGTAAGGCGCACTACGTACATGTGTTGTGTAAGTTATACGCTACAATAGTCAATGGGCTTAACACTGTACAAAACATAAATCATAATACGCGTTGAACTAAAAAATTGTAATAACCAAATCGATAACACAATTTTAATCTCTTTGGAAAAAAAATGAAATACCGGTATTGATTTTGCTTACAGTAATTCTGCTGCTCATTCCTTTACCACCAACATAAGCTCTTACCATTTTGAAATATTCCTTTCCTACCAACATAAGCTCTCAACTTTGAAATATTCCTTTCCTACCAACATAAGCTCTCAACTTTGAAAACTTCCTTTCCCATCAACATAAGCTCTTAACATTTTGAAATCTAAGCGACAGTTGTTTTTTTCTCAAATAAGAAATAACATATTTAATATTATATCGCCAAAAAGTCACAGGAATGTATATTTGCTATATCATCATCTATCTCATATGGTCTATAAAATTTGACCAATTGAATGTCCACTAAAGATGCGTCTAAAAAAAACCACCACCTATTTATAAGGACGGTTACATTTTCCCCAAGATCAAAGAAATGAAGTTTAGAGATCGTCTGTAGGAGACATCTCATTGGATGCCAGTATTAGACTTCAAAGAGTAAGTTAAAACTTAATCAACTTGAAATATTTGCCAAGTCTTTGATGTTTTTACAGTTATTAAATTTAAGTTTTTAAAAAATCTAAGATTTTATTCCAATGTAAATATCTAATACACGCTAGGGAAATGTCAGACCACAGAATGTCTTGCAGTCTACGTCATATAAAATAAAACATCTTTTTTTAAAGATATTTTTAACTTGTTAAGGCCCTCTTTTTGATTCGTATGTCTAGTAAGGGTTATGTCAGGGCTCGGTAACCTACGGCGCGCGTGCCACACATGGCACGCATAACGATTTCAAAGGCACGCTGAAGACTCCTAAAAAAACTATTTACAGTATCTTCTATTAGAAAATGAGTGCTAAAACAGGGTTACGTTTAAGCTGATGGCACGCTGAAATCATTAGCAATCCCACTTTGGCGCACTATTATCAGAAGGTTGCCGACCCCTGGGTTATATCATGTTTCCAAAAAGAAAGATGACAGATAGTAAACAAAAAAAGTAACTTGCAAAGAAAAACTTGAAATCAAGTCGGGACAAATTATAGGACGTGCATACGATGGGATTGTGTGGCAGATTGCTAAAAGGGGGGCAAAAATGACATGTCAACAACACCACAAAAGGTACACATGTTGACATGATTCTGTGTGGAATTGATATAAAACTGTCCATGATAATGTCCTGTTACACTTTTGAATATTGTTTTTTATTTGAATATATAGATTTAAGATTACGAAATGTCCCTCCCCTCTCCCGACTTGTATTGGCTTTTCAAAAAGTTCCCATTACTCATTTTATATCTCGAGATCTAACCAGAAAATAATGTCTCCATCTCCCTAAAGGAAAATAACAGCTTCCTGAGGAAAGTGCTTCCGGTATAACGCCGCAGCAAACAGCGATAATTGAAATGATTGGCTAAAATTAAAAGACGGGAGAGAAAAAAACGTAACGCAGTGTTAATGACAAGAACTGATTAAAGCTCTCCATAACTTTCTGAAGCCGGAATCGGGTCTGGCCAGTTCGATTAGATTTATAGCAGTGGATTCCCGATTGAAAAATGCAGTCAATTATACAGTAGAATTAAAGATTTGAAGCTGATGAAAAATAAACGTTCTCGTTATGTGTGAGAGTGTGCGAGTTGAGTGTGTGTTTTTGAATGTGTGTGTGTGTGTGTTAGGTGTGTGATATTTTGTTCTTGTTACGGCGTGAGAGCGACAGAGAGTTGGCTTACAATTCTGATGTGTCTCAGGTAAAAAGCCTTTAAGATTCGTGTCCTATAAGAATTTGTTCCTGGTACCTCAAGGCATTCCTGTGCCTGCCAAACTTGGATGGATACCCCGTCATCTCTTGTAGAAAGTCAAGGCCGCCAGTTTTTAGGCCGGGACATCTCATGCCTAGGCCAAAAGAAAATTTGGTCAGTTCTGATGAAAACAGCTGGCATGACGTCAGTAGGTTTGCCCGAGATAAGGAGGCACTGCGGAACTTGTTGTTGCCCAATGCTCCAGGGGAAGCGGCAAAGAATAAAAATAACGATGATGTGGAATCTACAAATACGCGTCCACGGAGTATGTCCAGTTTGGTATAAATTACTTTCGATATTCTGTGTTTTCGGTCATTAAAAATAAAAGCTTAAAATCTTGTGGGTTATTTATTAAAATATCAAAGACATTTACAAAAACAAATATTTTGATAACAATATACGTGATTAAAACATTATTACATTTTGATAACAATATACATGATTAAAACATTATTACATTACCCTTTGACCCCCAATGAAACATACATTGAGCTTTAAGATAAATATCCGTGATGTAAAGAGCTCATCCAGCTCAAAACATAGAACAAAACAGAATGACAAAATCTTATTATAAAACATCAAAATCTGGATACGCTTCCAAAGAATTATAAATTCATTTGTTTTGCAAAGCATTCGGTCTTAACTGTGAATTGTGTTATCGCAAAGTCTTAAATCCATCTCCATCAAATTTATAAATTCCAGTTGTATGAGTTGACAAGAACAAATTATGCGTTTATAACTTTTTAGGCCTTTTTTGTATTATTAGATCTTTGCATTGAGTTTTCTGTAATTTGTTAAAATATTCCAAGTTCTCACGTCTTTTGTTAGGGGCAATGCCACAATAAACCCAAGATGCTTAATCACTCTCCATTTGGTTTTTACTGCATTCATTTATTGAAAAATCCGTGTCGCAAACAAGGGCGATAATAATAAAGGGGGAGCAAATTTATCTGCAGAAATAACATCTGATTTCAATTTATGGAGCTTTTAAAGTGAGACATTTCTCATTATTACACTGTGGGATGTACACACATTATATGGGTAATGTTTCCATTACAATGTTAGACTGTTTAATTGATGTTTCTATTAAGCTGTGTTTTTTTTTAATGTTTTGCTCAAATGGTATTAGCGATAATTATTCAGCGGGATTGGCCGATTTGAAAACTAGGTCACCGCCATCTTTAATTAACGAGATGCACACGATTGTGTCTCTGCGCCCGTGCGTTGTTATTATATTACTGTAATTAATAAATGGGTGGCAAAAAAAATCTGTTGTATAACTCAGCCCTGACTGAATCCTCCAACAGAATTCCCAATAACATGAAGTTGGTCGGTTGTATAACTCAGCCCTGACTGAATCCTCCAACAGAATTCCCAATATACATGAAGTTGGTCGGTTGTATAACTCAGCCCTGACTGAATCCTCCAACAGAATTCCCAAAATACATGAAGTTGGTCGGTTGTACAACTAAGCCCTGACTGAATCCTCCAACAGAATTCCCAATATACATGAAGTTGGTCGGTTGTAAAACTCAGCCCTGACTGAATCCTCCAACAGAATTCCCAATATACATGAAGTTGGTCGGTTGTATAACTCAGCCCTGACTGAATCCTCCAACAGAATTCCCAATAACATGAAGTTGGTCGGTTGTATAACTCAGCCCTGACTGAATCCTCCAACAGAATTCCCAATATACATGAAGTTGGTCGGTTGTATAACTCAGCCCTGACTGAATCCTCCAACAGAATTCCCAAAATACATGAAGTTGGTCGGTTGTACAACTAAGCCCTGACTGAATCCTCCAACAGAATTCCCAATATACATGAAGTTGGTCGGTTGTAAAACTCAGCCCTGACTGAATCCTCCAACAGAATTCCCAATATACATGAAGTTGGTCGGTTGTATAACTCAGCCCTGACTGAATCCTCCAACAGAATTCCCAATATACATGAAGTTGGTCGGTTGTATAACTCAGCCCTGACTGAATCCTCCAACAGAATCCCCAATATACATGAAGTTGGTCGGTTGTATGGACTAAACGTATGAACTAAATGTATGAACTAAATGCATGAACTAAATGTATGAACTAAATGCATGAACTAAATGCATGAACTAAATGCATGAACTAAATGCATGAACTAAATGTATGAACTAAATGCATGAACTAAATGCATGAACTAAATGCATGAACTAAATGCATGAACTAAATGTATGGACTAAATGTAGGTACTAAATGTATGAACTAAATGCATGAACTAAATGCAGGAACTAAAAATAGGTACTAAATGTATGAACTAAATGTATGAACTAAATGTATGAACTAAATGCATGAACTAAATGCATGAACTAAATGCATGAACTAAAAATAGGTACTAAATGTATGAACTAAATATATGAACTAAATGTATGAACTAAATATATGAACTAAATGTATGAACTAAATGTATGAACTAAATGTATGAATTAAATGTATGAACTAAATGTATGAACTAAATGTATGGACTAAATGCATGGACTAAATGTAGGTAATAAATGTATGAACTAAATATATGAACTAAAAGCATGAACTAAATGCATGGACTAAATGTATGAACTAAATGTATGAACTAAATGTATGAACTAAATGTATGGACTAAATGCATGGACTAAATGTAGGTAATAAATGTATGAACTAAATATATGAACTAAATGCATGAACTAAATGCATGGACTAAATGTAGGTAATAAATGTATGAACTAAATATATGAACTAAATGCATGGACTAAATGTATGGACTAAATGTAGGTAATAAATGTATGAACTAAATATATGAACTAAATGCATGGACTAAATATATGAACTAAATGCATGGACTAAATGTATGGACTAAATGTAGGTAATAAATGTATGAACTAAATATATGAACTAAATGCATGGACTAAATGTATGAACTAAATGCATGGACTAAATGTATGAACTAAATGCATGGACTAAATGTATGAACTAAATGTATGAACTAAAAGCAAATTAACTTATAAGTTTGACTTAATGTTTACAGACGTTCGTTCTAGATAGAATATTACTACATTCCCTTGGCCCCAAAACTCTTGACATTGGTCAGCGGCAGGGCTAGAACCCGATCCGTTTGGCTGACAGTCCAGTGAACTAACTGAAGGACCAGTCTGTACATTAAGCACGACCAAATAATAAGTTCCAAGCTGTGACTTATGAGTTAACAGCTATTAGATCATTTGATAGCACTACTATTTCAGACAGGAAACAAAACGGGCGGGGGTGGGGGGGGGGGGGGGGAAGGGGTCACATAAAGAAAACATAAATCACATGAAGTTAATTCCCTTAAAACAGTGGTTCCGGTGGTCTTAGGCGACCCCCATGAAATGGTTCTTTGACCCATTAAGATTTAACATATAATGTTGACATATTATTAAAACCATATTCTTTTCGTTTCTATAAAAAAAAATTAAACGTGAGCTAAAACAACAACAAGAAAAAAAAACAATGCTTACTATATCTAATCATGGGAGATAATAGTCCTAATCTGTGGTCTCTGGGGCAATGATTTAATTAAACATTTTTTTTTACTACACAATTTGCATATGAAAAAAAAAAATATTGTTTATGCATATACCAGTACCGGTACTCAAATTGATAAAAATACGTAAAATGAACAATCAATAAATTAATATTTTTACATTAGAAAAATGTAATTTTTGAAACACCTTTTTAGCTACTAGCTTGTTTTCATAAGTACGCATTTACTTCTTGTATTAGCATCTCATTATAATTGTATACGTTACTTCAATATTTGGAAAGCCTTATTTATAAGGTTTGAAGAATGAAAAGAAAAGAGGAATAGTCTAGACCAGAGATCGGCAACCTACGGAAAGCGTGCCAGACTTGTTACGCAAAACTATTTTCAATGGCACGCAGAAGACTACTGCAAAAAAACTATCTTCCATATAGCAGTGTGACTTTTAGGTTGTTGGCACGCTGAATGAATTAGAAATCCCACTTTGGCACACTATTATCCAAAGGTTGCAATTCCCTGGTCTAGACTAAAGAGTGTTGGTGCCAAGACACATCCTTGTTACACACTGGGTAGGGTAGTGAGGTGACGCCATCGAAGAGCACTGTGCTGTACATGTTGTTGCGGAAAGCCTCAATAAGACCATCAAAAATAAATATTTTCTTATGGTCCTTGGCGACTCCCATGAAATGGTCGTTCGACCTCACAGGTTGGGAACCGCTGCCTTAGAACAAAAAAAGTTTGGAATGGCGAAACTGGTCCAATATTATTTGACAGGGGAACTAATTCACTTTATGTCTGTCAGGGGAAAGAATTTAAAAAAATAAATAAAGGTATTCTCGAGTGCAGAAATGTATTGGCGAAGGGGAGACGACTCTAGGCTGCGAGGAATGGGCGAGGGTTTATGTCCCAGTCAAAACGGAGTAAACACGGGTTGGTGCACGGCCTGTCACGTGACGCGCGTGTGCTCGTGCATTCCCTTGCAGGATTCAGCCAATCAAAGCCTTCAATTAGATTGGGCGAGGAATGCGCTGGAGACGGTACAAGTGGCGGGGGGGGGGGGGGGAGGGAGGGGAATAAAGCAACGAAAAAAAAAATGAAATTAGAGAGCTGAACGACGTATTCAGGGTCAAATGTTAAATTTAGCGTTTGTATTTCAGGATTTATTGTAGCATTAGCAAATATGATCTTAGACGAGGAGAGAAAACTATTAAACTATATAATAATAATAATAATAATAATTATGGTTCTTGTATAGCGCATATCCCGTTGATGACAGTTCTATGCGCTGACGACAGTTACAGAATACAGACAACGAACAACAGACGAAAATGTAAATATGTACACGTCGATACTGCTACTGGAATAGGTGAGTCTTCAACCTGCTCCTGAAGGTGTCGAAGCAAGGGCTTTGGCGAAGCTCTATTGGGAGGTGATTCCAGATGGACACAATGCCAATGATAGCAGGGGCGTCAGGCGGAGCAAGAAGCGTGGAGCGTAACAACGAGCATGTAGCAGAACAGAAAGCATGAGCCGGAGAAGAGCTAATATTGCAAGGAGCAAGGAGCGTGGAGATATGGATCTGGCTGTTTTTGTCTGGAGCTGAAGTTGTCTAAGATCCACCGTCTACGAGCTCCAAAAAATGTATTTGAAATATTCACGTACACTTTATATTTACGCCAAAGGTCAACTCTTTAACTTGACCACAGTCGTAATATTAGGCTATGATCATTCGAAGACGAGCCTTGGGAGCGTAGCGTCTTCAAACGGCTGCTACGCAATCATGATTGAAAAGAACACACCCTTGTATCACTCCGTGGGAATTTAACGACCACCTTAGGGGGGCCGTCCATTAAGGGCGTCGCGTGAGTTTTAACAACTCTTTAGCCGCCATTCACCCCCCTCATCGTCACAAGTCGCCTGAAAAAGTTAGACCCACTTACGATATGACGTCACAAAACTCTGTTACCTTCCCCTCCCCCCCCCCCCCCCCCCAACCCTTTAAGACAATAACAGCCCAACAAAATGGCTAAATCTGCATATTTATTGCATTATTCAATACTATTACTGTAGTTAATTAAGTGAATCTCACATTTAAATTTTTCTTGAATTCACCCTTCACCCCCCGCCCGCTCTCGTCACATATCGTCACAAATATTTGACCTCTTTCCCGCCCCTAGGTGCGTGATGTCATTAAAATGGACGACCCCTCCCCCCCTTTAATTTAGATAACAAAAAGCTCACGTCGCCCAATGCAATCAATTTTCCAATTACGGCCAGCTAAAAAAAATGCCAGAGCTGATGTCAGAAGTTAGAACAGTTGATATAACAAATATAATTAGATCTATAAATAATATAATTGCGAATGTTGGGGCAAGGTAACCGAGCAGCAGCGCGTTCAACTGGTTTTTCGAAAGGTTATGGGTTCGAATCCTTCTGGTAAAGGCTAGGATTGATTCCCGGAACTGGAGGGTGTCCCTGACTCTACCCAGCTCTGATGGGTACCTGACATTTATTTGGGGGGGGGGGGGGTAAAGTAAAGGCGGCTGGGCATTGTGCTGGCCAAACAAGTCCCCTAGTATGCCGTGGCAACAGAAAGTGGTGAACTCTGCTTCACCGATCAGTTTGGTCCGAAAGGATGCTTTACCTATAATTACGAATTAAAAACACACAGAGTAGTATTAACAGAACAAGAGTTAACATTACTGAAGAGCAGTTAAGAACATAACAAAATGGTTAAGAGTTTAAATTGTTAAAGAACAATTTATGTTTGTTTCCAATAATACATGTTTAAATATTACCAAAGGAACATATATCATCATATACATAATTACCGTTTATATATATATATTGTATATATGTATATGTTTGTTCTCTATAGGCTCCTAGGCCGTTTGACCGATCGGCACAAAAGTTATATGTATAAATTGGAAACGTCCTTCAAAAGACATTTTTGTTATAGGGCCTATTAGCAATAGCTTTATTCGTTAATTTTTTTTTAAATAAACGTAGGCCTATTACTAATTATGTTAAGAAAGATTATTAACAGAGCGCCATTTCAGAATGATATCCCTTTTACGGGCGACCGTAAACAATAAAAAAAAAAAGAACAAGGACTAAATACCGAACCATACGTTCTCAATGCGGTTTTATTGTAATATTGTTAGTTATTTTTCTTTCTCTTTTAAGAAAACACATTCTAATCATTCGTTTCTCCTTTATATTGACGGGCATAATTCCTATTATATATATAGGCTATTATTACTAAAAATATTAGTTACGTTATCTGAGAGAAGATTTAACATTACAGTCAAAACATGCAGTTAAATGAAGTTATTCAATACAATAAAAGGTTTTGCTTACAATTATTCACTGAACAAGTTTAAAGCCACTTGAAAATTGAAGTCTAAATGTTGAAATATGCCATTACAACTTTTAGCCTTGGAAAACAGGGATAAGGGCAGACCACCGCTGCCGAAAATAACTTTCTAATGTTTACATTTTGATAGAAAACATTCTTTACAATAGAAAAAAAGAAAATAACACTTAGAAACATTAGCTTAAACAAAATGACAAAGGCAATTAATTTTCTCATTCTTTCCTCATAGCCGCAGTTACGTTGGTTGTTTTTTTGGAAAAAAAGGGGGGGGGGATTCGTCCAATTATGACGTCGCTGATTAAAACAAAAGGGTGGGTCAATAGTTTGGTTCCGTAATGTTCTTCTGTACCAATAGCGACCACCTGTGGGCTAGTACCTGTGTAGTATGTGTGTGAGAGGTTGGAAAAAGGGTGAGGGGCAGCATTAGTTTGAGAATAGCCTCTTGTTTTGTTTTCTGTTTTTGTTGTTTTGTTTAATATATCGCAGAGTTGTTAATATCTTTCTTTTTTTTTTTGGTGTGTTGTTTGGATATTGTAGATGGAGTTAGTTTCAATACAAAAAATATTTGTGTATAACGTTAAATGTGGACGACCTCTTTGCTGAATGTTTACATCCCCAGTTAACTTTGCTCTTTTTATTTATAGAAATGAATGTGGATGTTTGTTTATATTATGTTTGAGGAAATTATTTAAACAACATGTTGATTGATTACAACATTAAAAATATATCTGATATGGTACATGAAATTAATTGAGGTACGGCGGATGGGCATTGTGCTGGCCACACATCCCCTTAGTATGCCATGGACACAGAAACTATTGAACGCCGCTTCGCCGGCCCGAATGGTACTTTAATATTTTTTGGTATCTCTTCATTGACTCCAAGGCGGCCGAATTGGTGGACGGTCGACAAATAGTCTTTGCATTGTTCAGCAACGTCGACGCCATTTGTATGTCATGTCTACTAGTCTGTCCAACTGTTGTTGTTTATAGTTGTTGCTAATACAACATTCCTGTTATACATTATACATGTTACATTCTAATTTTTTTTATCGCTCTTGTTTTCACGTTTCTTGTTTGTTTGTTTGTTTGTTCGTTTGTTTGATGTTTTTTTTTGTTTTTTGTGGGGCGCAATGGCCGAGCGACAGCTCGTTCGGCTGGCGTACCCAAGGACCTGGATTCGAATCTTGTTATCGGGTCTTGAGGGTGTGTCCCTGATTCTACCCAGGGTACATGACCTGGCGGCAGGGCATTGTGCGGGCCACACAATCCCCTAATATGCTGTGGCCACAGAAACTTGTGTCCGCTATCTCAGCGGCCCTATTGTTCAATTTGGTCCGACGGGATACTTTTCTATTGTCTGGCCTTGATATTTCTTGTTTTCTTTTTTTTTCTTATAACTGGACACTTAAGGATGTTTCATTGTCAATTAAGTCTGGCACAAGACAAAGCAATCACAGTGAATTGACAGATTTTCTCTCAGCTTTATTGACAGAACCAGAAATAAAAAACAACAATTGATTAGGAACATTCTAGTTGTATCAAGATAAAAACAACAACCACATTTCTCTAGACTTGCTTTCAACCAATCAAATGCTAGGACATCTTGGCAGCAATCAATGTCAAGGCCATTTTCATTTATTGTTCGAAACGATTCTTTTGTTGTTGATTTCTCAAAGAAGAGTGATGTATTTTTTTTTCTTTTCTTTCCAGGAATTGAGTTAATCAAATGGTTTGTGACCGCTAGATAGGAAGATTGAAAATTTGAAAGATTGCTTTGTTGGAACTCAAAATTTAATGTTTTGTCCTTCAATGGAGATTTTCTTTCTGATCGTATCTTTCTGATTAATGGGAAATTACCGGGTCGATTGGCACAATCTAAGAGTGTGGCGCTTGCTTGAAAACAAATGATGGCACATTGTGATTGTGTGAACACCTCCTCAACAATACAACATAATTCTCTCATAAAATACTCTGAAAATCATTGAATTGGAGAAAAAAAACCTGTTTCTTTTGCCATCTACAAAGTCGAATTCCTAAATAATTACTTCTTTCCGAGTGGTATTTATGCAACGAATCAACCGGCCATCAACCGGATCTCATATAAGCTGGCTTCTCTCTGCTAGAAGTGCCTGAATAACTGTGTCCCGGAATACCTTCGCTCCTGTCTTGAGCTCTACACTCAATCCCGTCCACTTCGTTCGGCCTCTGACGCGCTTACTCTGCGGATCCCTCGTGTGAGGCTGGTGTCCGCTGGCCAACGTGCATTCTCCTTCGCAGGAAAGTACGCGTAATATCACCTCCCACTACAGCTTCGCCAGAGCCCTTGCTTCGACACCTTCAGAAGCCGGCTGAAGACTCACCTATTTCTTTAGCAGTATTTTGCGTATACATATTTACTTTGTCAAATCTGATGTTCGTTGTCTGTATTCTGTAAGTGTCTTGAGCGCATAGAACTGTCATCAACGGGATATGCGCTATACAATTATACAAGCATCATCAATATTATTATTTTATAATTATTATCTGAACTGCGCAGGTAAACTAAACTTAAATCATCACTTAAGACCCTTTTCTGCTAGATTTATAGAATTTAAGGCCACAATTTAGAGTAATGACGCAATAATATTCCGTAAAATAAAACGGTCGGCTATTTGTAAGACAAGATCTTAGAAAAGTACTTAAAGATGTAGAATGGATTTCTTTAGATATACTCTGCCGAATATATTGAACATATTGAAAACGTTTACAGCTTATACATTTTTTTAACTTTCTCGCATTGTATAACTCTAGTCAGTATCACTAACACACTGAAGGCTTAGTACTATTTTGAATTATTTTTCTAGTCAGGAAAGCCCTAGAATAGATACACAGCCGACGCAAGTCAGCCTTCCTTAAATATAACACAGACAATATTATACAAGCTTGAAAATGCTAAAACATACTTGACATGGCACGAAGTTGATGCCAGATTATGCCGAAACGAAGAACGGAAGATTTTTTTTTTGTAGGCGCACGACCATATCAACTCAACTGAATCTAGCTTTAAAATGACTAAACTAGCAAGAGCTAAACATAACAACAACAGATAGTTGCTAGAATTTGTGAAGTGCAGCTACCTGCATTGGTGAATACTGGCCTTTTAGCATCTCAACATACATCTTGGAATTATTATGAACAGAGTAGAATTTAAAGTGGGATAAATTGCACTCATCGAATCACAAATTAAATGTTTTTAGTTTGTTTTATTCAAAGAAAATCTGAATTGAAGTTGACAGCTAAGGCTTTCTACAAGTATTTCCCGTAACATCAGTCTGTCTATGTGTGTGTGTGTGTGTGTGTGTGTGCCTGTGTGTGTCTGTCTGCTTGTGTATGTGTGTGTCTGTGTGTGTGTTTATATGTGCATTAGTCTAAACATATTTCCAGATTGTTTTGTTATATTTAATTTCCGCATTGGTAATTAATAGTCTGTTGTTGTAAAGCTAAGAAATATGTCTTCATGTAAATACGAATATACTTAGCAAAGGTCACAATGGAGTAGGTTACTCCTTCCATTCCATTGTTGATCCTTAGAGCTCGTGTAGTTCAACTGTAAACTTGGTCAAGTCATACAAAGGGATTATACTGCCAGCCCAATGTCAAGCCGCCTTTATATATCGTAATAAACAGGTCTTCATTTGAGGAATACATCTATAAGATCTTCTACCTTTGCTGATATTTGGGTTTTAATCAGAGCGGAGTAGACACGGAGACACTATTTGACACATTTAGGTTGTTGTTGTTTTTTCACCTAGATTTGAGCTTTAGATGTTTGGAATGACATCCCACACTTTGACACTGGACCACGGTGTCCACTGGTTTATATTTACGCCACGTAAAAAATAACACCTGCGCAACACCGAAATAGCATTAGACGTATCCGAAAGTTCACTTCAATAGGCTAGTTCAAATAACGATTCTTAAGGGGAATTTAAAAAAAAACTTTAGACTTAGGCTAACCGCAAGGTCTTACCAAGTTGTAGTATAACGTCCTGCTACGCTTGTGAAAATGACCCTACCAGGGTATTATAAGACATATATTATGAAATAGAATTTAAAGTTAAATTCAACATCATATACATGTATTACTAATCGATATATTATCGTTATACAAGAAATCAAATAATGGATGAAATTAAAATTATATTACATTGCACACAAGACCTTGTGTCGTCGTCTGAAAATTGCAAGAAACTATAAATGTGTATAATTTACAAGGAAGTTATGCAATTAATTGCAAATAAAAAGGGAAAATATAGTTTTATGTATAAGATTTGGCATAAATCAAACTACATACAAATTCGTCTATAAAAGAAATCGAAATTGTGTTTTTTGCTCAAAGGAAAATCATCTGTTGATTGGTGAAAACTTTGTGCGCTACATTCTAGAATCTAGAATTACAAATGTAGGCCTACAAACACAATAAAATGGAAGGAAATAAAAAAAAATCAAATAAATGCAATTCAGTAAACGAACGTGGATTTAAACTCATTGTAAAACGGTCAGAGCTTATAATGAACTGATTGTCTCCCGAACTACAGAAATAGAATTAACGTGTAGGTTGATAATTGATGTCTAATGCGCTAGTAAAAAAAAAACAACACTGACATTATCTAACTACTTGGTAGTATTAGATGAACGAACGTAGATCTAATCACGGCTGATTGCCAAGTAAACTATTCAATTAGATTGAATGCTTAAAACAGGTCTCCTGCTCAGTCTCTATCATCCTTTCAATGCTCGCGATCCCATTGGTTGATGTAATCACGTGATCGCAACGCTCCATTGATTCGGGTGGGAAGAATGATGATGCCAAGCTAGATCTTTTTTTTTTTCAATTTATCCAGCCAATTAATAAACATATCGTCTAGTTGACTTGAGCTATAGACTCCGTCAACCGTAAAATGACTTTTTTTGTATAAATATTTTTAAGTTGGATGATATTTATAGTACAATGTGTATGTGTGTTTATGTTTGTGTGTGTGTGTGTTTGTGTGATTATATTGAGAAAGATAGACCAAGGGAGAGAAAAAAAAGGGAGAACAAATGCCATTTGTAATGTACGGAGTGGATTGAGAGAAAGACGGAAATGCAAACAGACAACCGGGACCGGAAACAGGGAGCAACCAAGGTGAAGGACGCAAGTGAATTAAAAAAAAAGGATTTTAGGATAACCAGCGAAGACCGATTCCTCCAATTTAAAGGTCAAGGCTGTTAAATAGCCGCTCACCCATGTTGTAGCCACGTGGTGTAATTGTGTAATGGAATATAAGAGAACGATAAATAATACATGTATTGTTACTGTTATTTTCTAGATATGTATTATAGTACGCCTAAAAATATCATAGTAGAGTCATTAACTTGAGCGTAGCAGGGCGTTTTAGTGTAACTCGGTCATAGTCTGTGGATGGCTAAAGTCTCGTTGACGTTAATGTACTAACTCGGTCATAGTCTGTGGATGGCTAAAGTCTCGTTGACGTTAATGTACTAACTCGGTCATAGTCTGTGGATGTCTGAAGTCTCGTTGACGTTAATGTACTACCGAGACGAGATCTGGAGGCACGGGCGTTCCGGGGGTCCCGGGTTCGAATATTGGTGAAGGCTAGAATTTGTTATCGCGTTTGGAGGGTGTCCCTGAGTCTACACTGACCTTAGTTGGGGTGAAGTAAAGGCGGTTGGGCATTGTGCTGGCCACACAATCTCCCGGTAAAGCCGTGACCACTTAATCTAGTGAAAGCTGCTTCACCAACCCTTTGGATATAATTGATCCGACGGGATACTTTATTTTTTTTTTAAACAAGATCCCTTTAATTTTCCAAGAGGTAGCCGAATGTTAGTAACTGCAGATGACATGGACTTAAGATCGTATAAATTTTAAAGCCTCCCACTGCCCCATTCAAATCAGGAGCTATCAAGCTTGTACCTCCACATGCCAAGAAAAAAAAAATAAGCCACGTGTGCTTTAGACTGTCAAGTCTACCCTATACTGCGGGGGTCGGCAACCTACGTGACGCGTGTCAGACTTGGCAGGCAGAGCAATTTTCAATGGCACGCGGAAGATTACCAATAAAAAAAGGCAATTTAAGTACTTGTACAAAAAAAGTTGACTTCTAAAGCAGGATGACCTTTAGGCTTTAGGCACGATTAATGAATTAGAAATCCTATTTCGGCACACTATTATCAAAAGGTTGCCGACCCCTGCTATACTGTAAAATTTGGTGAATATAACAGTACCTAAACTGGACTAGTGATGAACATGTAAACAATTATATTTTACGATAGAATGTATGAAACTTAACATTAATATAAAGATTAAATAACGGCAATGACAGCACATTTGTTCAAATGAAAAGAAAATAAAGAGTTATATCATAATTTATTTTATCAGAATGTCAGAATGGAGAATCAATATATAACCGTCATATGGGGTTTAGCTTTAGAAAAACATTTATGTAGTAAAATTATTTCTCAATATGTACTAATACTAGTTTGAAAACAAAAACAGCTGTCAGAGTTCACCCGAGGGTCGGTAAATAACATAAGATTAACTGTGGCCCTATATTCAGTGTCCTCGAGTCAACCCAAATCTGATGGTGTAACACTTTAAAATATAAGCAAAACAAGAAAACTGGTAACACGGCGCTAGCAATTGAGAAAAGACTGCACGGGTTTCGAGGTGGGGGAGAGAAAGGCGGTCACGGATTGAAATAGGTGGGGCAGTGGTTCCCAACCTTTTTAATGCCGCGAACCCTTAATACAGCTTCTCGCGTTGTGGCGACGCCCAACCATAAAAAACGTTTCGTCGCTACCTTATAACTGTAATCTGCTGCTGTTATAAAATTTGATAAAAATATCTAATATGCAGAACTTATTTTCATTGTAACAAAGTGAATATAGCTAAATCATAGTGATTAATAAAAAAATAAATAAATTTCAAATTATATATTGTGAGATATTATTTCTTACTACAACACGTATGTCAGTGCGAAGGTTGAAATTGTGTCTTTCTCACCAGATCAGATATTCTCGAGGCAGTTATAATATAACATGAGCACAGCGAAGATCATCTTCCACAAAAAGTCTAACAACTGTATTTACTGTATTTAGACTTAATAACAAACAAGCTGGAAAATACAGTGTAACAAAGATATTTTGGTGGAAATTGAAGAAGTAGGCGCAACACAGTATCAGTAAAAATAGTATATGACTGCAAACACTTGATCCAGTGTAATCGGTATTGTAGAGAAATCAGTTATGCTGCATCTTTGATAATAAAATAAATGAAGTCCTCTTGTGTTGGCTCAGACGACCCGTTTTAAATTACGTTTTAAAACTTGTCCTCGGGACATCCATCTCATTTCATTGTGAAATAGCAGAACATAGCGATTCTTGTGTGGTGTCTCATGAACTGTTTAATGTTTAAGTGTAATAAAGTAAAGTCATTTGCTGAAACGCAGTGTAGAGTGTCAGAACTGTTGTCATTGTATTGTTACAGATCGGTACCTGCCATTAATTGGGGTAAAGTATAGGCCGCTGGGTTTTGTGCTGGCCACACAATTTTTAATATGCCGTAGCGACAGAAACTGGTGAACGCTGCTTCACCGGCCCCATGATCAATTTGGTCCGAAGGGTACTTTACTTGACAATATTCTGTGAGATATTATACCGATCGATGCAAATATAATACATCGATATTACTAAATAAAAGGGGAAAAAATACAGAAGGTGGTCCGAGGTGAAGAAATATATCTGGGTGACCTGATATGACCAGTGGAGAATGTCCACAAAATGTCGCGCCCGTTCTACAAATGTCGCATACATTAAAGAAATGTCAAGGCAAAAGTAGGCTACTACTAGAATGAGACTTGGATATATGTGTCAGTGATCAGCAGGGGCGGCTACTTAAAGGGCGGTTGAGTAAGTTATTCCCCATTTTTTTTCTTTTTTTTTTCAGTTGAAGTATCAGGTATGCAGTTGTATAGATTTCAACAAAAACAAAATGGTTGACTTGCCGGATCCACCCCGTTTTTTCTGTTGTCCATTATAAGGTTCAGGAGATCAAAAGAGAAAAGTGCGTAAGGCAAGGAAGTGTGAGGAGAGGGGGGGGGGGGGGAAGTACGCTTGTGTGAGGAAGGGGAAGCCTGCATTGGTTAAAACAAACACAACATTGTTACAGTATTTTGGGTAAAAAGTTACTTCAAAATGAACGTCATGTGACTTTTTCCAACCAGTGAAAATGTGTTCTTTGTTTAGCCAATTATCGAGTAGTTGTTTCATGTTGAAAGCTGATCACACCTGTTGCAGAAGTCATGAATATGTGTGAATACACAGCTCTAAAGCTGGTACACGCGCCCACACGCACTCACGCACACGAACATATCAATAACTGTGTTAGATATTCTGATCGGTAAATAGATAGACAGAGATGGATAGATAAATTGATAGACAGACAAAGAACAAAACAGACAAAGAACGAGAAAGACAAAGAACAAGACAAATAACAAAACAGACAAATAACAAGACAGACAGCTAGACAGACAGGTATAGATGGATAGACAGATAGCTAGATAGATGATAGATAGATATAGACAGACAGACAGACAGACAGGCAGGCAGGCAGGCAGGCAGACAAACAGACAGATAGAGATTACCAGCACAAATAGAAGACCTTTGAGATAAACGCTTCAAATGTAGACCTATTTATTACAATATTCTGGGTATCTCATTTTCATTCTGCTAGACACAGACTCAGTCTACGCCTTTAATCAAGATGACTGTTGCCCAAAAGTAAATCTGATATTCATACAATCAGGAAACAGCTTTGAATGTGCGCGCCTTATGTTTTAAACAAGATGGCTGGTGTGGTTCACATTACCTGGCAGAATTTTTTAAATTGTATTTTGACTTGCGTTCAGCTAATTATAAACTATGCACCTTGATCTAATCTTATTTACATAATATAGTTCATATTGAGGATGGCTTGCTAGACTTTGCAAATGTCAACTTTTGCAAATGTCAACTGCAAGATACACTGTTATACAGGGGTGAAGCCATAATTTTTTTCCAGGAAGGGGGGGGGCAGAACTTTTGCTTGACTAACATTTACCCAATTGTTTGCAAGTTTAGGACATGTTTAAACAAAAAACGAAGGAAATTTTTTTTTCAAAAATACCAGGGGGTGGGGGCTTGTCAATGTGGCTTCGCCCCTGCTGTTATATATATATATATGTTTATGTCTTAATCATACCAGTAAGGCCAGACAGACAGACAGACAGACAGTCAGATTAAACACTTTTCTTATTTCTTATGCAAAGACAAAATTTTCAAACGTGTTTTTTTTTATCCCCCTAGCCCTAACTGAATGACTTACGTGTTCGGAATGTGTTCTTTGAACAAGTCAGGAAAATCAACAGCATTAAAATCATATAAAATTCTTAGGTATAAGATAAGAAGTCCTCCGATTCGTAAATTCGTGTATAAGATAAGTCGAGGATCAAAAGAAAGTAGAGCGTCGAATTAAATGTTTTGAAACTTGATAATTGTTTAATACAAAATCAAGTAATCATTTTTATGAAATGTTAGAAACATAAAATTTAGAATCATGACATAGAACTAGTTAAAAATATATATATACATTCCTGGCGACAAGTCGGTATTTCGCCATATTCGAACTATATAGAGACCCACAGTAATGTGTTACTAGAGCCTTTACAAGCTTATGTGACGCAAAAGTTTCAGTGTCGCCACCTTGCATACTGTAACTGCTTGTTTAGTGCTATCATCATCATCTCTGGCGCTACAGCCCATGGAGGGCTCTGGCCTGCCTCACCACCTCCTTCCACTCGGACCTATCCATTGCCTTCTTTTTCCAGGCCTGTACCCCGATCTGTCGCAGATCCATCTCGTCATCGTCCAACCATCCCAGTCTGGGTCGTCTGCCTTTAGGTCGTTTTCCTCTGGGGTTCTGAGCATATATCACTTTCGCTCCTCTGCTGTTAGACATTCGTTCTAGGTGGCCTGTCCAGCGTAGTCTGCCCTTTTTTTTAGAATTGAATTGAATTGAATTGTTGAATTTCCGGCTCATCAACATCGAAGGTTATATAGGGCCTTTTTGATAACGTTGTTGTCATTTTTCTCTTGTATCCATTTTATTGTTCTTATATCTTTAGATTTTGTTGTACAGTTGTATGTCTTTAATATAGTTTATTATATGTTTTGGTTTAATTTTGCTGAAAAGTTCATGAAGAGTTCTACAGTAATAGAATTTACGTCGAATTTCATCAAATCTTTTACATTCCAACAAAATGTGAGACACTGTTAAGTTGGCATTGCAGAAAGCACACATTGGGGCCATTTCTCGTTTTAAGATAAACGAATGTGTTAGTTTCGTATGTCCTGTATGTAGTCTGCAGAGAATAACTGCGTCCTTTCGAACAAGTTGGCCTGTATCATGCCAGGTTTTTGAATTTTCCAAATACTGCAGTTTATTGCATTCGGTTTTCAAGAAGTTAGTCCATGTTTGTCTTTCATGTTTAATTATTAAAGGTTTCAAGTCTCGATATGGTATTGGGATAATACTCTCTGATAACAACAGGGCGGCTTTAGCCTCTCTGTCAGCTTTTTCATTTCCATCTATCCCTGCATGACCAGGAACCCAACAGAAAACGACACGTTTGCCTCTTTCATATATTGATTGGTATTTTGTCAAAATGTCCAAGGCAGATATATTCCTGGTATTACAGTTTCCCATAGCAGTAAGACAAGATAACGAATCGGATAAAATAACAAAATTTAGGTTTTCTGATTCCTCTGCAATGTCTAATGCCAGGCATATTGCTAAAGCCTCTGCAGTATTTATTGAGATACTGGAATTATATTTTCTTTTTTTACTTTTATTTGAGGTAAGAGCAACCGAAGATGTCGCTGTATCATTTTTCGATCCGTCTGTGTATATTTGTACATAATTTGGGTATTTTTGTAGCACTTCTTGGAACATATCCATGCAAGGATCCTTTTTATTTCTATGGTTTAATTCTAAGTTTATAGGCGGGATTTCAAAAAGCCATGGTGGAGTTTTTGGTATATAATATCTTTTTATAAATCTAAATTCAATTTTAGTTTCGATCATTTCTTTTTCAATTCTAAGTCCAAAAGTTGGTATATATTTTGAGTTTTCAGTAAAGCTGTTTTTTTCTTGTGGGTGAAAAACACATAAATACGCTGGATTATTCGGTAAGGATTTTAGTTTTAGTGCATATTGTAATGATAGCTTGAGTCTTCTATTTTGTAGTGGTGATTCATTTGCTTCTATTTGCAAACTGGTACATGGAGTAGTTCTAAATGCTCCTAGACATAGACGTAGACATTGATTTTGTACAGGATCAAGCATTTTTAGATATGATGTTCTTGCTGATCCGTATACTAAACATCCATAATCTAATTTTGATCGAATGTGTGATCTATATATTTTCAGTAGACTTTTTTTCTCTCCTCCCGAATCTGTATTTGCTAAAGTTTTCAGTAGATTTGTGGATTTTTGACACTTGGATTTTAGTTCCTTTATATGTAGCAGGAAATTTAATTTACTATCAAATGTTACTCCGAGAAATTTGACGTTAGTAGTTACAGGAATCTGTTTTTTATAAAGGTATAGTTCAGGGTCGGGGTGTTTTTTGTGCATCTGACAGAAATGCACTACTTTTGTTTTTTGAGCAGAAAATTTAAATCCATTCTTTTCGGTCCATTCTTGAATTTTATTGATTTGAAGTTGTAGATGATTCTGTATTTCTATCATACAATTAGCTCTATAATAGATCACAAAGTCATCGACGTATAGAGAACATTTTGTATTCTGTAATAAGCATTCAGTGATATTGTTTATTTTTATATTAAATAGTGTAGGCGACAATACGCTTCCTTGAGGGACACCTTTTTCTTGAATAAATGTATCTGATAAATAATTTCCAATATTTACTTCGGCCACAATAGTAGGATCTTCGTATAGCTCGTATTGGTGCGCATCCTCCATCCATTTTCGTCTTTGGTTGGTCCAAAATTTTTCGGAGGATTTTTCTTTCCCAGGTGCTTAGTATGTTTTCTGTACTTTTTGTGAGTGTCCAGGTCTCCCTGCCATAAGTCCTATTATTGTTTTATAGATGTTTATTTTTTGTTTTTTTCTTGAGATATTTTGATATAGATATGTTTAGTGCTATATTTGCTATATTTAGACTCCATTTGCCCCCCTCCCCCCCGAGCAGTGCCACGCTTGGTCATATGCCCACCTCTGCCCCCCCCCCTATGTGAGGGCACTGGGTGTTACGAGTCATTAACACAAAAAAAAAGAAAATACGGGAAACGAAAATTGTGTCAATTTTGAAATATTTTTTTTAGAAGAGATGAAAGAAGAAATTTGGTTATTAAGAGTTATGTCCCATTAGAGTTTGGACTATAACATTAGGCGTACTATTTAGACACCAAAATAACAATATTTAAAAATCTGTCAAACTATATGTTCCGATGTTAACGTTTTTAGAATTACCGAACATGTCCGAAAAAATCAAAAAGTTAATCTTAAAGAGTAGGTCTACTTGTATATATACATGCCTATGAAGAAATACGGGCACTCAGTTATGGTATATATTTCACTGTATTTAGAAATGCATAAATTGTAAAGAATAGGATGACTGGGGGGGGGGGGGTTAGGGTAACCTGCATAGGGAGCCTGAAACCGTCTGTAATGTGATCGAGGGGAGGCGGAAAGAGGGTGGAGAAACAACAGGTAAACATACCCAACCTAACTGTAACGTACAACGCCCATGGAAGCTCCAGGGAAACAATCTGAAACTCATAAAGCACTCAGAGAAATATTTACACCTCGGAAAACGTCCTTTAAAAAAAAAACACACACACACACCTAGATCTATACCATCCCTTTCACGTGAAAACATTTTAAAAAAAAAAGAAATTCTAAGCCGAACTAAGTCCGCCAGGTACGAACCCGAAATTACAGCACTTGTCATCGGGCGCGTTGTATTACACAAGGGGGGAAGTAAACCGCCTCGTCCTTACTCGTGGAGAGTGGAGAGAAGTAGTGCAAGAATTAAAGCTGAGGAAATCTAACGTGACTGTCCGTGATTAGGGGTATTTGCACTGATGGCTTCACAAGTTCAACTTCCATTTCTTTGGACGAGCTCTAAATGCCATATTGATATTGTTTTTTTTTTTCCTATCTTTTTTTTTTTTAAAAGAATGAACAGAATTTTGACCAGAGGTTCCCGAAATGTTGGTGTTTAGTGAAATCTAAAGGAAATTTCCATTGAACCAAATAGCTTGAGAGCCTCGTTTTGAAAAATTAAAATTTCAGTTTGAACACATTGTGTGAGTTTGACATCTTTTTATTTTTGTCACAGTGAATAGGGAAAAATATGGAGCTTTTATGTTTAAATGTTTGATAAAGTGAATCAATGAAACATTTGGAAGCACTGGCGTCTTGCAGTGCATTTAGACATCTATTAAAATCTTGAACTTGAGTTTTGGAGAAACGTTACATATGCATGTATGTGTGAATACATACAGTTATTAATAATTCTATGTCACCTGAAGTTTAAAAAGTGATCTAGTTCCTGAACCTAGACATATTACAGAGGAAAAAAAAATAAACGATGGTAACGTTATCATAGTCTTATGGTTTTAGTAAACAGTAAACTATGTTGAAGTAGCAAGTGATTGTTCTATATCAGACAGCTGCTTCTGTTTATGTAGCTAATGATTTTAGTTATATTACACACCTGCTTTTGTTACAATGCCAATGATTGTAGCTGTATGTTCCAACATATTTTGTTAAAGTAGTCGATGACTTTAGCTGTATGATACAACAGCTTCTGTTCATTTAAGATATCCAATGATTGTAGCTATATTATACATTTCAAGCATTTCGAGCAGTGTTAACTTCTGTTAGAGTAGCCAACGAAAGCTATTTTTTTTAATCAGACAGTTGTTTTGTTATCACTGAAGATGTTTGGATAAACTAGACGTTCACAGTTGGCATCAATCTTTTCAGTTTATCACCGAGTTGTGAAGTGGCCATCAGGAAGTTAAAGCCCCCCCCCCTCCCCTTCGTTTTCCTGCTCAAGGTCTCAAAGATTAAAAGCCTTAATCTCGCCTCTTGTTGGGGGGGGGGGGGGCTGCTAATGTCCCGTGATTGACATTTCGACTTGTTCTCACACACGTGACACGCGTCACTTCCGTTAAAAGTCAGTTAATCGGTAACACCACGGAAATAAAAAATATTGCTATCAACCCCCCCTCCCCCTCCATGGCTGTAACATCGATGTTGGCAATAATTTTGTCAAGAAAGGGCGTGGGGGGGGGGGAGAGTGAGCGGAATGTCAAACGGATCCCCGCCATCTGCTGGCCGGCCATTGTTACCGCAGGCGCCCGAGCAGACGTCATTGGCAGACGGCGGACTTTGACAATCCTGGCGTGTGACAGGGTGGGATTAAGCCGTGACTATTGTTGGACCCATTGCCATGTCCTGATGCCAATGTCCTGATGTCCATGTCCTGATGCCAATCGAATTTTTAATAAGTCCAGCATTAAAAAGAAACAGTAAAAATGTAACCCTTTTTTTCTGTTTGGGTATAAAAACTTGTGTGTGTGTATTTTTTTTACGTGTGCAAAATATGTAAAAACGCTTTTTTTTTAAATCTCACATTGTTCTATTGTTAAAGTGGTCTATACAAAATTTAACTAGATCTATGTATAATGCACGTTCTTGCATCGGCATTTTTTGCTCACTATAAGGTTCCCCTCCATGGAGTATTATTTCTGGCAATTAAGTTATTATTGCCATGTAAGCCGATCCGCATAATGGGGGATTGACGGCCACGTGGGAGAGTATGAAACCGGAAACCACGCCATTGTCAGGCCTGACCTATACAAGATTATTAACATCACCGAATTGTGCGTTGGACCCTATTGTTTAAGTAATGCAATTGTTTTTTAATGTTTTAAAACTCATTGAATAATTTAGGCCTTATAATTTAGAACTGGGTGGCACGTTGGCAAAGTGTTGGTCAGCCGTACCGAATCCGGTCATGTCAGAAGTTTTAATACCGAATATGAGCGATATACAGGGCTGACGGCCGATTTGGGTCATTCTAATGACCACACACTCTGCTCGTCGATCGGGGCCAATTAAACTGGTGAACGTTTTCTCCAACCTCATAGACCTTTATTGTCTTAGAAAAAGGAGATTAGCTTGTGTGGACGAAATAAAAAGAAAAGATAGAAAAATGCTTACTAGACTTTAAAAGAGATAAATGTAACAACACAAAATTCTATTTATGATCTTAATTTAGAGTTCAATCATCATCATAATCATTGCCCGTCACCACAGCTGGGGTATGGGCCGCCAACCACAAAGTCCTCTGTCCTGAGCCATTCTATCTCAGAGTTCTGTGCACTACTATAAATGTGCACACATGGACGGGCACTTAGACTATCGAGAATCTAGACCGAAGAATTCTTCTAATATGATTAACGTGTAGAAGAATTATCTATCACGACATTGGCTATCAGTGCTAAGTGGCTATTGACAGACATTTACTCTGGTTAAACTGGATCGAGTTGTTATATATACACATATACAAGCTAAAATGCCCGACGTTGCCGGGGTGGGGGGATACACGGCAGATGGATACGCTAACCTCTCAGCTAGGGGGGACACATACAGGAGGCGAGATCGAAAAAGTAAAATATGAGACAATAAGGTCATGTGCTTTTGAATTAACCAATTGGAATTGGAATACACACACACTTCGTACTTCGTACTTTTTATATATGGCCTTATGTCTGTCTTGTCTGTTTCAAATATGTCTTTATGTCTGTCAATTTTATCTATCTATTTATCTGTCTATCAATCTATTTGTCAGTCTTTCTAAATGTTTTTTTTCTGCAAACTATTGGGCCACACACTCACCGAGACATTTGTCGGCTCGGTGGCCGAGCGGCAGCGCGTCCTGGGTTCGAATCCTAGTGAAGGTCAGTATTTGTCCCCGCGACTGGATGTTGTCCCTGGGTCTACCACCTAGCTCTGATGGGTACCTGACTTTAGTTGGGATAACGTAAAGAAGACTGGGCATTGTACTGGCAACACAATCCCCAAGACACAGATCCGCTGCTTCACCGATGCCTAACGGTCAATTTTGGTAGTACGGTATACTTTACTTTTTTCTCATCGAGTGATGCTACTAGTCAAGTCTTAGTCGATCCCAAACCATCACTACTAGGGCAACGCCACTCTCTAACAGGTGGTGCTTCACGCATAACCGTGACGGTCAGTGACTATTTCTTCCTTACTGAAGACTTATATTACGCATGGGTGGATACGTTAGTAAACTATAGTACTTGTAGCGGAAGTACTGTTTATTCCTAGGTAGTTTGAGTGATCACCATGGTAAGTATCACATTCAGAACCGGTTAGCTCCACATTCAGAACCGGTTAGCTCCACATTCAGAACCGGTTAGCTCCACAGAACTAATGTAACAGCCACGGGTTTCAAGGGTATTGTATGTCGAGAAGAATGTCCATCTTCCTTAGGTGTCCTCAGAGCTGGGTAGACAATACATTCATAGTTCCATATCTGTATATCTACCTGTATATCTACCTGTATATCTACCTGTATATCTACCTGTATATCTACCTGTATATCTACTTGTATATCTACCTGTATATCTACCTGTATATCTACCTGTATATCTACCTGTATATCTACTTGTATATCTATTTGTATATATCTATCTCTGTATATCTCTCTGTATACCTATCTGTACATCTACCTGTATATCTATCTGTATATCTACGTGTATATCTACCTGTATATCTATTTGTATATATCTATCTATCTGTATATCTATCTGTATACCTATCTGTACATCTACCTGTACATCTACCTGTATATCTATCTGTATATCTATCTGTATATCTATCTGTATATCTATCTGTATATCTATCTATCGGTACATCTATCTATCTGTATATCTATCTGTACATCTATCTGTACATCTACCTGTATATCTATCTGTATATCTATCTGTATATCTATCTGTATATCTATCTATCGGTACATCTATCTATCTGTATATCTATCTATCTGTATATCTATCTGTACATCTACCTGTATATCTATCTGTATATCTATCTGTATATCTATCTGTATATCTATCTGTATATCTATCTATCTGTATATCTATCTGTATATCTATCTGTATTTCTATCTGTATATCTATCTGTATATCTATCTGTATATCTATCTGTATATCTATCTATCGGTACATCTATCTATCTGTATATCTATCTATCTGTATATATACCTGTATATCTATATGTATATCTATCTATCTGTATATCTGTACATCTACCTGTATATCTATCTGAATATCTATCTATCTGTACATCCATCTATCTGTATATATACCTGTATATCTATCTGTATATCTATCTATCTGTATATCTACGTATATCTATCTATCTACCTGTATATATATCCGTATATCTTTCCTTATGTCTGTCTGTATGCGTGTTTCGTTATGAAAATAGACATCCCCTTACGTTTCTCTAACCAAAGTAAAAAAAAACGGAATCACTAATTTCACATTTGTGCAGGTCAGGTTTAGAATTTACTTAATGTAAAATGTACACTCTTCGCTTTTTCAATGTTGACATTGAACATTCTCCACACATTTGACATTTGAAAATAAAAAAAATAGTACACATATCTGTGGATCAAGACATCTTTTCAAGCATGTAGTGTACCCTTGTTTACTTGTACTGTACACACTGTGCTGTTAAATCAAGACCAACAAACACGTCTCCGGAATGTACACAAATAACGGACACATTTAAGGTTATGGCATGATACAGCTCAACTAATTCGAGAGGACGAAGTTATTCTCTGCAGACTACATACAGGATATACAAAACTAACACATTACTTTCTCTTGACACGAGAAAAGGCCCCAAAGTGTGCTTTCTGTAATGTCACCTTAACATTTCACACATTTTGTTGGAATGCCGCAGGCCTACATTTGGTAAAATTCGACATAAATTCTGTTACTGTAGAACCCTTCATTAACTTTTCAGTAAAATTCAACCAAAATATATAATAAACTATATTAAAAACATTTCAATGTACGACATAATTTAAAAAAAATATAAGAACAATAAAATAGATACAAGAAAAAATATGTCAAAAACGGTAACAACAAGTTCAAGGCCGTATATAACCTTCGCTGTTGACAGACCGAAAATCCAACCAATCAATACAATTTAAACACATTTGGTTTTTAAACCTAAGTGGAGATAAACACCGTTTAATATAAAATCAATTTTATACGTAAGTAAATAATAAATAGGTCTGCGTCTTATTTTTAAGTAGGTCTTGTTTAAAAGGAAAAAAAAGGGGGGAGGCAAGCGGTTGCGCGTTCCGCTGGGGTACTAAAGGTCCTTGTTTTGGAGTCCTGGTGAAGACTAGAAATTCCCCCCCCCCCCCCCCCGGTCTGAAGAGGTGTTCCTGGCTACGCCCAGCACTGATGGGGGCCTGACTTTAGTCTGGGCAAAGTAGTAACGGCTGCTGGCCATTCATGGTGCTGGCCACACAATCCACTGATCTGATCTGACCTGGAAGGGGCAGCACCCCTGGTAAGGTGGACATGTGTTCCTCTGGGAACAGTTCTCCCACGAAATCCCCTGGTAGGCCGTTGGCCACGGAAACTAGTGATCGCTTCACCGGCCCTATAAAATCAATTAGGTACGACCGGAGTTATTTCTTGCTTGCTATGTTTACCAGACTTTAAACCTCACTCACCGGAGTGATCGAATCGAGACTAATCTCTTAGGATTCGGAGGACAAACACACTTGTACTACGTAGCACAGCCAGGTTCCCATAAAGGGATGGTGCAAACTGTTGACCATTCCCATCTACTCTTTCCTCCTGCAAGGCAGGGCAGTCTAAAAGCAAATGCTCGACCGTCTCTTCTGCTTCAAAGCAATGTCGGCACCGCGAATCGAAATTGGGCCTAAATCGTCCGAAATAGGCACCAATAGGGCAGTGCCCTGTACGGAACTGGGCTATCGTAGCCTGTTCTCTCCTGCGGAGCTTCCACCACGGATCAGCTCGATTTGGCCGTTTTAGTTGCTGCCACACACCTCGACCCTTGTCAGACTCGTCCCAACTCTTGTTCCATTGTCTTGTCTCCCACTCACGTATTGATCTGCGGGCACTCGCGAAGGTGGACGGACCCTCCGGAGTGGGTGTCAGGGATCCCTTCTTGGCCAAGGCATCCACTATCTCGTTGCCAGGGACTCCTGCATGACCTGGAATCCACTGCAAGATGACCTTCACCTCGTACCTGAGGATCAGATCGGAAATAGCAGCTAATAGTCGGACAAGCAGTTCGGGCCAACTCCCCAAGCCGTCGATGGCTTGGAGAACTGAAAGTGCATCAGTGAAGATAACCACATCATCACGAGCAGATGGTGTTTCTTCGAACGTTTTCCCAATTGCCTCAACGGCAATTCTGATGGCTTCCATCTCCGCATCAAAGATGCAGATTGCTCCACACGGCCCACTTAGCTCAGCCCGTTTTTCTTCTGCCTTCGGGTACGACACAAGAGCACCATACCCAGAACGCGCTTCGGTACCACTGATCGCGCTCCCATCAGTGTATGCCTCAACGAATCCCGAGTATGCCCGTACCGTCCTTAGAGCAGCTGCGCGCCTCTCAGTCAGGCAAGCGCTGGGTCCGACTGCTTCCATCAGGTTCGCCCGTATCTCTGGTAGGTTGAAAGATAGGTGAGGAGGAGGTTCCACTCCCGTCCGCATGGGCATGCGGTCGACCGGGAGTCCAATCTCTGCGCTGAGCTTCAGTGCGTGGTGCATGAAGGACTGCATTGAGATCCGAGCTCTTCCCACCCAGGAATCCACGAGCATCCTGAGGGGGGAACTTTCCTCCAACCGCTTATACCGCTCGTAAGCAGTAATAACGGCCCTTTTCCTTCTCCCATTCAGAGGCGGCACGTTTGCCATGATTTCAACAGCCGATGTCGGGGCGATTCGGAACGTTCCACATATTAGTCTGAGGGCTTGATTTTGTACAGAGTCCAACGTCTTCAAAGCAGTATCAGACGCATAGATTTGCACCGGGAGGCTGTAATCGATCTGAGATCTTACCGCTCCTAGGTAAAGATTTCTCAACACACTCGCCTTCGCACCCCAGCCAGTACTGGCCAGTCTCTTGACAATGTTCAGCTTAGAAGATGCTTTCTCTTGGACTAACCTCACATGGTCATACATCGTTAGCTTTCGGTCCAGTGTCACTCCGAGATAGACCGGCTTCTGGTCGCATGCCAGGGCGCGGCCGTCAATGTTCAGCTCGATCGGATCTTTGAGGATATCGATTCCGAGGGTAAAGAGCGAGTAAACTGTTTTTAGGCAGTTTACTTCCATACCCCATAGCTTGGCGTAACAGGCTACTGCGTTCAAATCCTGCTGGAGGGCCCGCTCGAGAGCACGCGCTTCCCTCCCGGTCGACCAGACCACAAGATCGTCTGCGAAAAGCAGCGACGAGCTTCCCAGATAGTTCGGCAGGTCGTTGATAAAAGCCAGGAACAATGTACAGGACAGTGCTGAGCCCTGGGGCAATCCTTGCTCCAGGACGCGCTTCCGAGAAACCGCTTTCCCGTAACGAGTTGCAACTGTTCTTCGGGATAAAAACCCTTTGATCCAATTGTACATGTTAGAGGCTATTCCTAGCCTCTGTAGCTTCAAAAACAACCCCGGCCGCCAGACCTTGTCATAGGCCTGTTTAAAATCCAGGAACACTGCTAGTGTAGACTCTTTCCGCTGAAACCCGTCAGCCATTTTCTGGACCAAGAGCGTCACCTGATCCATCGAGCGTCTTCCGCTACGGAAGCCTGCTTGAGTGGGGGTAACCAGTCCATTATCCTCTAGGAACCTCACAAGCCTCCTATTGATTAATCTCTCAGCTACCTTCCCTACACACGATGTTAGGGAAATCGGTCGGTAGCTTTCGGCCTGACCCGGGTCTTTACTCCTCTTCAAGATGGGTACCACCAAGGCCTCTCTCCACTGTTTCGGTAGGACACCTTCAGACCATGTTCGATTTACGAGCTCCAAGAGTTTGCCCTTGCCACCAGCCCCAAGGTGAGTGATCAGCTCGTTGCTGATCCCATCCAGCCCAGGGGCCTTCTTCGCTTTGCACCGTCTCAAAACATACTCCAGTTCTTGCCGAGTAAAGGGCACCGTGAATGTGCTAGCCTCACCCTCTCCCGTCATGTGGCGTTCGTTTGCCTTCCGGACTTTATCAAGCCCAGCAGACACACTCGTTCTTCCACCCAGTTTTCCGACACTGACGAAGTGACGGTTGAGCATCTCAGCCCGCTTGGTATCCGATACCATGGGGCCTGCCCCTGCTCTTGCCAACGAAGCTGGTGCTCTGCTAGCTACCTCAGCTCGCTCAAGGTGGTTGATTAGGTTCCATGCCTGCCGGCTATCCGCAAGGTCCAATCCAGCACATGTATCAGTCCATTTCGACAACTTTGCCTCCGCGATAGCCCCTTTTACTTCCGCCGTTAAACGGTTGTACTCTCGACGGCTCTCGGCCGTCTTCCGCCTGCTCGCGAGCTTGCGAGCAGCCCTCCTTTTGCGGACCAACTCTCCTAGGGCTTTTGTCCAAAACGGTCTGAACTTGCGCTTCTCATGTGACCTTGGTATCGTCTTTCTGGCAACCCCTAGTATGGCTTTGACCATCGTACCATACACTGAGTCGATAGGCCCAGTCTCGATAAGCACTTCTTCAAGAGCGCGATCGGTGCGCACTCTGTACTCGTCCCATCGTGCCTTCGAGTAGATCCACTTCCTGGGCCCGGAAGGTTCGCTGCTTGCTTTTCCTATATTGATAGTGACCAACACGGGCAAATGATCACTCCCAACATCACCCAAGACTTCCATAGAGGTGCTAGCAGCCAGATCAGCACTCACGAGCGTGAGATCCGGCCTCGATTCACTGCCATTTCCCGTGTGGAAAAAGGTAGCTGGGGTATCGGTACCCTGTAATCGGATAAGCGTCGTGCTGTTGCATAGCTCCTCCACCAGTCGTCCTGAGTTGTTGGCGACAGCATAGCCCCAGGCCGGTGATGCCGCATTGAAATCACCGCCAATACAAGTGCGAGAAAGATGTGCCTCCACGGTGAGGTCCAAATCCTTCTTCGGAGGGTTGTAGACGTTGGTCAGGGTATAAGCCTTTCCATTCTTCAACACCTCCAGGGTTAGGATATCGGTCTTGCAACTGCCCGTTCTGCGGTTCACCACTCGAGCTTGTAGTGAACTTCGGACAAGGGTTGCCAACCCTCCACTGCCTACCAAGCAGCAGGTGCATCGGAAGATCGTATATCCCGAAAAGGATGCCACCCTTTTCTTACCAATTTTGCACTCCTGGAACATTGCTACGTCAATATCATACTCATGCAAGAGTTTTAGGATCTCTAGAAACTTGGGGATCAGGCCGAACACGTTCAGGTGCATCACCCGGAGCTGGGCGCTCTTTTGGTGCGAGCCTTTGCCTAGGTCACGTCTACCGTCGGGCTTCCTCCGCTTTCGCTGGGAGCAGAGTCCTATCGTGTTACGCCTCTCAGCTCGGGATACCCGCGCACGAGCACCCCTAAACCGGGAACACGAAACCCCTAAGGGCTTGTTGGATCTGTGCGCCGTATCACTAGTCGCAGGAGTCACCGTCGGGGATTGGCAGAACGCGGTCTTATTGTGACTGACCTGACCACCCAAGGTGGGATTCCCCGGATGTATGTCATGTACACCGGGACACAGGGTACCACCAGCCCTGGTTTTACTGCCATTACGTAGGCCGCTTGGGCCTCCAGTCTTCCAGGAATGCTCCCGTCTAGAGCGGCTACATTTCCTGGCTGGCAAATGGCAGCTGCTTTTCTGCTTATCATGGGAGCAGAGTCCTATCGTGTCTTGCCTTTTCACCCGGGAATCCCGCGAACGGGCCTCTCCAGTCCGGCTACACGAAGCTCCTAGGTGGGGCTTGTCGGATCTGTGCTCCGCTTGGCAGAGGGTGACTTTCGACTGCTTCTTAGCAACAACAGCGCCCGGGTTTTCACCATTCCCAGGCTTTGCTTTTCCCGTACGGACAGAGATAGTGCACACCTTGGGCCCCTGCAATGGCAGTCCTGCCCTAGAAGGGTCACAAGCTAATACCTCTACCCTCATATGAGCGGTCCCACTTCCTGAGACTTCAGAACCGCGTGGTTCTCCTCCATCCGAGATGGAGACTGGAAACTGACAGTTCACGTTGGTCGCGGACTTATCGGTCAATGCCCCAACGCGAGTTGGCAAGTGACCGGGGCAGCTCAACTGAGTAATACCCAGACTCGGGGTATTCGTTTCGGTTGTATAAGCCATGTTTTTTTTGTCTGCTCCAGGGGGAGCGATCGCCCAGGGGGGCTAAAGTGACGTAGCAAAACAAACGATCGGCAATGCCTCTGCCGCACTACCTGCAAGACCCAGAGTAAAGGGTCAAGTCAACCGTTTGCTGGTGTTTGTCCTCAATGTCGCTGAGGTACGTTTAGCACGACTTTCTCCTAAAGTCTGAGCTAGCCATCAGAGAACAGCTGGCTGCAATGCTGCAGTATTGGAAACTAGCTCCATCGCGCTGGACCATAACCTTCTACTGCGGAGGCTAGGAGACACTCCCCAGCCATGAAGGGCCGGGGACCTACGTTATTAGCCGGAACAGAGTCCTATCGTGCATTGCCTTTTCACCCGGGAATCCCGCATGCGGGCCTCACCAGTCCAGCTACACGACGTTCCTAGGTGGAACTTTTCGGATCTGTGCTCCGTTACACAGAGTCACCGCTATGAGGTTACGTAGTTTCGACCCTGGCTATGTTTACCAGGCAATGCTACTTGACTTTTTTGGTAACTGTACAGCAACTTGTTTGGGGTCCCTGGAAACCGTGGTCCTTACATCTTTCTATCTGCGGTTCGGGGGAGGTCGCATAGTCCATAGCATAGAGAAAGGTCTTCAAACACCAAGAGAAAGGTCTTCAAACACCAAGAGAAAGGTCTTCAAACACCAAGAGAAAGGTCTTCAAACACCAAGAGAAAGGTCTTCAAACACCAAGAGAAAGGTCTTCAAACACCAAGAGAAAGGTCTTCAAACACCAAGAGAAAGGTCTTCAAACACCAAGAGAAAGGTCTTCAAACACCAAGAGAAAGGTCTTCAAACACCAAGAGAAAGGTCTTCAAACACCAAAAGAAAGGTCTTCAAACACCAAGAGAAAGGTCTTTACACACCAAGAGAAAGGTCTTCAAACACCAAGAGAAAGGTCTTCAAACACCAAGAGAAAGGTCTTCAAACACCAAAAGAAAGGTCTTTAAACACCAAAAGATAAGGTCTTCAAACACCAAGAGGAAGGTCTTAAAACACTAAGAGAATGGTCTTAAAACACCAAGAAAATTGTCTTAAAACCCCAAGAGAAATGTCTTAATACACCAAGAGAAAGGTCTAAAAACTCTTTCTACGCTTGACACTACCTCAGTATCTGTGAGTGCGCGTGTTTTAGCATGTATATTTGTGAGTGTTATGTGAGTGTTATGTGTGTGTGTGTGTGTGTGTGTGTGTGTTTATGTCTGTTATTGTTTTTATTTATTGACAAATGCCTACTCGATGATTGACTGTACACCACATGCGTGACGTGCGTTTATTCGCTCGTTTGTCAATATAGAGGGCGAGGTACAAACACATACAGAATAAAACAACAACCTGTCATCAACCAACACATATTTATCTGTATTATTACATATTATTACTTTCCCCCGATGACGGACAGCATTCATTACGATGTGGCACATTGGCGCGTCCCAACATACAACAGTAGCGACGCATGCGCCATCTTTTGGGGGCCAGTAAAAAAAAACCAACAAACTGGTGTACATTTTTGTAAGGGTGAGATAACTGAAAATAAAACTGTCCAAATAGGGCGATTGGTGAAAGAACTTGTGTCAATAACTGGAAGATTTCAGGAAGTAAAAAACTGATTCTAAATAAAATATTAAAAAAAATGAGACCTTATGGAGTCAGCAATTGAGTCTAAAACCGGACGTTTACCAAAATGTGATAAATTAAGAATTGTACATTCTAAAAAATTAAGACATTTTTTTTTTAAACCTGGATGATTTCAGACAAAAATAAATTCTGGAAATTACTCTCAGATTTCAAGAAAAAAAAATGACAGAAAAATATGTCCGGAAAGGTTTTAAAAAGGTAGAAATGTAGGAAATAATGGACAATAATATATTTAAAGAGTAAACATTTTGAAAAAATAAGAAATGCAAAAAAAAGGTCAAAGGAAATTAACAAACAACAGACCAATATATACCAGAATAAATTCCATATTTATATAAAGGACTAATGATTATCTCTGGAAAAATTAAAATAAATTATATAATAAGGCCATAAGAGGCACAGTGACCGAGCGGCAGCGCGTTCGACTGACGATCCGAAGGTTCCGAGTTCGAATCCTGGTGGTGACTAGGACTTTTTTCCCGGGGTGTCCCAGAGTCTACCAGGAGCTGACGGGTGCCTAACATTAGTTGGGGTAAGGTAAAGGCGGTTGGACATTGTGCTGGCCACACATCCCCTCGTATGCCGTGGGCACAGATACTGATGAACGCTCTTCACCGATCCTATGATCAGTTTGGTCCGAAGGGTACTTACTGTAATAAGGCCATGAGGTTGAATCACAATGATTGATTGGAATTGAAGGACTTTCATCCCAGCGAGTTCTGACGTACAGCAATATAGACCAATTCCTTATGGATATATCGTTGTTTTAGGAATTCATCAACCACGTATAGTACACTAACACGTGGGTTGAAGGAAATATAACTCTGCAATAGACACAGAAATGTCGTTTGGACAGATGTCAAAGACTCAGCCTCGTTAACGATAATAATTGCTAACAGCCTCGCGTGACAGTGTCCAATATATGTTTGTCATAGTCGTCTGTCCAGCGGCATGCTAGTAGATTGTGTGGCAAGTACATTGCCCCAGGATCATCAGGTACCATCAAAACTTGGCAGACTATCATTTTGACTATCGATCTATTTATCTATCTTTCATTATGTCTCGAGAAAACACTTATTGACGTTTAAAAAAACAACACCCCCTCCCCCAATAAAAAAAGTAAAAAATTGCAATTTTGTTTACTTGTCAACATGTTTTTTTTTTTAAATTAAGCGTAACACCGTACAGGAGATCTTAAAACCGTATTAATACGACGAAATACGGTAGGTAAGCAGGTATTTATTGACTTGTTCTAGAAGACCCTTGAAAACCTTTAAACCCTCGCTTTTTCTAGACCAGATATTATTTTTCACCTGTTGACAACAAGAAACTTTACAATTTTTAAAATCTCGTTGTTTCTTTTAGAATCACCCGTCTCCAGTGGAGGTGTTACAGCGTTCCTTATATTTACGGTGAAATAGCGTAAAGCTAACTCTTATACATTTGATGACCCTATTTACAAATGTCGCTCTTTGATCGCAGCTCAGAGAAAGACATTCAAAAGATCTATAGGGCTCAACAATAAACCACATCGGCACTTAAGAGTTGCTGGTCTGTGTTTTTCTTCTGAATTGAAGCATTGACTTCAAACTGGTACAACAGTGGTACAACAGTGGTACAACAGTGGTACAACATTCGTAGAGCATACAACTCAAGTGGCTAGTCAAGTGCAAGCAAAAGAGGAGAAGATAAAGGTGGGAAAACAAAAAATCAATAACACGTAGGTTTATGTGAGTGTGTACGATTCTACATTGCCAATGGACTACATAGTTGGAATATAATGTTGTCTTCTGTCAGTAGGAGTACGTCTGGGGAGTTCAAATGGACCATGGCTAATCATGACTGGACATTTAGAATTGAATTGTGTCTACGACTAAACATGTTGGATAGTTAGAATTGAATAGTGGCTACGACTAAATATGTTGGATAGTTAGAATTGAATAGTGGCTACGACTAAACATGTTGGATAGTTAGAATTGAATTGTGGCTACGACTAAATATGTTGGATAGTTAGAATTGAATAGTGGCTACGACTAAACATATTGGATAGTTAGAATTGAATTGTGGCTACGACTAAACATGTTGGATAGTTAGAATTGAATTGTGTCTACGACTAAACATGACTGGATAGTTAGAATTGAATTGTGGCTACGGCTAAACATGTTGGATAGTTAGAATTGAATTGTGGCTACGACTAAACATGTTGGATAGTTAGAATTGAATTGTGGCTACGACTAAACATGTTGGATAGTTAGAATTGAATAGTGGCTACAGCTAAACATGTTGGATAGTTAGAATTGAATTGTGGCTACGACTAAACATGTTGGATAGTTAGAATTGAATTGTGTCTACGACTAAACATGACTGGATAGTTAGAATTGAATTGTGTCTACGACTAAACATGACTGGATAGTTTAAAATGGAATCTTGTCTACGACTAAACATGACTGGACAGTTAGAATGGAATCTTGTCAACTACTAAATATGACTAGATAGTTAGAATCGTGTCTTACATACGACTGACTCGTCAGCCCACTAAACACGGCAGTTCGTGTTCTAACGCTGTGGACTGTATTGATTTCTTCAATGACTTAGAAAGTAGTCAACTAGTCGGTCTGTGATTAGATAAAGCTTGGCTAAGAGCTGTAATGGTCTGAGACGAGAGTAGAGCAATGCATTGGGACATAGTCTAGTAGGAAGGGGGAGAGGTGTATGGGTAAATGTTGCGTGCTTTTTCACGAAGGTTCTATAACCAGGGATGGTGGAGCGAAGTATGGCTGCCAAGCTGCTTTTTCGCCTTTCACTAATGTGTGACTTGTTAAAAGTATGGACCTTAATTGTCACCTTATAGCCTATAAATTCTACATGTTGACCCATCCTAAACTGTGGACTTTTTATTAATTGGGAGCTCGTCCACCACTGAACGCTTACGTATCAATGAATGAGATCAGTGGGCAAAACACCAGATGATAATTAACACCCATATGATAAACTTTAATACTAGAATGTTCAATTTGTAGTTATTTTGGAAGGGAGGTGTTATTTCAGAAGTACAGTTTGTTTTAAAAACAATTTTTGTTAAAGAAAAAGTTCTTGAAGTCTTGAGATCAACATAATTGTTAATGGTTTCTTACAGACTTTATAGAGTACTTGTTGATTTAGAGTATTTTAAAGTGTAGGAATGTACAAAACAAATTGAATGCACGCTGAAATCAATGAAGGAGTGAAGGGACTGTAAGAGTGTGTCTGCTCGACCATCTCAGGGGGGGGGGGCAAAACGTAAAGACCTGTACTCTACAAGATAGTACAGTTACCGTTCATGTACGGTTCCTGGTGTTAACTTCTGCCAGTATAAGCCCCGCTCCCCCTCCCCCCCCCACATCCCTTCCACCAATTTCACTTGTCCGCAATCTACTGACACCCTTTGTCAGTGACAAGACCCCGATAGTCCCAGCCGTGCTGACATCATTTACCTATGACCCTGAACCAATACCGTAAACCTTAGCAAAATTGTAAAGGACCGGGACAGGTGCTAAACTAACTGAGTCGTGAATTTCATGTTGGAATGTGACATCGTTGAAACAGGCTTATATATGTTGGCCTCTTTACACCGAGTCTCTATTGTGTACGTGTCTGGGTCTGCCTGTGTCTCTACTGTATATATTTAGCAGTCAAAGTTCGTCTATCTTTTTAAGTACATATGTAGACTCGTTACTCAAAGCAACAGCTCTTTCACTAAGAATCCCCGAGTTCCATATTTCACTACCGTCACCCCCCCTTAGTGAAGCCATTTATTTATACCCATGACTAACCTATTGATGGTTATAGTATTGCATTCCGCGAGACTCTGCGATGAGCCAACAGAACTTTGTACAGCAAAGAAATCTAAACATTCCTGGGGAATTTTAAAAAGCTTTTCAAATCCGCTTTCTAACTCCTCCTCTTCCCTTTCCATAGCCACCTATATGTGTATATTGTATTACCTGCTCTACGGGCCAGTATTAGTGTACAACGTATGACGTACGTTATATAAAGCGTACAGGATGTCCCTTGTCAAAACTTGAGCTGATGTGAAGCAAACATAGTTTGTTCTAATTTTGTTCTATGCTTTGTTCTCTTGGCTCAGTGTTATGTTTACAGTACCTAACGATGAGTTAAATTTCCGTTATCCATATATACATGCAATTTAAGATTTGCTGATGATATCGATCTGTTGGCCGGGAGCAACAAAGAGCTACAAGAGCTCACAGACAAGCTTGCAGATAGAGCAAAGGCATACGGAATGGAAAACAGCTCAGAAAAGAGTAAAATAATGATCAACACCACAGATGCCGGAAGTACAAACATCATATTGAACCAACAACAACGGGAAGAAATAAATAATCTCAAATATCTAGGTGCCAGAATATCTGTGAGTCAGAAATTCGAGCAAGGATTGGGACTGCAATGGCGGCAATGGCTCGCCTAAACAGAATTAGGACCAGTAAAAGCATTGGTCTCCCAATAAAACTCAAGACTTTTACAGAGCCCTTGTCAGAACTATTCTTGTGTATGGATGTGAGACATGGACGCTGCTATCAGCAACTAAAAACAAGTTGCAGGCTTTCGAAAATAAATGCATGAGAAAAATACTTCCAATCTGTTACGTAGAACACTGGACTAATGTGTATGTGTGGGACAGACTAACCTCAATTGGAGGCCCGCAAGAAAACGGCGCAAACTGACTTGGTTCGGTCATGTGTTGCGGCACAATATCCTGTTAATAACAATCCTCCAGGGCACGGTGGAAGGTGGGCGTAGGAGAGGCCGTCAGCGGAGAGGCTGGTTAGACAATGTAAAGTATTGGACAGGGCTGCAGTTGACTCAACTATTGACAACCGCTGAAGATAAGCCAAAGTGGAGAAAGTTGACTGCTGAGGTGTCCATTCGCTCCCCCCAACGACCACAACGGTCATGGGATTGATGAAGATATTTATATAAAGCTTTGTGTGTGTGTTTAGCCAATCAAATTGGTTTATTTAATGACACGTGACCTTATTACCTCATATTATACCTTTGCAATTCGACTTAATACGTGTGCTCGCTAGTTTAGTGGATAAAAAAAAAGATTGTAAATTCACGGTAACACCGGGCAATTTAGCTTTTTGTTAAATAAAAAGACTTGCATATATTCAACCCGATTTAAATATTTTTTCCAATGAGAACTAGAGTCGATAAGTACAACATACACATTTTTTTACATACACGCACTGATGCACACCTTTGATATTTCGTACATGTGGAGCAGAAATGCCAATAGCACTCCCCCCCCCCACACACACACACGAACGGTGTGCCCCACCTGTAAGAGAAGTGAGCTGACTACAAGACTACAAGACTCTGTCATAAAGGTGTTATGAGAAAGATGGAATAGATTCATTTAAAACCTAATAAAAATGCAAGACTAGACTCGGACCACGGATGAGGGTAGGACGCAATAATCTACTTTATAGAAGGAGCGTCTATAACAGGGGTCGGGAACCTTTTTGTCTTAGAGAGCCCTGGATACCACATATTTTGAAAAGTAATTCTGTGAGAGCCATACATTATCTTTATAAATAAAAATTCAAGTAAATGTGTGCATTTTGTGTAATTTCAACACTAAAAGTACAATAAATATGTATCGGAATTCTTCTGATGCTGAGCTGCAGTAGACTTTAGCTCATTTGTAGAATGAAATATTAATATGCAATTAATAATATGTATATCAAAAAGCCTAAAAAAACATTTTTTGAATAATCGAACATTTGTCTGCGAGCAAGATGCATCCATCAAAAGAGCCACATCTGGCTCGCGAGCCATGGGTTCCCGACCCCTGGTCTATAATGTATAAGATAAGATAAGTCATGTCCATAATTGAATAATATATTGTTTATCTGAGCATTGTAACAGATTGTCATTGTGTTGTATTTCTAAATTTGAGTTTAATGCCTTTATGTATTATTACATAGGAGCGACAACAAATAACCAAAGACAACAGCATAGTTGGCATTAAGGCGGTACATTCCGTGCCCTATCAATACAATAATGTACAAATCTTTATGTGTGTACTCAGACTACAATAGGAGGCGTGCGCGAGGGCATGAGAGGGAAAGGACAGAAGACGTTGTCAAAACCGGCGGTACAGAGAATCAGTTCTATGACATAAGTGGTTTACCAAGCTTGCATTAGGTCTGTGCGATATTGAACACGCTCGTTTGGTAGTAGCATTCCCCCGGGGAAGGGAGACGGGGCGGACGCGCTGCTCAAAGTGGAGGGCGGGAGGTTCACGTGGAATAGAAAAAGATCAACTCTAATTGTGCGGTCTTGTTGTTTTTTTTTTAACATGAAACCGGAAATGATCGTGTGTTTACATATAAAACAAAATGTCGGCAACGCGCTGTAAGAACGCACGTGTGGTGGTGCATGTTAAAGGCTGGCGTGAGTAGTGAAATAATAGAAGTGATACATTGCAAGTGTTGTGAAGGATACGCGTGTATTTTATTTTTCAAATTGGCATTTTCTTTAAACGTATTATACATAATATACCAGCGGCTTTTATTAGATTTAAACACAAGTATTAACCTATTCCTTATAGAACAAGATCCTGCTTGTGCTTAATGGTAGGCCATGTGTAGATGGGGGTGATGTAGCACTGTAAGCAGAGTGTAAAAGATATCGATTTATAAAGACCCTATTGTATTAGGGAAACAAATGAACAATACATACTACGGCTTAGAAACTAGTCGAGTCTTGTGTTGTTATCTGTATCGAGTAGATTCTACTATAGATATATGTAGTAAACATATAGGCCTAGCCTACGTTTAAAAGAACAGGAGTATTGAGCATTTAATAATTTAGAAATAAACTATGTAATACAATTTTTTTTATAAATATATTTTATCAGCATGTGAACATTATTGTAATAGAGATGAATCAAAGCATCAACTGTGGGCCTAAAAACTGTGTGGTCTATGGATGTTTTATGAACTACAATGTGTAACTATCTACAAACTAACTGAGTTTATGGGTAGATAACTACAAGGTGTAACTATCTACAAACTAACTGAGTTTATGGGTAGATAACTACAATGTGTAACTATCTACAAACTAACTGAGTTTATGGGTAGATAACTACAAGGTGTAACTATCTACAAACTAACTGAGTTTATGGGTAGATAACTACAAGGTGTAACTATCTACAAACTAACTGAGTTTATGGGTAGATAACTACAAGGTGTAACTATCTACAAACTAACTGAGTTTATGGGTAGATAACTACAAGGTGTAACTATCTACAAACTAACTGAGTTTATGGGTAGATAACTACAATGTGTAACTATCTACAAACTAACTGAGTTTATGGGTAGATAACTACAAGGTGTAACTATCTACAAACTAACTGAGTTTATGGGTAGATAACTACAAGGTGTAACTATCTACAAACTAACTGAGTTTATGGGTAGATAACTACAAGGTGTAACTATCTACAAACTAACTGAGTTTATGGGTAGATAACTACAAGGTGTAACTATCTACAAACTAACTGAGTTTATGGGTAGATAACTACAAGGTGTAACTATCTACAAACTAACTGAGTTTATGGGTAGATAACTACAAGGTGTAACTATCTACAAACTAACTGAGTTTATGGGTAGATAACTACAATGTGTAACTATCTACAAACTAACTGAGTTTATGGGTAGATAACTACAAGGTGTAACTATCTACAAACTAACTGAGTTTATGGGTAGATAACTACAAGGTGTAACTATCTACAAACTAACTGAGTTTATGGGTAGATAACTACAATGTGTAACTATCTACAAACTGAGTTTATCTATAAAAATGAATTTAATCGATAAATAGATAACTTAACTGTAACTATCTACAAATAAACTTCTTTACCAGATACACGGGTAATATGTAGATGTAACTATCTAATTATATACCTCACACATAGACGCTGAAACAGCTCAATTAATAATAATAATAATAATATTTGCATATTGCTGCCAACAAACATAATGTAAGCTAGAGCGCATTTAAACATAGAGCTAAGTACATGGATATAATCTCCAGGCTAAGAATAAAGGTTAATTGTGGAAGGTCTGGGGGCTCTATCCAACGGGAACTGAGCTTTTAATGCCTTCAGTTTCAAGCAAATTACGGAGCGTAGTTGTATTTTTAACAATGTTTTCTGTGTTGTGAGTAACTTGTGAGAACGCTACTTAGGCGATTGTAACAATGGCAGGGGCAGTAATTATCTAAAAGTTAACTAGGACTACCTATGTTTTTTTTTTATAGTGGGGCGTTGGGGGTGGGGGCAGTTTACATGAGTACCCCCTCCCCACCCAATTAAAGGAGCTTGAAACAAATTCTTGGCCTTGTCTGTAAAAAAAAAAGGTTACAAGAAGAAAAAAACTTACCTTTGAATGCGATGTGTTACTTAATCCACTTGGAAATATGAAAGTGTTATCCAAATACTGCCTGTAATGAAGAAATAATTTAAACATAAGAAAACCCGCAAAGAGGGTCTACAGATTTACAAGATCTATATATATAGACGTCCATACGATTCTGCACAATAAATTGATATTGATGTAAAGTAAAGCGAATAGAGTGATTGCCCCTGAAATAGGCGCACCGTTCCCTGCCAAGCGAGGGATTTCGCGCCAGCAGCTAACCAATAGAGGGGAAAGAAAGAAAAACAAAACAGTATGTAACGGCGGAGTGAGGCGGTCAAAGGTTATAGGACTGCAACCTGCGTCATGACTTTAGTAGACTTTAGTACGTAGTGATTTTTTTCTCAGTCAGCGTGGGCGTAATCGCAATGGGGGACGGGACGTTGGGGGGGGGGGGGGGTAGTAGCACGGTACGGCAGGTAGGATTATACCCGGCTATTCCGTGGTAGAGAAACTTTAGTGGTGCGCTTTAAAAGTAAACAAACTTGAATTAGACACGGAACTAAACTCCTCGTTAGCGAGGGCGAATATTTTAGGGTAAGCGGACAGAGGCGTAACCGAAAGGAGTTCAATGTCAGGGAGGTGAAGTCTAAAAAGGGGGTAATGCGAAAGGTGGGCAATATAACGTTCATATTAATAGTACTCTAGCCCAGGGGTCAGCAACCTTTTGCTAACAGTGTGCCAAACTGGGATTCCGAAATCACTCTGCGTGCCAACATTCTGAAAGTCAACCTGTTGTTTTATACTTTTTAAAAAAAAAATTTTATGGGACATTTAATTTAACTCCGTGGTTAGAGCAAGGCCTAAAGCGAGTTACAGAGAAAATAGTTCAAGCGTTTTATATTTAATGAAAAAATTACGTGTTTGTGATTTTTATCTTTTTTTATTTGCATTTAGAGTCTATATCAAATACAATATTTTATTAGTCTACTTCACTTTCACATTTATGGTAATTATTGTCTAAACATTATCCTTTAGTATTCAAGATGAGGATCTAACAGTTACTAATATTAATATTATACTATGATGTGTTTAAGCTTCAAAAATGTTAGATTGGAACTGTTGTTAAGCGGAAAAGATACGTAGTAATTAGACTAACTGGGTATTTAATGTAATGTTTGAAAATATACATATACATTATTTAGTCATATTTTCAAATACTTTTACAAGTTTGTTCATTTCAAAGTTAGACTAGATCTATAACTTGTAGCCATTTATTATTTTATAAAAGAAAAAAAGGAAACATACTAAAATTATTAGAACAAATAAAATGCTTTAATTATCTCCCTTGAATAAAAAAAAACGTTTCCACATTTGATTCAATAGTGATGCCCCAAAAAATATGTATTGTAATATAGAAAATATTACTGACTTATTTTTATTTCTTTATAAGTGTAAATTGAACCAAAAGCTGAAAGTAGAAGAGCGAGTGCCTATTAGTTAAGAATATCAGATTGCTTTCCTAAGATAACCAGCTTCCTTTCAGATTTTTTACGCAAAAGGGCACATTTGGATGACCATTTTTAAAACATTTTTTTAAGTCTTGCCGTTGATTAGAAAACTTAGCCTTAAGTACTTCGATGTACTTCTGAAATAGCCTAATTTTCTAAATATATGCCTTTATATAGGGATGTACATGTAGTTAAATGTTTAGATATTGATTTCAAGGCAAGATATAAGTCCAGTTTCAACGCGAATCCATCCCAGTACCGGTAGTCGTTGTAAATGAAAGTTCAACTCACTGAAATGTATCGCTATGTCATTAAGAAACATCAGCTTCATCTGTCAGTTTTCCTCATTCAGAAACATCGGCTTCAACTGTCAGTTTTCCTCATTCAGAACCAGAAAATGTTGTTGTTTTTTTCATCAATAAAAAATCATTCTTGGAGGTCTCTCGCGTGCCATTGAAAATTATTCTGCGTGCCAAGTTTGGCACGCGTGCCTTAGCTTGCCGACCCCTGCTCTAGCCTACTATACCGTTCGTCTTACAATTCTAAGATGCCAAAACGGGTAGAGGTTTTTTGGTTGGTAAGAGGGTTCGCGTAATCCTGTTTGCAGACGTAACGCCTCTGACGAAACACGTAGGCTAAAGTCGTTGTGTATCAAGGAAAGGTCGGTAAGTATAAATCTGTAAAGGATTATGAAATAATAAAGTATGTTTCCAGTGTAACAGATGGGAGGGAGTTATTTCTCAAGTTACAACTATCTGAATATATGTGTCTATATCCAACTATCTATGTGCAAACCAAGGCCTATACCTTGGCCTGTGTAGACTATACTATATGTGTTTCTATCTATCTATCTAAACGTCTATCTATCATTCTGTCTATGTCTCTATTTATCTATTAATGTATCAGTTTTTCTTTGCAAGGTCCACCTGCTTAGATATCAATGTAACTTACTATAGTAATATATTATAGGCCTATAGAGCTATACTATAGCTGATATATTATAGTAAGTTTTCTTTTAGGCCAATTCGACGCATATAGCAAGTGAAGCAGAATTTCATAAGTTTCTGTGCCACGACATAGGAGGGGGATTGTGTGGCCAACACAATGTCAAGCCGCCTTTACTTTTCCCGTCTACTCTCAAGTGCATGGGTAGACTCGTGGACACCTTCTGTCCACATTCAGGATCGAATAGTAGCCCTTATCGGGATTCGAACCCGGGTCCATTGGTACGCCTTGCTGTCACAGTATCCCATTTTCAGCACATTCAGAACTTATATATATATATATATATATATATATATATATATATATATATATATATATATATAGATAGATAGATAGATAGATAGATAGATAGATAGATAGATAGATAGATAGATAGATAGATAGATAGATAGATAGATAGATGGTGTCGGTGTATTTAATTAACTTAAAAATTGAAAATTGTTATATTGATGGTTGTTTATATGTTACGTAGTTAAAAGCTTAAAGCTAGCACTTAGGCCTACGGTATTTAGCCATTATAGATTCTCCCCAAAGTAGGTAACAAAGAACATTGTGTGCTCAGGTCAAGATCTTATCAGATAATTCCACTTTATGTAGTGGAGTGTAGAAGTTAATCTTACGGACTTTATAGAAGCTTATCTTCCCTTGGAACTCAATACTTTGTTGACATACAAACACGGGAAGAAAATCTTACGGACTTTATAGAAGCTTATCTTCCCTTGGAACTCAATACTTTGTTGACATACAAACACGGGAAGTTAATCTTACGGACTTTATAGAAGCTTATCTTCCCTTGGAACTCAATACTTTGTTGACATACAAACACGGGAAGTTAATCTTACGGACTTTATAGAAGCTTATCTTCCCTTGGAACTCAATACTTTGTTGACATACAAACACGGGAAGTTAATCTTACGGACTTTATAGAAGCTTATCTTCACTTGGAACTCAATACTTTGTTGACATACAAACACGGGAAGTTAATCTTACGGACTTTATAGAAGCTTATCTTCACTTGGAACTCAATACTTTGTTGACATACAAACACGGGAAGTTAATCTTACGGACTTTATAGAAGCTTATCTTCCCTTGGAACTCAATACTTTGTTGACATACAAACACGGGAAGTTAATCTTACGGACTTTATAGAAGCTTATCTTCCCTTGGAACTCAATACTTTGTTGACATACAAACACGGGAAGTTAATCTTACGGACTTTATAGAAGCTTATCTTCCCTTGGAACTCAATACTTTGTTGACATACAAACACGGGAAGTTAATCTTACGGACTTTATAGAAGCTTATCTTCCCTTGGAACTCAATACTTTGTTGACATACAAACACGGGAAGTTAATCTTACGGACTTTATAGAAGCTTATCTTCCCTTGGAACTCAATACTTTGTTGACATACAAACACGGGAAGTTAATCTTACGGACTTTATAGAAGCTTATCTTCCCTTGGAACTCAATACTTTGTTGACATACAAACACGGGAAGTTAATCTTACGGACTTTATAGAAGCTTATCTTCCCTTGGAACTCAATACTTTGTTGACATACAAACACGGGAAGTTAATCTTACGGACTTTATAGAAGCTTATCTTCCCTTGGAACTCAATACTTTGTTGACATACAAACACGGGAAGAAAGTCTTAGGAAAGGAGGTAGAATTTTTGTACGAAAATAGAATACAAGATATCTGTCTCATCGATCTATAGGTGTATCTTATCTATCTAAAAAAAACTATCTTATAAATTACAGACGCTCCTTCTATAAAGAAGATTATTGCGTTCTAATAAACAATATCTATCCCGCTATCTATCAATATATCTATGTCACCTATCCATCAAACTATATATATATCTATTTATCGTTATATCTGTTTATAATCTTTCTCATTTATTGATCTTTCTTTTTATTGACCGGGGACACGGTGGTCGAGCGACAGCGCATTCGGCTGACTTACCGACGGTCCTATGTTCAAGTCCTGGTGAAGGCTAGGATTTGTAATCGGGTCTGGAGGGTGTTCTATCCAGCTCTGATGTACCTGATTTTAGTTGGGCTAAAGTAAATCACATAGTATGCCGTGGCCACAGAAACTGGCGAACGCTGCTTCACCGGCCCCATGGATCAATTTGGTCCTACGGAATACTTTAATTTTTTTTATTCATTGACATCATCTAAATAACTATATCATTCATCTAATTTAGTCTATTTGTTGATGTATAAGACTTGCCTGACAAAGCCCAGCCAAATAGATCAATAGCCTATAGATGTTGTAGGACCTCGAGAAAATTATTCACTTTAATTTCTGTATTTGTACTGAGTTTTTAAACCGGGTTGTTAGCATTTTATTGTTATCCTTTAGCTTGGCATCTTTTTTTAATACAACTCCGAAAATTTATTCTCCAATCTTAACAGTCTTGTGTTAGAGATATTTATGTTTTGTCTGAGTTTAAATAGGTTTATATATTACCGAAATCTTGTTGATTGTTTCAATCACACTGAAAACTGTAGCGTCAATTCTATAAGTATTATAAAGGTCGTAGATGTGATATGGAGGTTATTATAAACACAGGTAACTTCATCATCAACCCCTATGGACAAGTCGTTATTAGGCTTGACCTTATCATGAACTTCCGGTGTATTTCCGTAAGCAAAAAATATTCTTTTTGCTGGTGTTTGACAATTAATTTCAACCTCGCCGGCCTGTTCTGGTCTTTTAAAAATATACCAAGGCTACAAGATTACTTATGAGAAATCCGTTTTCAACATGAAAAGTGAGTAGGCGATATTAACCCTTCCCGTACCGACCTACTTCTATCTATGCTGCCTTCAGTCCCGCTATATACGCGCCCGGGACTGTAAGGGTTAATACTATATACGTTGGTCGCGTTAAGTTAAATCTACCTTTGTTTATAAACTAAAGTAGTCGAGAGTAGCCTTTCTTGGTTATTGAAAAAACACACAAAGCACATGTAGTGGGAATTTACTAAATGTATAACAATTATTGAGTAGGACAATCACATTTGTGTTACTATTTCTAGTAAAGACACAATAGGCCTATATTCAGAACATTTGGAACATTCAGTACACTCAGCACAATCATGATATTGAGCACAGTCGGCATATTCAGCATAGTCAGCTTATTTTAATATTTCTAATTCTGTTTGGCATTATCTTTTTTTTCTTTCCAGGCATACTTAGGTTAATAATTTGTTGTTTGTTCGGATTACCATTTTGCCACATACAGAATAAGAACGTGTTTCCCTTGTGTCAATTATGACGCTAAACATGGCCTTTGTTGACTCAACGGCCCCCTTGTTTACTTATACAACACATACACGCACACACATGAGCAGAAACACACATTCAAGAGAACACACACACACACGCACACACAATAACACAAGCGCGCAAACATACTGTATACGCAGTTGTCCAATAAATTTGAACCATTATAAACCCTGGCAGTGAAATGACACGCGTATCGTGTAAACATAAAAGGGAAAGTAATTTCCATTAAAATTTATCAAAGGTTTTCATAGACACGAACGTTACGCCTAATTGAGGAATAGCTTTTTAATATGGTTTGCTATGTCATGATTGACTCTCCCCCCCCCCCCTTTCCATGGTATTCATTATAAACTCAACGCTGTATAGTGAAGTGGACCAGGAAAAAAAAGGTTATTTAGAATTAAGCAGCATTCACCAGTTTCAGTGGCCACGGCATACTAGGGGATGTGTGGGCAGCGCAATGCCCAGCCGCCTTTAGTTTACCTCGACTAATGTCAAGTAGGGCTGCCTGACCTGGGTAGACTCAGGGACAGCCTTCAGACCTGAGAACAAATCCTTACCTTCTTCAGGATTCGAACCCTAGGACCTTCGGTACGCCCTGTGGCCACGGTGCCTCTATTGTGTGTTTGTGCTGTAGTCTTAAAGCGTTCACGTGCAATAATGACGTCAATTTTCTTATCGACGTTTAGTTAGCGGGAAAGATTCCTATCGACATTTAGTTAGCGGGAAAGATTCCTATCGACATTTAGTTAGCGGGAAAGATTCCTATCAGCATTTAGTTAGCAGGAAAGATTCCAATCGACATTTAGTTAGCGGCAAAGATTCCTATCGACGTTTAGTCAGCAGGAAAGATTCCAATCGACGTTTAGTCAGCGGGAAAGATTCCAATCGACATTTAGTTAGCGGGAAAGATTCCAATCGACATTTAGTTAGCGGGAAAGATTCCTATCGACATTTAGTTAGCGGGAAAGATTCCTATCGACATTCAGTTAGCGGGAAAGATTCCTATCAGCATTTAGTTAGCAGGAAAGATTCCAATCGACATTTAGTTAGCGGCAAAGATTCCTATCGACGTTTAGTCAGCAGGAAAGATTCCAATCGACGTTTAGTCAGCGGGAAAGATTCCAATCGACATTTAGTTAGCGGGAAAGATTCCAATCGACATTTAGTTAGCGGGAAAGATTCCTATCGACATTTAGTTAGCGGGAAAGATTCCTATCGACATTTAGTTAGCGGGAAAGATTCCAATCGACATTTAGTTAGCGGGAAAGATTCCTATCGACGTTTAGTCAGCAGGAAAGAGTCCAATCGACGTTTAGTTAGCGGGAAAGATTCCAATCGACATTTAGTTAGCGGGAAAGATTCCTATCGACGTTTAGTCAGCAGGAAAGAGTCCAATCGACGTTTAGTTAGCGGGAAAGATTCCAATTGACATTTAGTTAGCGGGAAAGATTCCTATCGACGTTTAGTCAGCAGGAAAGATTCCAATCGACGTTTAGTCAGCGGGAAAGATTCCATCTCTAGACACGACATTCATGACAATTATCAATATTTTCTTTTTATTGTGTAGTCATTACCTTATGTTAGAGAGCGTACTAAGAGAGTATATAAAGGACTGCACTCTCCTCATCTTGTAATTTATTATTACCACATTAAAAACTCTATCAGATACTTACAAGTGATGCACTCTCCTCATCTTGTAATTTATTATTACCACACTAAAAACTCTATCAGATACTAACAAGTGATGCACTCCTCCGAAATCAAACACGAGGCTGAAAACACGTTTCTCATCCCTTAGAACAAATGCATAAGCTTATAAAATAGTCTTTCTTCCCGAGTGGCACCTGGGCATGGAATGGGTTGCTTGGACAAACCAGGAAAACCAATAGCTTTACCATCATATAAAACACCAATCAAAGATTCAGTACTAGACTCGCACGACGAATGCGCGTAGTTGGTGATTGTTTATAGAAAGAGCGTCTGTAATCTATAAGATCAGATATATTATATCCATAGACGTGCCCCCTTTTCTAATAAAAATTTCAACGACGCCTATGACCGTCGTTAGATTGAGAACGGATAACGGATTTCAAAAAGGTTGAACGTGTGTGAAGCGTATCTAGCAATCCCAGTTTGTCTATACAAGCTTGTCCCCACCAAAACGGCGAGACTAATATACAATAAATTAAAAGTTAAAATGGCTCCAAACATTAAAAAAAACAAAAAAACTTGCGTCAATGACTAAGAAATATTTTTTTGTAAAGATATGATTCAAAATTGGGAACTCTATACTAGAAGCCAACCATCGTATCAGTGAACACAGAATCAAATAGATTCTAGTGATTATTAGATTTCTACTCAATAAAAGTCTCTCTCTCTCTCCATTATGATATTGTAAAGGTTCAATGTTGATTACACTCTTGATCGAAAATTGAAATCTACTGACCCCTCCCTTACACTCCTTGTATTTTCACACACATACACACACTTATTATGTTTCCTGCTGATCAAGCATTCACCCCCCCCCCCTCAACCCAACCAAGAGTGACATATGTCATCGTGACTTCCGTTGATTCAGCGACGTGTAACTCTTGTCGATACGGAGAAGGGGGGGGGGGGGGGGTGATTGAATCGCGGTAGTACAAAGACTTGCGTTACGCCAGACGTAGACCATTTGTCTTTTTTTTTTCTACGGTGTCATTGAATTGGGCCGCAAGGGATAAATACAAATTCAAATTGAAAACAAAAACTACGTCACAAGTATAGAATTCGCCACACTAAGCTAGGTGGGATGAATTGATCTTTTTTTTTACCTGACGTCACATCCTAAAGCAATTAATTCGCAGCGGCTGTGAGGTGCCCCAGTTCACCGTGTAGCTTGTATGTTTGAAAAACTGGAGGATTATGTGGCCGCAAGATTCAAATGTTAGGCATCCCGTCAAGGCTAGGTGAGTTCGAATTCTAAGCAGGCTGTTTCAACTCACTCGATTTTTAGGCTCTATCTGCGACTTCATCGACATTCATTTAGTTAAGAGACCAGGAAATGTCTAACAAGATTTTATCTGGCATTCGGGGAGTCTAGCATAGAGTAAATTATGCCAAGATTTGAGGACTAAATGGCGGCATGGTGGTCGAGCGGCAGCGCTTTCGTCTGGAGTACCGAAGGTGTAGGCCAGTATTTGTTCCCAGGTCTGGATGGTGTCCCTGAGTCTACCCAGGTCTGATGGGTACCTGACTTTAGTTGGCGTAAAGTAAAGGCGACTGGGCATTGCGCTGGAAACACAATCCCCTAGTATGCAGTGGCCACAGAAACTGTTGAATGTTGAACGCTGCTTTACCGGACACCCATGGATCAAATTGGTCCAACGGGATACTTAACTTTTTACTTTAATTACTGATATAGGGGATTTAGAAAAATCCAGATAAGAAAAAGAATACAACAGGAAATTGGAAAGTATGAAGACCTGCTGGCTACAGCCAAGAAAAGAAAACTGGAATGGTATGGCCACGTCACCAGAACCAACGGGCTTGCAAAGACCATCCTGCAGGGTACCACCAGAGGAGGCAGAAAGAGAGGAAGACTAAAGAAACGTTGGGAAGATAATATCAAGGAATGGACAGGTACAAAACTGTGCGAGGCAATGAGAACGGCTGAGAGACGGGAGGAGTGGAGGAGGCTGGTTTACATGTCATCTGTGGCGCCCCCAACGGTCTAACAGACTACGGGATATGTAGGATGTAGGTAGGTAGGATAGGGGATTTGGTTACTAAGTCTGAGGGGATTTAGTAATTATGCAATGATCTGATTTCCAAGATTAGGCTATGTCTTTAAAAATTGACGCCACTCGAGTGAACACACAAGAAAAATGGGCCCAGGATCGGATTGCATATGGGAACTCTAGGGTGGGAGAGGGGTGAGTGTGCTTTGTCTTAAACTGGGCAACACCTGCGCGCGTTCCTACGTTAAGGGGACGTTAAAACAAAAACCACTACATGTAACAATGTCTAGTTTTTGGAGGATAATTGCGTCCCCTTGTGTTTTTTTTTAATTGCATCAAAACGTAAGTTGTTGTTTTTTTTCTCACACCACATTCACACCTTGAATTCGTTTGTTATTGTAAGATGATCAACATATTACAGATAGTACGTGGCGGAAAACAATAGTATTTACTCGAATGTCTGGTCAGAGTTTTTTGAATATATTTAGTGTCCTGGAGGTCGGAGCTGTATGATTGATTGCTATAGCCGTGACATTGTTTTGCATCAACAGAGGACACAGAGTGGTTTTGGGTTGGCTGGGTCGTTTCTTACTGTGTTTGTAATCAACAAGGTTGTAAACATTATTAGGATGTGATAGACGACGTTAATACAGTAGGCATATTTTAAACACACACACGCACATGTAATAATACATAGACTCTAGATTTACACATTCAGACACTGTAACGGCTTGGATTGTGAGTGTTTCGTGTTTATCACTCTTTCTCTCACTCACATTCTCTATCTCCGTCTCTCTATCTCTTTCCGTCCTCTCTTTCTCTATCCGTCCTCTTTCTCTCTCTCTCTCTGCCCCCTCTTTCTCTGTCCGTCCTCTTTCTCTCTCTCTCTCCGCCCCCTCTTTCTCTCTCCGCCTCCTCTTTCTCTATCCGTTCTCTCTCTCTCAGCCCCCTCTTTCTCTTACTCACTCTCACTTCTATGTCTACTTTGTCATCAGTGTCTTTATAACAACGAGGTGCCGTCCTATCTCAAGGAACTAATCAAACCCTATGTTCCGCAAAGAACATTCCGTTCTGCCGACTCCTCCCTTCTGGAGATTCCCCATTTCTCTCTGACAACCGTTGGCCTGAGAGCCTTCAATATCTGGCCCCAAAGTATGGAATCTACTTTTATCCTACTCTTTTAAAACGAAATTGAAAACAAAGTATTATAATATTTTTATTCGTTAAGCATTTGTTTAGACCCCTACTGTTTTATTTTTATATTAAGTCAGTTAATGCTACATTTATTTTTGCTCTGTCAGATGTTTTATAAAGATTTAAATGATTTATTAGCTTTATATCCATTTCCCGCAAAGAGAATTATATCCGTGATCTTGTATGTTATTGTTGCTTATTGTTAAATGTGCTTTAAGCTTACATTGTGTTTGTTGGCAGCGCTAGATAAATAGAATTGTTATTAAATAATATAATAAAGAGGAATTAAAAGAAATTGATAAGAGATACAGCCAGATGGGAACACATATTGATAGGCAGATAGACTAATCGACTAATAGTCAACAACATCGGCACCAACATCAACATAAGATAGAACAACAACGTCATAAAGACTTGTTTGGCTTAAAAATTGAAATTTTGCATCCATGGAATCAAATCATACATACAGAATTAATACATTCTGCAGGTAAGGTACTGTTACGGTGGCCGAGCAAGGCAGCGCGTTCGACTTGCGATCCGAAGGTTGTGAGTTCGAATCCTGGTGGAGGCTAGGATTATTTTCCTTGGACTTGAGGGTGTCCCTGAGTCCAACCAGTTCTGATGGGTACCTGACACCAGATGGGGTAAAGTAAAGGCGGGTGGGAATTGTGCTGGCCACACATCCCCTAGTATGCCGTGGCCACAGATACTGAGGGACGCTGCTTCACTAGCCCTATGATAAGTTCGGTCCGGAGGGTACTTTACTTACAGAATTAATCAAATATGCAGGTAAGATAATGTTACAGGAAAACTTTTTTACGACTACACCGTATAGGGATTGAGTTTACCCATTGTGTGAGTGTTGTGTGAGTGAGTCGTGAGTGTGTGCATTTGTAGGTGTTCGTGTATGTAGCCTGTGTGTGTGTGTGTGTGAATGTGATGGTGGCGACACACACTACAACAGACGAGCTGTGGATACACGAAAGATTCAGGGATCATTTTAATTCTTCCATTGGATACAAAATGGAGATGTATCAAGCGAATATATTGATGTACATATTCAGCCAATCATTTTAAATTTTACGAGACATTACGAGGACACTATTCACAGCTGTTCCGATATGTCTCGTAAAGTCTTGAGACTCGTGTGAGACAGTGTGAATCTTCACGTGCACTTCTTAACGTTGGTCTGTGACAGATTTACACAACCGATGTCCACAGATTTACAACAATGTACGACGTACCGTGTTCACCCACATGACGTCACTGCCCTGACGTCACAGACCTGACGTCACAGACCTGACGTCACAGGGCCACTAGGTCCATTGAAAACATCAATAGAGAAGCGGGAAGCAAGAAACTAATGTGTGAAACAACGAGAAAACAGCAGAGAGAAAGAGAGAGAGACAGATACACAGAGACACAGAGAGAGACACAGACAGAGAGAGAGAGAGAGATAGTAAATAAGTAAGAATGGAGAAATAAGAAAGAACGGAAAATTAAGAGACAGAAACGGAATAATGCTAAAAAACGGGGAATTTTTTTTTTAAAGTTGAAATAAGAGAAAAAGTAGAAGAGCAAAAGTAGCCTACAATAAGAGCGAATGTACTAATAAGAGCGAATGTACTAATAAGACAAATAGAAGAAAGTGTAGATAATAAAAGAAGAGAGGGTGTTACGGACGAGAAGACAGAAGGATGAAATAGAAATAGAAATAAATAAAGAAAGCGGATGCCGGAGAGGGAAAATGAGAAAGCTGAAAAATGAAGACGAGAGAAGAGGGAAGCGCAAATATTGTATAGAGTTAGAAGAAAGAGAATAAAGAGAGACGGAATAAAAGAATGAAGCTTGGAGAAAAGCGAACAGTGAAAAGAGTGAAGAGAAAGAGAGGGAGACAGAGATTAAAGTGAAAGAAAGATGGAGTAAGGAGAGAGACGAATAGACGGAATGACAAAGACAAAAAAATATAATTAAAATGGAGAGGTTGCGAGTAGAATTAATTAATAAATAAAAGTAAAAACAAGCAGAGAGAGAGAGACAGAGAGAGAGACAGAGAGAGAGAGACAGAGAGAGAGACAGAGAGAGAGACAGAGAGAGAGAGACAGAGAGAGAGAAACAGAGAGAGAGAGAGAGAGAGAGAGATAAAGACAGAGAGACAGAGAGAGAGAGAGAAAGACAGAGAGAGAGACAGAGAGAGAGAGAGACAGAGAGAGAGACAGAGAGAGAGACAGAGAGAGAGACAGCGAGAGAGAGAGAAAGACAGAGAGAGAGACAGAGAGAGACAGAGAGAGAGACAGAGAGAGAGACAGATAGAGAGACAGAGAGAGACAGAGAGAGAGACAGAGAGAGAGAGAGAGACAGAGAGACAGAGAGACAGAGAGAGAGACAGAGAGAGAGACAGAGAGAGAGACAGAGAGACAGAGAGAGACAGAGAGAGAGACAGAGAGACAGAGAGAAAGACAGAGAGAGAGAGAGAGAAAGAAAAAGAAAATAGAAAATGCTAAGATAAAAAGTTAAAAAAAATCGTCTTGAGTCATCCACAGGAAAGATCAAACAGATCAAGAGCAAGATAGATTGGACCAGGTCAACAAAGTAGGTCAGCTTCCTTGAGTGACAATTACTAATACATCTTGACCTAGTTCAGTTATGACGTAGGACTTCAGACAGCTACGAAACCTTAGACATATTTCTTCATAGATGAATAACCTTTTTTTAAATTAATCCTATTTATACTTGCTCTGCACGTTCCAATACATTTTTTTTTAAAGTTCACTTTTTAATTTTTCAGTGACATCCATCTCTTCCAGTTTCTTTAAATTAAATTTTCATATTTTTTAACTAGTTTTTTTTTAAGTACGTCATTTTCTCCAGATTGATTGATCAAATGTCTTCTTGAAAGAATGTCAAGATGTTTTATTGCAAGAATATGTTTCAATTCTTATTTCTATCTGTGCATCTGTGACTATACGTATGTTTAACTTTACCAAAAGATTTTGCCAAAAGAAAACGATTAATTTTGTTTAAGAATCACTTATTTTGAATGTAAGATATTTTTAAAAGTGCATTTAACCGGATGTAAACCAGAAGTACATTAACACCTGACCTATATATTTTAGTTTAGTGTATGCTAGTTGTAAACTAAACAAATTGTAATTTCACTTAACTTAACTAGTCTAACACTTCGACTATTAATTATCGCATACTCACTTTTGATGTTAAAAACGGATTCCTCATAACTAATCATGTAGCCGCTGTAGCCTTTGTATATTTCTAAAAGCTATACTTGAAAAAAATCCGAAAACGCCATTTAAAGTTTTTTTTGCCGGATATAAACCGGAAGTTCCTGTGTGCATTGAACCCAAACGGTAAGGCCTCATTAAAACTTGTCAATTAGGTATGCATACGACCTAAAGATCCTTTTGCATGGTCACACTCAAAGGATGGGCCTTATAATTGGCAGTGCTGTGCGGCGTTTCTTGTCTTTGCAATTTCTTTTTAACCTTTTTAGCTCAGTCGTGAACTTTCAATTGTCTTCTGCCAAGTGTGCGTACTATTGCACCCTGAGCCCCTCCCCCTCCCACACACTAATTATGGAACTGGTCGTTACGCAACTAAATTCTGTAATCTAATCACAAATTTAGCCTGATATTATTGCATTATAAAATAACATTCTATAGACATCATATTATACTCGGGTCTACCCCAAGCCCTTACAGCTTACAGCTCTACAGTTTCATTAACAGGTACCCTCCCCACTCTACATCCCTCCCATACCCCGAAACGTTTGAGTTTGATAACGAGCTGGGCGAAGCGATATAATCAACTATCGGGAATGAAGGGAGGGGGTGTTGATACCGGGCGCCATCAATGTCAACTGGTGGAGTAAATCACTTTTGACCAACATGTCGGTGTCACGTCCAGTATTAACCAGCTGTTCTTCCTCCACCACCCCCTCCCCACCATATATTGTATGGGCAGTTCTCGGCATTGGCCACGCAGTAACTAGTCACAACGGGAGGATTTCCTCCCCACTGGAACAAGGAACTACTTCCGCCCCCCCCCCCCCCCCAAGTGTCATTAGTCCACATTTTCTCTCAAAGTTTTCGGTGCGGTGGTCTTGCGATAGACTCCTCGTCTACTAATGATCGGAGCTGCGTTGGCCCGATCTGTTTTTTTTTCTTTGTCTGTGTTACTTTTGTTACTTGGTTAAAGTAAGTTGTACCATTCGGACCTAACTGATCATAGGGCTGGTGAAGCAGCGTTCACCAGTTTCTGTGGCCATACTAGGGCATGTGTGGCCAGCACAATGCCCAGCCGCATTTACTTTAACCCAACTTATGCAAGGTATCCATCAGAGCTGGGTAGACTCAGGGACACCCTCAAATCCTGGGAAAAAATCCAAGCCTCCAACAGGATTCGAACCCGGATTGCCAGTTGAACGCCCTGACGCCTGGCTGTGTGCCCCATCTGTTCTTCGTTGCGCATTTATATTTCTATTGTCTATTTTATTCTATAGGTGACATATATAACAACTATGAATGTCTAGACACATTTATATTATAACAAAGCCACTTCTATAGTCTCTACCTGATCTATATATGTAGTGATGCTAGGTGAACAGTGGGAAAGGGGACAGATCTCGCCCCAACACGTGAATTCGTATTATGCCATTGTTCTTTAAATTTATTAGATTGAACTAAACTATGTCGCTACAATAAATCTCACACCATGGCATATATATATCTAATATCGGAGTCCAGTATCATAAAACATCCGTTTTGCCCAGCGGACACACCACGTCATATTGACGGAGGGGGGGGGGGGGGAAGTGGAAACCACAAAAAAAACACTAGAAACCAAGTTTATTCCACGCTAGGTGGTGCAGAATTTATTTTATACGTCAATTGCCTTCGCATCATTCAAAGTTATCTTATATATTACAGACGCTCCTCTTTTAGAGAAGATTTTTGCGTCCTAAGCTCATCCGCTCGGTCTTAGTCTTGTCTTGCATTTCGATTAGTCTTGTAAATAAAACTGGTTGTCATGGTGTGTTCAGGTAATCCATTCCATGTCTAGATGCAACCCGGGGGAAGAAAGCCAAGATTCGGAACTCTTTAATTGTTCCCCCTCCCTCCCCGGTAAATCTGATGTTGGCCCGGTGCCGGGTTTGCGATCCAGCATTGTAGGGAAGCTCTGAGTAAGGAGCCAATATCCTGGCACAACATCAAACAAAACAGAGTCGTCGTTATGAGAAAGTAAAGTAAACGTGACATGTAGGACAATACACAGGACATGTAGGACAATACACAGAACATGTAGGACAATACACAGGGCATGTAGGAAAATACACAGGACATGTAGGAAAATACACAGGACATGTAGGAAAATACACAGGACATGTAGGTAAATACACAGGACATGTAGGTAAATACACATGACATGTAGGTAAATACACAGGACATGTAGGAAAATACACAGGACATGTAGGAAAATACACAGGACATGTAGGAAAATACACAGGACATGTAGGTAAATACACAGGACATGTAGGTAAATACACAGGACATGTAGGTAAATACACAGGCCATGTAGGTAAATACACAGGACATGTAGGTAAATACACAGGACATGTAGGTAAATACACAGGACTTGTAGGTAAATACACAGGACATGTAGGTAAATACACAGGACATGTAGGTAAATACACAGGACATGTAGGTAAATACACAGGACATGTAGGTAAATACACAGGACATGTAGGTAAATACACAGGACATGTAGGTAAATACACAGGACATGTAGGTAAATACACAGGACGTGTTAGACAATACACAGGCAATATAGACCAGGCCTGTTCGCGTCAATAGATCAGATTGGTATTAATGGAAAGTTATTGATATCATGTAGATTTCAATTGAGGAGATTCACCTATACTGAAAGCACCTGGTTTGGACATGATCCAACTTGCACCATGGGGCGAGGGGTTGCAAGGCGGGGAAGGGCGTGCGTATGTGTAAAATAGAGGAAAATTACTAACTGAGTTTGGGTAGGGGGTGGAGGGAGGTCGATAATATCAGACACATTATGAACATGTCGGCTGCATCAAGATTATTTTAAACCATTTCATTTGAATTCATGACACACACACACCCCAATCAACCATTCGCTGAAGAAAAGAAAAAACAAGTTAACAACAAACGGATTAAGTGACACAATCCATAGCTTTAAACTTTTAACAATTTCTATATTTTATTTAAGGTATCGATATGTTTCTCATATAGTCTTTTATAAATGGTATCGATATATTCACATAAAGTCTTGCATCAAAGGTATCGATAAATATATTTGCATTTCAACCCGTATGACTACTTGCAGCTATTGTTCCGGAATCGGGAACAGATTAAGAGGCCAGAAAAAGATGGAATGATTTGCAATCGAACATGCGCCCTATTGTGTTTGTGTGTGGGGGGGGGGGGGGGGTGTCAACGCCACTCAGACGCCCGACCTACCGCCCCCGATCCTCAACCCAAGCCTTTAAAGGTGACGTTTGTTTGGCACCAATTGTTTCTCGTAGAAATCTTCTAAACAAAGTATTGATTTAAACTTTAGCTGTTTGTCCACTGCCTACTTCTCTTCCCCTTCCCTCTAGCCACCGCCCAATAATTGATACGTCTGTATTGATATATCAATTATTCACAATGACCTGCGACCGACTTCCGTCATGCATTTGTTGGAGTAACTTTCATTATAGATTGCACGCGCTCACTCAGACAAGCTAAAAATAGCTTCAGATAGACGAGCGCAGACTAACTAACACACTCAAGGTCAGATACACACAGACCTTAGGGAGCCAACACACACACAGTTTGACACAGATAAATAAATAAATAAATATGAGACTTATATAGCGCATATCCCGTTCCCGTTGGGAACGGTTCTATGCGCTGCTGTAAACATAGTGCTGCCTGTTGGCGCAAATACGTTTACAGACCCAAAACTCCTGCAGGGCGACAGGGATCCGCCAGATACAGATATTGTTACGTCTCGCTGTCTATGTTTGAAGAATCCGTAACTCTCGCCCAAACTTTCATCCACGTAACTAAGAAACGACGTCAGGAATAATTGCTAACAACTTTTAATTCAACATAACATCGAAGCTCAACACAAGTCAACAATAATAACACGATTTAAGAAGAACACAAGACGCATTAAAACACAGCCTAACCAGTCTCTCACTATTCTCTACTCTCTATTAAACTACACACTACACACCACGTGGTCCGAAAACTTGCCCCGTGCTCGCTCATGCCAAACGGACAAGGGTCAACCAGGGGTCACCAAAAGAATGTAACCAGCAGCTACAAAGGGAGGTTATCATAACTTAAAAAACAAGGGAGTTAATTCATTCTAACCTCATCATTATGCATCATAATATATATACACAGATACACAGAGACACCAACATAGACCAATATTCATACGTTGACACGGTGAGCTATCATTTTCAAATATTCACACATACTCACACATTGACATGCATACCGATTGAACAGCACTCACGCACATTGACACACCAAGTACCAGGACAAATACAGACACACAAAATGACTAATATAACGTCATACTTTCTTCGATTCATCATTTTTCATCATTACTAATTCCATTTTAATATTCTAGAAATACACGTTATACCAAGCGATGAATGGCCTAGAACGGCTAAAAATAACTTTCTCTGAGCTGTTTATAGTAATCAGCTAATTCGTGTTGAAAGTTTGAAAAAAAAATTAACGTAAGGTAACGATATATTTTTTATGAAGTCTTTTTAGATTCACATATTTTCGATACATCACCTAAGCCCATGGATCGGCAACCTGTTGATGATAGTGTGCCAAAGGAGGATTTCTAATTCATTCGGCGTGCCAAAAAGCATAACAGTTACCATGTTTTAGTACTCAATATCTCGTAGAAGAGGCGTAAAGTGACTTTTATAGGGTCTTAGGCGAGCCATTGAAATTGCTCTCCGTGCCAAGTCTGGCACGCGCACCGTAGGTTGCCGATCCAGGACCTAAGCGATCCGAAATGAATACATATAGGCCTACATTATTTTTTAAACAACTAACTAAAAAGGGCCTATCGAGACGCGACCCGGAACCGGGCCACGAAGGCAGAACTTACAGGGTCACAAAAAGAAGAAGAAAAGTTGGAAATATAGGTCAGTTTACCGTGATTTTATATAGTGACAGTATATGACGTCGTCCTTAGCTGATATTTCGTGATATTGGAACCGAATTGTAGCGACAACCCTCAACTCTATGAAATTCACTTTATTCAAATATAACATGAAACGTGTGGTAAATTCACATATTAAATATTTTTTTGCAGATAGTCAGGTGTCCGGTTTTAAACCGCCAGCGTGTGTTCGTGTGTGTGTCAGTTTTAAGCCGGACAGTCTGGTATTTCTGGACACTTCTGTACCCGTGGGCCTCCAGGATGGCGAGGTGTGAAAACTGCCGATTAGATCACCTTAAGATTGCACCGGGGGGCGAACGCATCGGGAGCGTGTCCGAGGGCCGTTGTACTACCGAGAGGCCCCGGTGGGGAGGAAGCAGTGGGCGCAGCCATCACGTCTCACGAACCACCCGCGGGCCTGGATGCATGTACCTATAGTATAGGATTTTTGCTACCGGGTCACATTGCAGGCATACGGGCGAGCCACCACAATAATGATCCTAGAGGAATCCGCAGTTGACTTATAAGCAGAAACCGTAGGTCTACCCTATTACACGGCACGTTACGTCTTCGGTGTGCCGTGGGGCGGCTGGAACCCGGACACAACCTTGGTATGCCCCTCCCCCTTGGTTCACCCTACCAACGTTATGCACTGGATTCGTCTGTTACGTATACATTCGGTATTTCTGCAAGCTGGGCACTGTATTCAAATACTATTTCTTCATTGATACAAATCTGGAAACAAGTTATACCGCTTCATTGTGTTTTAAATCTGGAAACAAGTTATACCGCTTCATTGTGTTTTAAAGAATCAAAGAAATCAAAATATAACAAGGACTGGATCATTTGCACAGATTAGGGATGAATACAATGTGCCGATTAACAGCACATAATCGGATTAACAACACTATCTACAGATTAACACCGAAGATAATAAAGACATCCCCATAAAATACACTGGCCAGAGATTATAACAATAGATCAGATTATCAACACATAACATATTATTGAAACAGCTGATTAACAACAGGATACGGAATTAACACATAGACCTACAGGTGATTTTCAACATAGACAGCAGTTTAATAGTATTGACAAAAAAACAGCTTAACAGCACACAAGGTAAAGTAGACACCTTAACATCACTATCAACAAGTAAGCGTGTTTTTTTTTTATAAACACAGGTGAACAATTCTAATTGGTAATTAATTGATTGCAAAGGCCGTAACGTTAACATACCTTCGTCAGTGAGGAATACAGTCCCATGGGAGTTTTATAGTGTACGCTTTGCTCATAGAAAGAATCTGCAACGGTCAAAGTTGTTACACATGACAACACGATGTTGTGACATAGTAGGTGACACGTCCGCGTCAAAACAACACCAATAGATGTTACCCTTGTTCAGCGGAAGAATACAATGGACAATGTTCACACCACACACACACACACAATACACGGACAAGCACTAAGATAGGCCTACACATTAAACACATCAGGACAGTCAAATACACACACGCAACTCAACACACGCACGCACGCACGCACGCTCTAAAGATGCCAGGGACACGACGCACGAGATCCACTCAAGCACTTCGCTCAACACTTACGGCTAGAGGTCACCCCCCCCCCTCCCGTCCCACCCCTCTCCCGAAGGTCAACAGCTTTCCCAGAGAAACAAGAGAAGACAATCCAATAATAAATACTTAATAAAAAATAAATAAAAAAACACGAAGAAAATCACCAGCATGTTCAGTTCTGGGGGCAAATTAGATACAGAGAAGTACACAAAATAAAAACCCCACACATTTAAAAAACTGTGAGTTAATGAACAAAACGGAAGCGAAAGAAAAAAAAGCGTGGAACAAAACAAAAAAGTCTGTCAATTGCTTTTATTACTAGGGAATCCTGTGGCCAGTAATTGATTTCCAGGGCCGTTAGCATGACATGAAATCTTGTAAGTGAATTAAGTGAATTGGGTTATGATGTTTCCCGTTTGCCTGGGTTATGATGTTTCCCGTTTGCCTGGGTCATGATGTTTACGGTTTGCCTGGGTTGATGTTTCCCGTTTGCCTGGGTTATGATGTTTCCCGTTTGCCTGGGTTATGATGATTCCCGTTTGCCTGGGTTTTGATGTTTCCCGTTTGCCTGGGTTTTGATGTTTCCCGTTTGCCTGGGTTATGATCTTTCCCGTTCGCCTGGCTTATGATGTTTCCCGTTTGGCGTTCATCACTTTATAAAGGTCGCGATGACTGTTTCAAGACTGCATTTTCTACGTTTACCAAGAAACGCATCTGTTTTTTTTCGAAAGTTGTATAGCCTACAGCGGAAACATTTAGGCAAACTTAGGAGCGTAGAATTAATTTAAGACAGTGTTATCGGCTGCGCACGGAAAAAAGAACATATAAGCTCTAAAATTAGAGCAAGCGGTCCATCTTATTATAGTCTTTGATTTTACACACACTGGTTTTGAGTTTCATAATTACAGGGAAGAATTACTACCACTCACAACACACTGTGTCCCACGACACGTCCCATGACACACTGTGTCCCACGACACGTCCCATGACACACTGTGTCCCACGACCCGTCCCAGGACACACTGTGTCCCACGACACGTCCCATGACACACTGTGTCCCACGACACGTCCCATGACACACTGTGTCCCACGACACGTCCCATGACACACTGTGTCCCACAATATGAACAATATGAACAATATTTTATTTTGCCACATAGTACATAGGTACAATAAAGGCATAGTCAAAAACATAAGAAAATTATAGCATTTGTGAATAATAAATTGAACAATAATAGTAAAACCAATATTAGTAATAAAATGAAAGTAATAAAAAATTTATTAATTAAAGGTATCCTAAAAGAAAATTCAGGGGGGATAATTTAGTTTATAACACAATTTTTTGGGGGAAAAAACTAACAAAGAAAAAAAAAAAAAAAAAAAAAAAAAAAAAAAAAAAAAACAACGACTTAATTTACTAACATAGACATACAGGTAAATCACTTTCATTAGACCTGCACGGCATTAACATAGTGAGAACAAACATTTAAGAAATCATTCACAATTTTTCTTGCGGCTTAGTATATTACATTTCTTCTACGACTATCTCTCAATATCATAGTGACAAACCAACAAGTTAAAATACTTAAACATTTCTAACCTTTTTCTCATTTTTTAAAAGCAGATACTAATATTTTTGAAAATATGCTTAGTTTTTTAAGTTCTTTTAGAGAGCTAGAATTAAGCAGTTCCGACATTTTTTCTACATTAGGTCTGTTATAGTAATATTTTTTTAGATACATTTTTCGTTGGGCATTGAAGTGTACACATTGGAGTAAATAGTGAAATCCATCTCCTATATCTTTTAAGCAAAAGGGACATAATCTTAAATTATAATCTATTCTGGAGTGGCGACCCAGTTCAACAGGGAAATTATTGTTACTTGTTCGTATTTTTAGTATATAGATAGCTTCTTTCAGATGTAATTTATTTAAAAAGGGTGGAGTATTTTCCCAGTCAGATTTATATTTTAGAGCGCTATATAATTTACCTTTATTGCTTATTTGCATACTCTCATAAAGTTCTTGTTTACTTTGATCATTTATACGTAAGTTAATTATTGATTTTGAAAGTTTAGTGTCTATTATATCTTGTTCTAACCAAATATATCCTAATCCTAGTTGTTCCAATTGTAACTTTATATTGGCGGACCATTTGCATTTTTCAACCAGGTGCTCTTTAAGTAAAATGTTATAAATTATTTTAGAAATCCTGCTTTCTTTGCCGGTCGCTATTTTGATCCAGAAGTGTAACATTCTTTTTTTAATAAATGATCTTATATAGAGTTTGCCTGTTTCGCCTAGGACTACATAATTTGGTGTTTTTGTGTTCAATTTTAAAATCATCTTAAAATATCTTAGTCTAACATTTTCTAAAATGTCACAATTTTCCATACCCCATAGTTCGCAACCGTAGGTTAGTATAGGTAGTACTGTTTGATCAAATAGATCAATTTGACTATCTATGGGCAAGCTTAGTGTATGGCATTTTCTGAGAAGATTGAACATAGCATTAGTACCTTTCATCTTACAATATTTCCTGTGTTCTGAGAAAGAACCGTTAGCTGAGAAGATTATTCCCAGGTATTTAAATTTAGAAACTATTTCTATTATATTATTATTTAGTACAAATTTCTGATTTCCTACCCTCCCCTTTCTACCGAATATCATTATTTTTGTCTTATCTTCATTTATGTTTAAGTGGTTCTCCTTGCAATAGTTACTGTAAATGTTTAAGTTTTTCTGTAATTCTTTTGCGGTTTTAGCTAGGATTGTTGTGTCGTCAGCATATAATAATGTGAATATTTTTAGTAAATCTGCGTTGTTATCGTTGCTGATAGTTAAGCTACTTGCGCCTTTTAGTTCTAAATAAGAATCTAAGTCATTAATAAACATAGAAAATAATAGAGGGCTCAGATGTTCTCCCTCTCTTAGTCCTGCTTCGCAGTTAAATAACGGTGACAGGTTTGTATTTAATTTTACTGTCGATTTAATATCTCTATATAACCCCTGTATACATTTAAGGAAAATTCCATCTATGCCTATATCTAACATTTTCGCCCAGAGTAATTTTCTTTTAATAGACGGGAAAGCTCTTTTTAGATCAATGAATGCACAGAACAGTTTGTCACCTTTATTTTTTATTAAAAAGCTCAGCGCATATAGTATAAATGATGCTTCCGTTGTGGAATAACCTTCTCTAAAACCCATTTGATTCTCGTTTAATAAGTTGTGCTCTTCAAGGAACATCTCCATTCGTACATTAAGAATGGATGAGAATAGTTTACCTAAGCATGATAATAAGGTAATTGGTCTAAAGTTTTCGGGCTTTGCCTTGCTGCCTTTATTTTTATATATTGGACATATCATCCCTAGTGACCAGCTTTCGGGGAAAATTCCATCTTTTAGGATAACATTGAATAATTTTACGTATGTGGGTATCATTATAACCTTTGTGCATTTTATATATTCATTATAAATTTTATCGTGTCCGCAGCTTTTATTATTACTTGTTTTATTGATGGCTGATAACACTTCATTATATGTTATTTCACCATTCACGAAACGTCTCATGACACACTGTGTCCCACGACACGTCCCATGACACACTGTGTCCCACGACACGTCCCATGACACACTGTGTCCCATGGCCCATGACACACTATGTCCCACGACACGTCCCATGACACACTGTGTCCCATGGCCCATGACACACTATTCGCAGATGTTTAAAACCCATGTGTTCATCGATCCACGCCCATTACTTTCAACGGTTCAGTCTTCTAGACTCCACACTCCCATCGATGCTTTACATGTTCAGCTCTTCACTGATTCGCTCGCCTCGAGATAGCCATTCAATGGACTTTTCATTCCTGATATCTTTTTTAGAAGTGGACCTATTCTAGTTACGTTGTTAGAGATCTGGGGCCACTCAATGCAATTTCATGAATGCTGTTGGAAATCGATTTACCCTTTTTTAACCTACAAAAAATATGCAGGTTTAAAAATTACGTTTCTTTCTCTTTCTCGCTCTCTCTCCTTTTTATGTTGTTGTTAAAACTAATAAAATTATAATAGCATAAAAATGTGCCTATCCTTAAGGCCACGGTTAAATTGCTATCACCCACTATTTGATATTTTGGTTAGGGTTAGTCTGCAAATAATTAGCAATATAAAAAAACTGTATGATAATGGCTTAGGATAAATCAACACCTAATGTGCTAACCTTTTTTAATTACGTCAAAATACTCCACTCATAAGACTCCATGAGAGTTGCAAGTAAAAAACACATGGTTCTAATGGAATCCTTTGTAATAACTTCGTTTTTATTTCTTTGTAGCCTAAACATTGTATGTCTAATCGATCCACTTTACTTTATCCTAACGAGCTGAAACTTGGCACATAGACTGGTAACCAATAATAATACAAAATGATGAAGAATAATAGAGATAAATTCAACAGTTTGGACAGAAAAACAAAAATGCAAAAGATATTGATTATAAAAGATTGTAGAAAACCTTGTGTTTATTTATTTGATTGTTAATTAATTAATTTAATGGCTTAATTTCACTGCACAACGACTTAGTTATTAAAAGTACTTCTCGTGCCTATATGTAAAATTGCAGAAATTTAATGTAAAAACAATTGTTTACTTAAAATCCATATAAATTTTATTAGCTACGCGTCGGCCTATGTAAATGTATTTATTTCATGTGCATTCTCATTAACATACTGTAGTTAATTATTAGCTGTTATGATGTTCAATTTGTTATTATCATAGTTGTAAGAAACTCCATGTTATCATCTCTATAGATATAACTGTAACAAACGTGAACGAAAAGTTGCCAAATTTCAGCAAGTCGGGAACAGCTTCAATTTCTCAAGTGTAACCTCTCCACTCATTGATGTACGTTTGGCCATGAAATTAACGCGTCCTTTAATAATCTCAAGTTCTGAAGTTGTTCCCTCCATTTCTAGGTGCAGTAAAAAATCTCGACGAAAAATCTCTTGAAACTCTCTTAACATTCCAGTTTTAAATTTCTTTAGGAATTCTTACCTAATGTATCACATTTTTTTCTCTGCTGTAGGATTGTGGACCTGTTGGTTTGCAGGGTTGTAGGATTGTGTGGTTGTAGGATTGTTAAGATGTGTGGATTGTGGGTGTGTTGATTGTGGTATGTGTGATTCTGTGATTCTATTTTTAGATTTTTCTGGTTGCTGGATGTAAGAAATATGAAAGGTTCACCGGAACGTTTCATTAATATCATTGTCAGGACATCAATTCGGATAGCCTCGTCGCTATTCTTATTATTTCTGCAAGATCTCATGGTAATTATCTATCTATTCGCAAATGGCATTCTCGGCATGGAATGGGTAACATGAGCTAATCCGTAAATCCAAAGTGCAAGACTAGAAGAAATATGTATGTCATTTTTTATTTTTACTTTAAACAGTTAAAATAAAATAGTTGATAAAAAAAATTCTTCAATTTTTTTTTTAAGTTTTACATCGATACATTAAACAGAGATCTACCCTAAATTATAACATTTTCCTTAAAATCATATCTTTCTTTTTTTTTATCAATCGTATCTGGATATCTGTAGGCTATCTCTTTCTTTATCTGTGGCTATCAAGTTCAATGTTATCTCCATGTCTTTAATTTTAACACGTTTGTATGTATGTGTGTGTTTGTGTCTGCGATTATGTGTGTTAAAATATGTGTATATAAAGCGCAAAGCTGGATGTGCTGATCTGCCGTACACATGTCCATAAAAGCCACTATGTAAAAGAGTCACAATAGAAATGACACTTCCAACAGAGTCAATGCAATGCCCTCTTTTAATCACAGATCGATTTTAAAATGTCTATTTAAAAAAAAAAATGAACGAGCCCACCGGTACTTACGTCTATGACGTAACGTTGAAAAGGGGTGGGTCAAGGATTGGGGGAGGGGCATGAAGATTTTGTACAAGACCTAATCAAAGATAAGGGCCACCAACTATGTGGTCTTCACATGCGGTATTTATAGCCATTACGACATGCAATTAATTTAATGGACTTAGAAGGAAACAAAGGCATTAATTGTTCGTATTGTGTTGTTATTGTGTTTATTTCGCTGTTATTTCAGTGAAATCTTTGCACAAACAGCAAATGAAATAAGGCCAATTGATTTTGGCCAGTGATTATTGTAATGCTGGAAATTTTCTGAAGATTTTTGGATCCATTTAGAACATTAAAAGCTAAAAAACCCAAAACTAAATAGAGGCTGCAGTAATATTCTGTAGGCCTAAATAAAGATGCGTATGTTATATAGATGATAAACTTTTGAACATAGTTTCCTGTTAGGCTTTTTTATTTATATAAATTATTGAAGTTAAGAAATATTATATTGGGTTCCAAGCAGAACACAAAATATATTTTCCACATATTGAGACTTGTATAAATAATTCCGAATATTTGTTTCTTGTGTGGGTGTCTTTGTTTAACGTCTTTTATCTGTCTATATGTCTATCTATTTGTCTGTCTATTTGTCTGTTTGTCTGTCTGTCTGTCTATCTGTCTGTATATCTGTCTGTCTATAGTTCTATCTGTCGCTCTCTGTCTGTCTATTGGTCTATCTATCTATCTATCTATCTATTTATATATCTATCTGTCTATCTGTCAATCTGTCTATCTGTCTATATGTCTATCAGTCTATCTGTCTATCTGTCTACCTGCCTATCTGTCTATCTGTCTATATGTCCATCTGTCCATCTGTCCATCTGTTTATCTGTCTATCTGTCTATTTGTCTATTTGCCTATCTGTCTACCTGTCTATCTATCTATCTGTCTATCTATCTGTCTATCTGTTTATCTGTCTCTCAATCTGTCTGCCTATCTGTCTATATTATGTCTGTCTATAAATCTGCCTATCTGTCTGCCTATCTGTTTGCCTATCTGTCTGTGTGAACACATTTTAACTACACTCTCTCTCTGTCTATTGGTCTATCTATCTATCTATCTATCTATCTATCTATCTATCTATCTATCTGTCTTTCTATTTATCTGTCTATCTGTCTATCTGTCTATCTGTCTATCTGTCTATCTGTCTATCTGTCTATCTGTCTATCTGTCTGTCTATCTGTCTATCTGTCTATCTGTCTATCTGTCTATCTGTCCATCTGTCCATCTGTCCATCTGTTTATCTGTCTTTCTGTCTATTTGTCTATTTGCCTATCTGTCTATCTGTCTATCTGTCTATATGTCTATTTGCCTATCTGTCTATCTGTCTATCTGTCTATCTGTCTATATGTTTATTTGTCTATATGAGTATCTGTCTATCTATCTATCTATCTATCAATCTATCTATCTATCTATCTATCTATCTGTCTATCTGTCTATCTGTCTATCTGTCTATCTGTCTATCTGTCTGTCTATCTGTCTATCTGTCTATCTGTCTATCTGTCTATCTGTCTATCTGTCTATCAGTCTACCTGTCTATCTGTCTATCTGTCTATCTGTCTATCTGTCTATATGTATATCTGTCTATCTGTCTATCTGTCTATCTGTCTATCTGTCTGCCTATCTGTCTGTCTGGACACATTTTAACTACACAAGTATATCCACAAGTTTTATCGATTTAAAATGTCCACTACTGTCACTTATCCAGAAATATCCACAGTTTCGAACAATCTAACGGAAGACATTTTACGTAGGGAATACTTTGAATTTATTGAGTAGTTCCCCTTTTGTTAAAGTTTTTGATTGTCTCCTCATTCCTTCCTTCCATCCGGCTCTGAGAAACTGTCTAGACTAGAGGTTAAGGGGAGATTACTGAAAAGGAAACGTAATTAGAAGCCAGAGCTCTTGTGACTTATGAATTCAAGAGTAGACAATCCACAAGTAGCCCTGCGGAACAGGGGGGAACAATCGACAAGTCCGGAAGTTAATATCAATCATTACTAGTTCTTCTATCCAATTAAATTATGCAGTGATTCGTGGTATTAGGTTATAGCGCTACACCAGACTTTGTTAGACTTGGTGAACTGAGTGTCTAAGTATGCAGTGATACATGGTAGTAGGTTATAGCGCTACACCAGACTTTGTTAGACTTGGTGAACTGAGTGTCTAAGTATGCAGTGATACGTGGTATTAGGTTATAGCGCTACACCAGACTTTGTTAGACTTGGTGAACTGAGTGTCTAAGTATGCAGTGATTCGTGGTATTTGGTTATATCGCTACACCATACTTTGTTAGACTTGGTGAACTGAGTGTCTAAGTATGCAGTGATTTGTGGTATTAGGTTATAGCGCTACACCAGACTTTGTTAGACTTGGTCAACTGAGTGTCTAAGTATGCAGTGATTCGTGGTATTAGGTTATAGCGCTACACCAGACTTTGTTAGACTTGGTCAACTGAGTGTCTGAGTTAAGATATTGAATAGCGGGAAACGTATTCATTGAATGATTCCTTGCATAAATTACATGGTATATGATTCAATAGATACGGTTACCAGACCTCCGGCAAAAAATGTCCTCCTTAATGGTGCACGGTAGCCGACTGGCGTACCGGAGGTCCCGGGTTCGAATCCTCGTGCATGCTAGGATTTTTTTCCCGGGTCTGGTGGGTGTCCCTGAGTATACCTAGCTGTGCATAGTACTGGCCACACAAACACCTAGTATGCCGTGGCCACAGAAACTGGTGAACGCTGCTTCATCGGACCTATGGATCGATTCGGTCCGACGGGTACCTTACTTTTTAATGTCCTTTTCCCGGCAGGCATAGCTAAAGATTTTAAAATGTCCGGCCTTTGTTTTATTTTATGTTTTTTTAGGACTACAATTTTTAAAATAATATTACCATGCAGAGAATACAATTAATAAAAAACTGATTGTTTGAGCGGGAAAAGCATAAGCTGAAAGGTTTATTTCTTCCAAGTTTTACAACTGGCAAGTTGATTTTCAGAGTTACTTATAAATGTGAACTATTCTTTTGTATCCTTAGACACAATGGCACTGAGGAAATAGTGTCTTTCATTGTTCATTGATAACAATGTGTATAATGACAAAAAGAATAACGAAATCCAATCGATATTTTTTCAAGTTTACTGGATGATAAAAAGAACAAGTGAGTAACTTCCCCTTTACAACTATCATTCTAAGGGGCACGGTAGCCGAGCGGCAGCGCGTTCGACTGGCGATCCGAAAATCCTGGGTTCGAAATCCTAGTGAAGCCGGGATTTTTTCCCAGGACTTGAGGGTGTCCCTGAGTCTACCTTAACCGACATTAGGCGGCTGGGCATTGTGCTGGCCACACATCCCCTTGTATGCCATGGCCACAGAAACTGGTGAACGCTGCTTCACAAGCCCTATGATCAGTTTGGTCCGAAGGGTACTTTACTTACTTACAACTATCATTCTACTTTCTGACAGGCAACTCCACTTCTGTACCCATGGGTCTCAAAGACTGGCGAAGTGTATAAAACCGACGATACGGTCACATTAAGAATACACGTGCCCTGGAGTGGATGGCGCCCGAACAGAACCTTGATGTGCCCACCCATCCCCTTGGTTCACCCCTGGACATTATTACATCCTGAACCCAAGACTCGTCCGTTTTCATTGAGACATTTCGGCAGGCAACTCAAACGTAGTTTCGTATTTTACTTTGGTAAATCAAATTTAGAATCAAGTCTGGAACCGTTGTGACAAATCGCCCCTTAGCCTTGTCAATTTATAAAATCTAATTATATGTGACCCGTTCCCACAAAAGGAGACAAAAGTGTTTTTTTCAACATTTTAAGTTATATATATCGTTTGAAAGGGCATTGAATATGCTTTATTTTAATACCAAATTTATTATTATACGTCAATATTTCACTTTTCTATGACACTTACTATCACTTAGAACTAGTCAGATAAAAAAACAAGAGTTTCGAGAAAAGGCGTTTTAAAGTTAATGCATTTGAAAATGTCTAAACTCTATGGCAACCAGATTCGTAATATCTATATTTACATACCAGTCGAAAGGACATTCAATTATCTTTTTAGTTGTGTATATACGATATTATTTTATAATAAAACTGAACAAAAAATAATAAAAAAATCACATCTCTCAAAGAATTTAGCACTGAAACTATGCCGCTCTCCATTGTGTGAAATTGTCATAACCTCAAAAACGGAAAGCCTAAACGGTACCGCTTTGTATCCCGATAGCCAATCAGCGAATTTGTATTGGAAAAATTTATATAGAGAGAGATAGATAAATGGTATGAAAGTGTGTAGAATAAACAGTTTAATATCTTTTTTATTTCTTACAAACATAACAAAAATAAAAATAACCATTTATAATTGTACAGGAGGATGAATATATAGAAGAATATTCTATTAAGAAGAACTCATTTATTTCGGTCTAAGGAAGATAATTAGTTCTAAAGTGACATGAAATGCAATGACAACAATACAAGTCCGGTAATTAATTCATTCATTACATTTAATATTGCAACAACAAAGAAAGTCTTTGCAGCTATAAACAATTAGCATAGCCATTTATTTTATTCTATTTAGTTACCATAATATTTTTTTTCAGGTTTGGATCATTTATAACTTTGCATTAAAAGCCATGATAAGAATAGTAAAAGGTAAGTAAAGTACCCGTCGGACCAAATTGATCCATGGGGCTGATGAAACAGCGTTCACCCGTTTCTATTGGCACGTCATACTAGAGGATTGTGTGGCCATTACATTGGTACATTTACAAAGAATCGAATTGATTTTATTCATGGCGAAACCTCAATTTCAAGCTCTGATAAATTGCATTTAAGTTTGTCATGTTGACAGGGCACTCGAGAGAAAAAAAAGATGCCGGTACGAGATCTTTTCTGCCCCCCCCCCCCTCACTTTTTCTAACACTAGTCATATCTAGATTATTTATCAGGGGTCGGCAACCCCTGGAACGCAGAGCGATTTTCAATGGCACACGAGAGACCCCAAGATATGATGTTGCTTTTTTATAATAAGACAACATTTTGCGGTTCTGAATGAGGAAAACTGACTGTGGAAGCCGATGTTTCTGAATGACATAGCGATACATTTCGGTGAGTTGCATTTACAAACATAACTTTTTTTGCCATCACTTTTGAATCAAATGTGGAAACTTTTTAAAATTAAAGGTAGATAATTAATCCGTTTTATTTTGAGCTAGTATTTCTAATATTATGTTTGTTTTGTTCTTTAAAAAATGACTTCCAATTTACAAACTTTGACATTATCAAACTGTAAAAAGTATTTGAAAATTATATAAATATTAAAAGACTAAACAATTTATATATTATATTTTCAAACATTACATTAACTACCCAGTTTGTATGATTACTACGTATCTCTTCAGCTTAACTATGCAAATTTGTACTAAGAAACTCAATGCAAGATCACAATATAATTAACATTTGAAAGTGTTAGATCCTCATCTTGACTACCAAATGATAATGATTAGACAATATTTACCATAAATGTGAAAGTATAGTAATAAATTATTGCATTTAAATTCATTTAATATAAATGCAAATAAAAAGGATGATAATCTCAAACTCGTTAATTTGTATAAAATATAAAAAGCCTTAACGATTTTCTGTATAAAAGTATATCTTTTTTTGCTTTTGGCCTTGGTCTTTCTACGGAGTTAAAATAATTGTCCTATAAAAATATTTTTTTTAAAGTATAATGGAGCATTTTGACTTTTAGGCCGTTGGCACGCTGAATGATTTAGAAATCCTACTTTGGCACACTGTTAGTAAAAGGTTGCCGATCCCTGATTTATATTACATACGTTTAAAAAATCAGGAATCTTTTTAAAAGGTCTGTGAACCATTTTTGTGAGTGTAATCATTTCAATCACATCCTTAAAGGTCTATTACAAAAATACTTTAATCAAGTACATACGTTCTTAGTTTAAATTATTGTAATTGTTCCTCCGCTTCAGTATTGATCTTTCAAATAATGTTACAAAGATGCCTTAAACGGGAAAAGTGACTCTCACTGATGATTGATTATTAATTTGGTTGAAAAGTACTCCTTGATAGAGAGCACGCCGTTAGCCCGATAGGTACATCCTAAATAGTATAAGTCAACCACATGATCGAAGCTAAAAAAAAAAACCAGTGATACTAAGAAACGGTTCATTAGTGATCAACATGGGATAAGTTGTATATATGATTTGATAGATGGCATACATCCAAAAGCTGCCGATAATGTATGGTTATAATATAATGGATGGGGGGGGGGGGGGGGCGTTTAACATGTCTGATCAATGTACCTATTATCTTATTCATTACATAAGCTATTTCTATAAAGAAGATTATTGAAACTATTGCATTATAGGCCTACGCACGTCCATGGTATGAGTCTAGTACTGCATTTCTATTATATTACCGGTTTTCCTGGTTTGTTCAGGCAACACGATACATTCCATGCCCGGATGCCACTCGGGATGAAAAAGTATATGTGTGCATTTTTTATCGTATAAGTTCGCATAAGGAATAAGGAAAGTTTCTTTGTCCTTATGTTTATTTGAGCATCGTAACAGATTGTTTTTGTGTTGTATTTCTAAATTTGAGTTTTAATAATAATAATAATAATAATAATGAATCTTATATAGCGCATATCCCGCAATCAGTTCTATGCGCTTAACAATCACATTTACAATTACAATTACAATTAACGATGATAACAATAACAGACAAATGTTTAAAAATGTAAGTGGGCTAGGAGTCAATAATAAACAGGTGAGTCTTGAGTCCGGTCTTGAAAATGATAAAGTTCGAGCTTTGTCGCAGCTGGAGTGGCAGGGTGTTCCATGCGGAGGGGCCGGAGTAGGTGAAGGCCCGCTGACCAGCTGTCACGAGTTTTGTCCGCGGGATCGTCAAATTGAGTTTGTGAGCAGCCGATCGAAGTGGGCGTGGTTTTGTATATATTTCCAGACAGGAAATTAGATAATCCGGGGCAGAGTCATTGAGGCATTTATAGCATAGAGATGCGAGTTTATATAAAATCCTATTTTGAATAGGGAGCCAGTGCAGAGAGTAGAGCAGAGGTGAAATGTGGTCGGACTTCTTCTTTTTTAGGACTAGTCTGGCAGCGCAGATTTGGACGCGTTGGAGTCCTTGAATGGAAGCGGCAGGAAAGCCGGCCAGAAGAGAGTTACAGTAGTCCAAACGAGAGAAGAGGAGAGTGATGACGAGCTTGGTACAAGCTTCCGGAGTGAGGTAGCGACGGATAGTGGCAATACGTCGCAGGTGAAAAAAGCAGGTTTTGATCAGGAAGGAGATGTGGGGTTGCATGGACAGAGTGGAGTCCAGAAACATGCCGAGGCTCTTTACCGTTGAGGAGAAGGGCACAGTAGCGTCACCCAACTGGAGGTCAGTCACGCTGAGGGAAGTAAGCTTCTGTCTCGTTCCTACGAGTAGGGCTTCGGTCTTCTCGCTGTTGAGCTTCAACTTGTTTTCTGTCATCCAGTTCTTGATGTCCAGGAAACAACAGGAGATAGAAGCAAGGAGCTCGTCGATGTCCTCAGGCTTGGCGCTGTTTAGGAGCTGGGTGTCATCAGCGAAAAAGTGATAATTAAGGTTGTGTCGCTCGATGACGAAGGAAAGGGGTTGGGTGTACAAAGTGAAGAGGACTGGGCCGAGGACGGACCCCTGTGGTACACCATAGCGGACGGTGACGGGCTGGGAGGACAAAGATTCAGTAGTGACGGTCTGGGAGCGACCGTCGAGGTAGCTCTTGAACCAGGAGAGGGCTATATCATGAATGCCGAACGTGAAGCTGAGGCGATCGATGAGTAGGTGGTGGTCGATCGTATCAAAGGCCGCGGACAAGTCCAATAACACAAGGGCGGAGACGAGACCTCTGTCTGCGGCGTTCAGGAGGTCGGTGGTGATCCGCAGTAGCGCTGTCTCAGTGCTGTGATTGGGGCGATATGCCGACTGGAACACGGGCGTAGGCGAGTTCAGGGACAGGTGGACGTTCAATTGCTCAAGGTTGATGCGCTCCAGGAGCTTGGAGAGGTAGGGGAGGTTTGATACTGGACGGTAGTTCCGGCATTCATTCACATCAAGTCCGGATTTCTTCAAGAGTGGGCGGACGATGGCGGATTTAAAACAGTTAGGAACGATGCCTGTGGAGAGGGAGGTATTAATGGTACCCGTGATATACGACAGGAGCTTGTCCAAGCACTGGGTGAACAGAAAGCCTGGCAGAGGGTCAAGCTCGCAGGTCTTGATGGGGGACTTCATGATGATGCGCTTAACATGGTCGATGGTGACAGGTTGAAGGCAGGTGAGAGGGGAGCCAGAGAAGGCGGGAGAGGGTGGGGAAGGGCGATAGGCATCATGATCCAGAGAACTACGCAGATTCTCTATCTTCTCCTTAAAGTGCTCTGAGAAGAGTTCTGGGAGGTCCACGGGTGGGTGTGTGGTGGGGAGGGGTAGAGAGGGTGAGGAGCCGAGGAGGCTGGACATGATAGAGAATAGCTCCTTGGACGACGAGGCTTGCGTGATGCGGTTGTGGTAGTGCTGGACCTTGGCGGCAGTGATGGCTTCCTTGACGCGGAGCCGCATGTCTCTGAAGATCTGGCGGTGGATCTCGAGGCCGGAGAGTCGCCAAGTGCGCTCGGCCCGTCGTCGTTCGTGCTTGGCAGCTTTGACTTCGTCGGAAAACCAAGGAGCTGGCGGTCGCTCAGAAACTGCACACAAAGATGGCGGGGCGTGCTTGTCAAGAAGCTGGCGTAGAGTCAGGGCGAAAAAGGAAGCATGGTCAGTAGAGGGGTCATGCTGAGCCAGCAGCAAGGCAGCCTCGTTGCCAAAGGTGTCAGTATCTATGGTTCGTAGCTTACGGCGGGTGACAATCTTGCATTTCTTCACCGGTCTGGTGATATTGACAATGAAGCAGATGGTAGAATGGTCAGAGACAAGAAGGTCGCTGGCGACTAGGCTGGAGACGAGGTTGTCAGCGGATCTGGTGACGATCCAGTCGAGGATATGACCACGGGAGTGGGTGGGGAATGGGACGACCTGGTCAACACTGTAGTTGTCGAATAGTGCCCGCGCGCGCTTGGTGTTGGCATCAGAGGGACAGTCCCAGTGTATGTTGAAGTCACCCAAGATGATGACTCTGTTAGGGGTGACATTGTAGTAGTCAAGTACAAGAGCAAACTCATCAAAGAAAGTAGCATCTTTGAACTTGTTCTTGGCGTTTGGTGGGGGACGATAAATGCAGAGGAAGGAGAGAGTCGTGGTGGTAGAAACTTTAATTTCCACGGCTTCGAATGTGGTGTGGGAAAAGGGGAGAGTGTTGGAGAACAATACAGCAGTGACGGCGATACCTCCCTGTCACGATTCTGGAATTAAATCGTAACCTTATTAGCACTCATGGATAGATCATAGCGCAGAAGTAGTGTAGAACTAGAAACATAGGTTAGCGTAGAGTTAGATTAGGGAGTAGAAGAGTGGCCTGGAGCTATTACCCTCTCTCTCTCTCACGCAATAGGAACACCCCAACCACCCCTTCTCCTCACCTCTCTTTAACCCTCTCTACACTTTTTTCATTCCCGAATTCAGAGTTGCTACTTGATTCAGCCAATTGGTATTACACTATTTGTATGTGTGATTGTATGTGTGTGTATTCTTTAATGTATGTATATATATATTATATTATGCTGTCAATTATGATTCATGTTGCATTTGGATAGTAACTACTCATTTAATTTGCTAAACTCAGCATACACGTAAAACCCCCACCCACCTGTAGAAACCCCCACCCACCTGTAGACACCCCCACCCACTGCTACACCTTTTTCATTATCTCCCCTCTTCGTTCCCTACTCAGCGCCCGTGGTCAAGCCCTTAATCCACTCGAAGTAGTGACATCTGGAGCGAAGCGTCTCGCACATACGTAAGCACCTTGGGCTGCACTTGACCAGAACCAATAGAGACAGGTACATCAAGGGAAATAAGTCATTATCTTATCCTTTGTATCTCCGTATACGTCTACCCACCCCCCCTTTTCCCCTGGGCCCCACCCCGCAAAAGTCGGCGGTACTAATTGTTCGCCTACACCCACCCCTAATTTTCCCCCCAATAGTCAATCTTCTATGCAAGTATATTTCAAACCAGCCAACCAGAACATATGTAATTCTAAACTAATGTAGCTATCCAATCAATTTGACCACTGATCACGTGACTAAAATCCAGGAAAGCGCGCTTAACTAGTTTCAGCACACTTGGGCTCAAGCGTGAGGCGGAGAAGGTTGTTCGATTCTAGCCTCCACTTATTCAGTTTGTTCTATAGGATATACCGCCTGCATGTGTATAGATAGATATTTTGTCAGTCTAAGTATTTTCATGAACACAGCTACGGTTGCCTAAATTTTGGATAACCTAGCAGTACCATGTGTTGAGTGTTAACTGAAGCCTGTGCAAATTCATATATGTATCTTGCCATTGAGTGAAGAATTGAAATGATAATAAACACCTGAACTTAACCAACGATTTATTTGCCTGCTTAGAACTATTTGTTGTGTCCGTCATAATATCTAACGAGCCAAGAGAGAAATAATAATTATTCTAGGGCGATTCCAGTCACGGTAATTCATACCCCACGACGACCTGCCACTACTACCCCACTCACCTACGACTCCGCACCCCTCTCATCGCCCAACTTCTGCCAGGTTGATGTCCTAATCGTAAACACATCCTGACAAAGTGGGGACCTCGCCGCGGGATCCTGAACTCAAGCCGTTTAGGGCACTAACAACAGCAATCAACCCGAGGACCACGCCGTTACTGAAACCGACCCTGGATTGGGGGCTCATCTCTCTACAACACGAAGAATCTAAGCAGCAAACAGATCCGCCACCTCAAACGCAAGCCAAGTCACCCCAGTAAGCCAGGCTAGCCACTTTACGCAGCCTACGCCACCCAGATACCCAGGCTCGCCACTTTACGCAGCCTACGTCACCCCAGATACGCCAGTCAAGACACCCCATTAAGAAGATTCGCCACTCTAGCAATCTACGCCAACCCAGATACGCCAGCAGCCAGACCCGCCACACTACGCCAGATTCGCCACCCCATCACGCCAGATTCGCCACCCCATCACGCCAGATTCGCCACCCCATTACGCCAGATTCGCCACTCTAAGCAATCTACGGCAACCCAGATACACCAGCAGCCATATTCGTCACCCTACGCCACCTGCGTCACCCCATCACGCCAGAGTCGACACCCCAACCGCCAGATCGTCACCCCAGATACACCAGCAGCCGAAGTTATCCACACCAAAGCGCTAAGCGCCATATGACAATAACTTTATGATTGGATATGTGTGTTAGTATATATGTGTGTGAAATTCTAGGAACCGCTGTTCTGGTGAGTACCATTTTGGACTAGTATTAAGTTAGTTAAACTCTGAACCCCAACCCCTCTTACATTCCCTCTCTCTATCTCGTCATATCTCTGTCCGTTTACTGCCTTACTCTCGCCTTACTATGGCTGAAGGTGTACTATTGCGTAAGCAGCTGAGAGAAGAGGCTATAGCGATAAGCTACAGTGACGGAGACGTCATTAAATACGTCCTCTAACAAGTAGCGGCCCATGAGGCAAAAGCAGAGAAGCTTAGACTAGAACAACTAGATAGAGAAGACAGACTTAGAGTAGAGCAGAGAGAAGAGAAACTTAGAGTAGAGCAGAGAGAAGAGAAACTTAGAGTAGAGCAGAGAGAAGAGAAACTTAGAGCAGAACAAGTAGCTAGAGAGGAGAGAGCAGAACAATTAGCTAGGGAAGCTAGAGAAGAGAATAGATTAGATGAGGAGGCACGCTGGACACATGAATTCAGACTAGCTGAATTAGCAGCAAGCACTAGGACCCCCGACAACAGCGACAACCCAAACTCCCCCTCGTCATTTAGCTCCGCCAACCCCAGCAACCATCCCCTCCCCCGACATGCTTCTCTATGGACCGAAGTTCACGACCCCCGACTAGAACAGTTCGACGGTTTAGCGACTGTATGGAGCTAAATGAGGTCCCCCCAGAATTACATTGTAGGATCCTCGTCTCCACTCTGAGAGGAGAGGATTATGACACCTATTGTAAACTGGCCCCAGAAGACAGGGAGTCGTGCGTTGCACTGAAAAACGCGCTGCTAAATCGACACCAACTGCACGCGTCACATTATCAAAAGAAGTTTCGGTCGTCCACGCTACGGTCAGGAGAGAACTATACGCAATTCGCGGAGCGAATTAAGGCCTACTTACTTAAGTGGGTAGAATTAGGGGACATAGAACAATCCTTTGAAGGCATGGTCACCCTTCTTATGACTGAACAGATAGAATCCCAGATGCCCCCCAAGCTAAAGGCTTTCTTAATCCAACAGGGAATATCCGGTCTAACCCCTTCCCTGCAAGGAGCAGATAGATTTCTGCAATCTAACTTAGTGGAATCATTCCATCCCCGGGACAAATTTCAACCACCCCCCGCTTCCCGACGGGAAAACGGTAGACCGGGAAAGCCACCGCCACCTTCCGCCCGCCCGGGACACCCACAACCACATCGACCCTATTGGGACAACCATCGCGCCAACCCTCCCCCACTAATCAGTCCCGAGAACTTCCCCCCACATCGACCGGGTCACTCTCAAACCAGGCCCCCTCCACCCCTCCAAGATTCGCGACGTCCAGACCAACCCCACCACATGACCAGGCCACGAACCGGCACCAATCATCCCCATTCGACCCACCACGGTAACTCCGCTGAACAACAACCCAAGACACACACCAGCCATAATCATTCCCAGAAACCCCCCCCCCCCCCCCCCCAGGAGTATACACCGCCACCCTTTGCCCGGCAGACACCCCCAGGACGCAAGACCCAGAAACCGACACACCCCCCGCTTACACCCCCGCCAAACCGGAAACCAAGACAGAAAGAAATATAGAGATCAACTCAAAAAAAGCCAGGGCCCTTCTCGACTCGGGATGCCAGCTTGATGGGTTCGCTAAGACTTCCTTCGTGAGTCCCTCCGACTATACTGGCGAGTCAGTCGAATATAGAGTTGTATCGGGATACGTTGAGACCCTCCCAACCACCAAGGTTCACATCAAGTCAAAACCATACACTGGCACGGCTACCTTAGCAATCCGAACCGAATTACCCTATGACGTCATCTTGGGGGAACGATACGTCAACCTTGCCGATGTCCCCTCCCCCCCCCCCCCCCTTGCCTCAGTGGCCACACGCGCGCACCCTGACCCTGTTCCCCACCCTCCCCAGGAATCCCCCACGGCCCACGAATTCCTGCGGGCTCAACAGGAAGACTCGACCCTGGGCCCACTGTTCGCTAAGGTCGGTCAAAACCCAGACCCCCCGAAACCCTACTCGTTTATTCAAAAGGGGAAACGACTGTTCCGACGGTCCAGCCTCCCTGACGGGTCGGTCAGAGACCAGCTCATCATCCCCGGTCCTTACCGTAGGCAAGTTATGGAGGCGGCCCACGACTCAACCCTGGGCGGTCACCAAGAGCAAGGGTCCACAGTCAACAAAATCACCCATTACTTCCACTGGCCCGGTATGCACAATGAGATCAAACGATTTGTAGCGTCATGTCACCAATGCCAGCTCATGTCCAAGGCCTACCACACTAAGCCAGTACCGTTAGGCAAACACCCGGTGACCGACACGCCCTTTCAGCGGATGTCGGTAGACCTCGTAGGGCCACTTTCCATAACACGGAAGAAGAACAGATTCATACTGTGCGTGATATGCCAGGCTACCAACTGGCCGGAAGCTGTGGCGCTGCCGAAAGAAGACGCGAAACACGTGGCCGAGGCACTGTTTACCATTTTCACGAGAGCGGGGTTTCCCGAAGTCCTACTCTCCGATAACGGGCCCCAGTTCACCAGTACACTGATGAGGGAAGCGTTGCACACCATGAACACCACTCACCTCCGTTCCTCCCCCTACCACCCTCAATGCAATGGATTAGTTGAACGGTTTAACCAAACACTAATCGGGCTGTTAAAGAAAACCGCCGATGGCCCTCTGGATGAATCGGATACCCTCCTCCCTACCGCCTTATTCGCATATCGGTCTACTCCTCACTCTACCTTAGGCTACACTCCATATGAGATGTTATTCGGTTCCCAACCCCGTGGTCCACTAGAGCTCCTTAAGCGCGCCTGGACTAAACCCTCCCCCCACCCCGAAGAACTCTCAGTCCACGCCTACATCAATGACCTAAAGACTAGGCTGAAAACTGTCCACTCTATCGCCTCCAAACACTTAACCAAAGAGAAGGAGAGACAGGAGAAGTTATACAATCGGCGGGCCAAAGAACGCTCTCTGGCTCCGGGCGATAAAGCACTACTGCTCCTTCCCTCCTCTTACAACAAACTCCAGTTAGCATGGAGAGGCCCATATCCAGTTACAAAGAAACTCTCAGGCACCAACTACCTTATAAAAATCGGCAACAAAGACAAACTGTTCCACATCAACTTGCTAAAGCGATACATAGAGCGACCGTTAGACGATACACCCCTGGTAGCAACGGCCATTGCTGAAGAGACAGAAGCCGATGACTCATTAACCGCCTTCCCCCTACAACAGACAGAAACCATAGATGATGTAGAAATCTGTCCCCTTCTAACCCCTGAACAAGCTAACACAGCGAAACACTTACTCTCCTCGTACCCCGACGTGCTGACCGACACACCAGGGCGTACCAACTTAGAGACATTCACTATGAAGGTCACCGACCCCCGACCCATTCAGGTCAAGGCATACGCTATGCCCCACGCCAAACTGGATGTCATTGAGAAGGAAATAAATTATCTGCTAGCCAACAACATCATCGCCCCCTCAACCTCCCCGTACAATGCGCCGGTGGTACTAGTAAGGAAATCAGACGGTTCTCACCGTATGTGCATAGACTTCCGTCGCTTAAACGCAGTCACTGAATTTCAAGTTGAACCAATGCCAGACCCTGATTTACTGTTTTCAAAACTGAGCAACGCTCAATACTTTTCCAAGTTTGATCTTAGCAAAGGATTCTTCCAAATAGAAGTGGAAGAGAAGTGCCGACACTACCTCGCCTTCAGTACCGATCAAGGGCACTTCGAGTTCCAAACTGTCCCCTTTGGCCTAAATAACTCCCCCTCCGTGTTCACACGCATGATGCGGAAGCTGATTCAACCAATTAACAGACCTGGGATCACCCATTTCGTAGATGATATCTTGATCGCCACGCCCACCTGGGCAAGTCATGTAGAAACAATAACTGCCCTGCTAGCTAGGCTCCGCGAAACTGGCCTAACCGCGAGGCCCTCAAAATGCATGGTCGGGTTCAATAAACTGAAATTCCTAGGTCACATGATCGAAAGGAACAAAATAATGCCGGACGAAAACAAAGTAGAGAAAATTAAGTTAGCCCCTCAGCCCACCACCAAATCAGGTATACGGTCTCTACTAGGGTCAACAGGGTATTATCAGAAGTTCATACCACACTACAATAGCATCGCAGCCCCTTTAACAGACCTAACGCAGAAAAATCTCCCAGAGAAGGTTACTTGGTCCGATGAGTGCCAACAAGCGTTCAACCAATTGAAGACAGCTCTCACTAGCAAACCCATACTGCGACTGCCGAACCCGTCCCTTCCCTACGTGTTGAAGTGCGATGCAAGCGGACGAGCAGTAGGCGCGGCCCTGTTACAACCTGACCCGGAACATGATAACATGCTGTTCCCTGTAGCCTACGCGTCACGGAAACTCAACTCCGCGCAAATTAATTACGGCACCTCTGAACAGGAGTGTCTGGCTCTCGTATTTGGAATTGAGAAATTCCACGTATACCTGTACGGGCGCCATTTCATTCTCCACACCGACCACCAGCCCCTGACGTTCCTCGCATGCGCAAAGAACCTAAACAGAAGGTTAATGAGATACTCCCTCACCCTGTCACAGTACAGCTTCCAAACCGTTTACCAGTCTGGAAAAGAACACCACCTCGCGGATTTCCTATCCCGATACTCCCACTCAGATCCCAACCCCGACGACACACCACCGACTCCCCTCCTCCCCATGTCCCAGACACAGTAATTTAGGTATGAATCCACTTTCTGAGTAGATTCCCAAATTGCCCGGGTGAGTTGTCACGATTCTGGAATTAAATCGTAACCTTATTAGCACTCATGGATAGATCATAGCGCAGAAGTAGTGTAGAACTAGAAACATAGGTTAGCGTAGAGTTAGATTAGGGAGTAGAAGAGTGGCCTGGAGCTATTACCCTCTCTCTCTCTCACGCAATAGGAACACCCCAACCACCCCTTCTCCTCACCTCTCTTTAACCCTCTCTACACTTTTTTCATTCCCGAATTCAGAGTTGCTACTTGATTCAGCCAATTGGTATTACACTATTTGTATGTGTGATTGTATGTGTGTGTATTCTTTAATGTATGTATTGTTACGAACCTTGCCCTCTTTACCCCAGCTATCCCTTATAGCTGACCTCTACGTTCATTGGTGGAGGCCAGTGACTGGCTAATGTGTAAACGTGTCACGAGTGGACACGGGGGTGTTTGCTTACTTTTTAAGTCGTCGAGCTGTGCAGTTGTGTTCCAGTTGTTTTGTACTTGTTTTTACTGAATTAAAGAGTTTTTGTTCATTGAAAAGCCATGTGTTTGACTTGAGAATACCTAAGAAGTAATCTATTAACCATACCCCTAGATCAAGCCGTTACAATTGGGATCTCGTCCGAAAAGCAGTTGATGCAGTAGTCTGGAAAAACTGTGAGTAACATTAACATTACATTGAAATGGAGTCACCGATAACAGACTTTTCCATCTCCAAGGAAAGTAATATTCAACTGGAGTTAGCCAAGATTGAACTAGCAAAATTTGAAATGGAACTAGCTAGTAAGGAGAGGTTAGAAAAAGAAAAACTAGCAATGGAAAAAGAAAAACTAGCAACAGAAACTGCAAGGGAAAAAGAAAACCTAGCTAGTAAGGAGAGGTTGGAAAAAGAAAAACTAGCAATGGAAAAAGAAAAACTAGCAACAGAAACTGCAAGGGAAAAAGAAAACCTAGCTAGTAAGGAGAGGTTGGAAAAAGAAAAACTAGCAATGGAAGAAAGATTAGCCAAATTGGCTATAGAGGAAAGAATGGCACAAAACCAAGTAAAACAAGAAGCTATTACTAAACAGACTCAAATAAATGATCTCTTCAGGTACATAAAATACGTTCCCAAATTCAATGAAAATGAACCTGTTGACCAGTATTTTGACCGTTTTGAAAGAGTAGCTACAGACTTTCCGTTCCCAAAAGAAAAATGGGCTGTACTCGTCAGACAAGCACTCACTAAAGTCGCTAACGGCAAAGCACGAGAGGTCATAGTTTTATTGAAAGATGAAGAGTTTGATGATTATCAATATATCAAAGAAGCCATCATTAGAAGATACGGATCTGTACCAAAAAGTCATAGAGAGATGTTTAGAAAACCCACAATAGAGAACGCCGACGACCTAAATACCCAGCAGAAAAAACTCACTGAGACATCTCAACAAATCGTGTGTCAACATTGTAAAAAAGTAGGTCACGCACGAGGAGACTGCTGGTTAACAAACAAGAAAGGTTTAAAACAACCAAACAAAGAAATCGGAGCTTCTGAGATAAGTGAAAGTATAACACTACAGCCTGCGTGTCAAAATTGTAATAAAATCGGTCACGCACGAAAAGATTGTTGGTTTCTGAAAAAGAAAGTTTCAAAGCACTCAGAACATAAAATGGGAGCTTATGATATGATTGAAGGTCAGCCAAAGCCAAAGCCTGTGTGTAAGAACTGTGATAAACTAGGTCACACACTAGAAGACTGTTGGTTTCTGGAAAAAAGAAAAGATTCACAGCAAACAGAACACGAAATGGAAGCCTACTATCGTCAGCCTAAAATAAAGGTAGAAACGTGTAAGGTTATCCAGTGTGCTGATGAAGGAAAGGAAAGTAAATCAGAAAGTTCACCAAAAGAATTGTCACCTTATATAACTAAAGGCGACACAAAAGATTCACAGCAAACAGAACACGAAATGGAAGCCTACTGTCGTCAGCCTAATACAAAGGTAGAAACGTGCAAGGTTATCCAGTGTGCTGATGAAAGAAAGAAAAATAACTCAGAAAGTTCTTCAATGAAAGAAATGTCACCTTTTATATCTAAAGGCTGCATATCGATCTCAGATAATAGAGAAAGCACAACAAAGGTAGAACCTGGTAAGGTAAACCAGTGTGCTGAAAAGGAGATAGAAACTTCATTTGAAAAGAAGATAGAAACTTCATTTGAAGAGAAGATAGAAACTTCAACTCTTGACGAATTTTCGCCATTTACATCTGAAGATAAAACTAAGCTACAAAAACCAGTTAAAATCCTAAAGGATACCGGTGAAACTATGTCCCTGAGTCTAGAGGGTAAATTATCACTCTCTGAACAAACATATACTGGACAAAAGGTACTAATCAAAGGCACTGAGATGGGACATGTGGAAGATTTGCTTCAACGCATTCATCTTAAGTCCGAACTTATTTCCGGTCCAGTGATTGTAGGAGATAAACCTACACTTCCATTTGACGGAATCTCTGTCATAATTGGAAATGACTTAGCAAAAGGCTGTGTAAAGCCTGAACTGATTGTGACTCAAAATTCTGAAGTCAACAATACAGAAGTAGAAGATACTGACCTGTACCCTATCTGTGCCATCACCCGAGGCATGAATCAAAAAGACAATAGGGACAAGACGCCTGGAGGACCAGCCAAAAATGACAATACTCGGATCGAAATTGACTTGGAAGCTACCTTCTTTTCCAGGTTGGTAGGACCACCTGTAGACAATGGAGGAGATAAGTTATCTCCCAGGCAGCAACTAATCCAAGAACAACAGAAAGATACAGAGCTGGAGAAGCTGCGTGAGAGTGTTGTGGCTGAGTCTGACGTCAGAGATGGCCCTGTGCAATATTTTGTACGTGGTGGAATGCTGATGAGGAGTTGGAGACCTCGCGATGCTGCGCCAGATGATAACTGGAGAGTGGTGGAGCAAATCGTGGTTCCGGTGAGGTACCGAGAGGACATTCTTAAGGTAGCGCATGACTCGCCCTTCTCGGGTCATTTGGGGATAAACAAAACATATCAACGCATATTGCCCCACTTTTATTGGCCTGGGTTGAAACGTGACGTCACCGCCTACTGTAAATCGTTCGAATCATGTCAACTCATAGGCAAGCCGAACAAGACAATAACAGTTGCGCCACTACAGCCCATCCCTGCTTTTGGCGAACCTTTCTCGCATATTATCATCGACTGCGTGGGACCCCTTCCCAAATCTAAATCAGGTCACAAATACTTGCTGACTATGATGTGTACCGCAACTAGGTACCCAGAAGCGGTGCCCCTTTGCAGTATCAACGCAGAGAAGATAGCAGAGGCGTTAACCGAGTTTTTCACCCGGTATGGTCTACCCAAATCGGTGCAAACCGACCAAGGAACCAACTTTACTTCCAAACTTTTTCAACAAGTTCTAGATCGATTGAAGATACAACATGGAATGTCAACGGCATACCACCCAGAAAGCCAGGGAGCGCTAGAGCGTTTCCACCAAACATTAAAGACGATGTTAAAAACTTATTGCCATGACCATCAGAAAGATTGGGACAAAGGAGTGCCATATGTGCTCTTTGCTGCCCGTGAAGCGATACAAGAGTCCTTGGGCCCTGAACACACCGTCAGAGGTCCCTTAAAACTGCTTAAAGAAGCCTGGACAGATGAACAAACCGAGAAAAGAGGACTCATTGACTGTGTAGATAAGTCTAAAAATCGTTTGTTCAATTCTTTTGTATGTGCTAGAGACAATGTAAAACATGCCCAGCGCAAAATGAAAACTGTTTTTGATCAAAAATCACGAGTTCGCACATTTGCGCCAGGGGAAAAAGTGTTGTTATTTCTCCCCACCAACACTCACCCCCTTTCTGCTAAATACTTCGGTCCATACGAAGTAGATTCAAAGGTCAGTGAGGTCAACTACATGATCAAACCTTATGAGGGTAGGGAAATGGTAGAAGGTAACTATTCCCCTCCAACTCACCCCATGTCACCTATTGTTGTTGAGCCGGACGAACAACACTGTGAAACTGACCATAAATGGAGTGGGTGTAAACTAAATAACTCCACAGTGTTTGATAACATTGATGAAAAACCTAAACATTTAAAAATGTCAGAGAGCAATGTCATCAAGTCCATTATTCTAGAATACCCTATGTTATTCAATGATGTTCCTACTAGAACACACTTGATAGAACATGATGTCATTTTGAATGAGAATGTTTCTCCAATAAAACAACTCCTGTATAGAGTTAACCCTAACCAGTTAGCTATTATTCAGAAAAAGATCCAATACATGTTAGATAATGATATCGTCACCCAAAGCTGTAGCTATTGGAGTTCACCATGTCTCATAGTTCCAAAAGCAGATAAATCAGCCCGCTTTGTACTGATTACCGCAAACTAAATGCAGTAACTAAAACTGTATTGTGAACTGTATTGATGACAAGGAAATTGGTAGACCTTGAGCACTTACACATATTTGTCTTATGTTAACTTGTGTTTGGAAAAAAAAAAAAACATAATGCTATTTCTGCTACCAAAGAATTATTAAGTTTTTCTAAAGTCTATAAGATGTAATTACTTATTAATTGATATCAAGATTTTGTTGGTGTTGGATGCTCATTTTCATTTTTTATTTTTTTTGTTGGTTGATTAAGTAAATTGACTAGTATTTTGAATAATATTCATATCTTAATGAAGATGAAATGTTTAAACTAAGAATTTATGTTGTATACAAAAAGAGTGTGCAGAGAAATTGATGACGCAATTAGGAAAATGTCACTGATATCATAGAAATTGTATTTATAAATGAATTTTCTATAAACTAGCTTCATTCTGTCACTTACAAAGTTTAATTTCTTAAATTTAACATACATGAATGTAATTTTGAGATTATACTATAATTATAGTCGTAAGTTTATTAAATCTATAATGCTCATTAATTGTCGCAACTTATTGTCGCGTAGAGATTTTTTTTTACCTTAAGAGGTGATGTGGTTAATTTGCATTAGAAAGAGAGAGTAGAATGATACTGATAGAGAGATAGAAAAAACGTGAGAGAGAGAAGGAGAGTATTGTTTGATTTGTCAACCGTTATCTAATGTGTAGTTAGAAAGACGGCCAGCAGGCTTGAAATTGAAAATTAAACTGTCCTAGAGCTGAGACCGTAATTGGGTCAAGCATACACTAGTGAACAGTGGAAAACTTATGCTACAGAGATAGTATGATTTTTATGAATGGAAAGAAATTTAATTTCAATACGGGAAGTGTCGCCGCGGTTGAGTTGATTGTCGGTTGAGTTGATTGTCGGTTGAGTTGATTGTCGGTTGAGTTGATTGTCGTTTTTATTGTTATGAAGTTATTGACCATGACAAAAGATGTCTAGTTCAGAGTTAAATGGACGTGGGTTGAGTTAACTTTAAAATAATGACAATTATTGCATTGTATTGATTTTTCAATGAAGAATGAGATTTTTGTTTTCTGTCTAGACTTAAGCTATGATATTTCTTGTCTTGCCAGAGTTTATCTGAATAATGTATTACTGTATTTTAATTTTTTTCCCGTTTTGTTTTGACCTCGGTCATTTTTCAGTGTGTATAAAAAAAAAATAGTTTTTTCACGCTTCACCGAATTTATTATTGTACAATGACAAGGGAGAATACTGATAACTTCTAAAGTTATGCCCCTTTTGTTTTTACCTAAATGGTTTATGTTAAGTTGAGTTTTTCTCTTTTTGTTAAGTTAATACTACTATTATGCTGTTGTCAGTGTTGTACGTTATATTTACACTGCTGTGTTTAATTAATAATGTCACACTTTCTTCCTTATGTTCTCATAAGTTTTACCCCTATTATTGTCACATACTTTTGTTCCTGTACCTTGAGATATTTGTATTAAAAAAAAAAAGTATTTAGTTTAAGATTAACAAAAATATTTTTTTTTATCCCCGGATAATAGGGTGTTACGAACCTTGCCCTCTTTACCCCAGCTATCCCTTATAGCTGACCTCTACGTTCATTGGTGGAGGCCAGTGACTGGCTAATGTGTAAACGTGTCACGAGTGGACACGGGGGTGTTTGCTTACTTTTTAAGTCGTCGAGCTGTGCAGTTGTGTTCCAGTTGTTTTGTACTTGTTTTTACTGAATTAAAGAGTTTTTGTTCATTGAAAAGCCATGTGTTTGACTTGAGAATACCTAAGAAGTAATCTATTAACCATACCCCTAGATCAAGCCGTTACAGTATATATATATATTATATTACGCTGTCAATTATGATTCATGTTGCATTTGGATAGTAACTACTCATTTAATTTGCTAAACTCAGCATACACGTAAAACCCCCACCCACCTGTAGAAACCCCCACCCACTGCTACACCTTTTTCATTATCTCCCCTCTTCGTTCCCTACTCAGCGCCCGTGGTCAAGCCCTTTATCCACTCGAAGTAGTGACATCTGGAGCGAAGCGTCTCGCACATACGTAAGCACCTTGGGCTGCACTCGACCAGAACCAATAGAGACAGGTACATCAAGGGAAATAAGTCATTATCTTATCCTTTGTATCTCCGTATACGTCTACCCCCCCCCCCCTTTTCCCCTGGGCCCCACCCCGCAAAAGTCGGCGGTACTAATTGTTCGCCTACACCCACCCCTAATTTTCCCCCCAATAGTCAATCTTCTATGCAAGTATATTTCAAACCAGCCAACCAGAACATATGTAATTCTAAACTAATGTAGCTATCCAATCAATTTGACCACTGATCACGTGACTAAAATCCAGGAAAGCGCGCTTAACTAGTTTCAGCACACTTGGGCTCAAGCGTGAGGCGGAGAAGGTTGTTCGATTCTAGCCTCCACTTATTCAGTTTGTTCCATAGGATATACCGCCTGCATGTGTATAGATAGATATTTTGTCAGTCTAAGTATTTTCATGAACACAGCTACGGTTGCCTAAATTTTGGATAACCTAGCAGTACCATGTGTTGAGTGTTAACTGAAGCCTGTGCAAATTCATATATGTATCTTGCCATTGAGTGAAGAATTGAAATGATAATAAACACCTGAACTTAACCAACGATTTATTTGCCTGCTTAGAACTATTTGTTGTGTCCGTCATAATATCTAACGAGCCAAGAGAGAAATAATAATTATTCTAGGGCGATTCCAGTCACGGTAATTCATACCCCACGACGACCTGCCACTACTACCCCACTCACCTACGACTCCGCACCCCTCTCATCGCCCAACTTCTGCCAGGTTTATGTCCTAATCGTAAACACATCCTGACACTCCCCCCGTGCCAGTGGGGCGGGGAAAAGAAGCTGTGAGGTGACTAACAGGGGTTAGTTGTTCGCACTTGGGGTCGTCCCCAGATCGTAGCCATGTTTCGGTGATAAACATGAAATCTAGATTTTTTTCGACAATAAAGTCAGAGATGAGCTCGGCTTTCCCGACGGGGTTGACTGATTGAGAGTTTATGAGGCAAACACTGAGTGCCTTGTTAGAAGCTTTGGCAGATAAGGGAGGGGATGGTCGATTTGCTTTGGGGGATATGCAGGCACAGAGAGGGGAGGGGAGGGTTGATATGCAGGCATATAGAGGGGAGGAGAAGGTTGATATGCCAGATCAGGGGCTGCGGGGGACGATATGCGGTGACAATGTCCAGCTCTCGTCCCACGTCTAGTTGGTAAGTGGCGTCCGATGCCGAGCCTACGAATAGTAAGAAAGAGTTTGGTATCCAGATGTGTATTGAGATTCGAGCAAATTTTCCCAATGTTAAGAAATAACTTCTTATCCATTTCTTCTCATCAGTAAGGTCGATTTAATTGATAATTAGTAGCAGACAATAGAAGTGGCTAGTATAAAACAAGCTAGTGTGGCAGCAGTCGTTGCTTTGTTTACAAAGATTTCCAGGAGTAAAAGTTATATCATGTGTAGTACACGGTACACAGTTGAATAAACTCGACAGTCCAGATTTAAGAGGGGAAAAAACACAGTGTTGTGACTAGTTGTGAGAACTGCTCAGTCACTACGACTCTAACAATCTTAGCAAGCTTAATAAGATGATTAATAAAGTCGATTATACAAAATTAGTCAATAATTGACTTAATTGTCGCGCAATGACCGAACAAAACACACAACTTGAGAGAGTAATTCACAACAAATCAATCAATATAAGTTTCAAAATGAAGAGCGAAAAATGAAACCACAAACAATCATCAAATATGAAGAGACGAAATACACTGCTGCCTGCTGGCGCAACACACAACAATCATAAGTTTTATTACTTATGTATTATTACTACTCTACTCTTTGCCCTTCTGTCCTCTAGTGTTTCTAGGTTTAGTTATTTAACTATTGGTGTTACTCTTGTCAGTTGTAAATATTCACCGGCAATGTAGGCCCGATGTTGTGTAGTCAAATGTTAGGCTAGATCTGCTGTGGCAATACAGTTGACACATAGGCCCTGCATTTATTTAGTAAAGACTTTTCCTAAAATACATAAATGTGTTTTATATTTTCGATACATTTGTATAACATTATGCTACCTTCAACAGGAAATCATTAAAGTGTAAAAGGCTCGTCTAACTGGCTTTGACTGCCGTACTAGTATGCAGCGACTTAGAGTAATTAGACCTTGGCTACTAAGCTAACAGAGAGAACTGTAGGCCTGTAAGGCTCATAGGTCTATATTTGTAAGTGTCTCTGGGGGGAAATAATAAAAAAGAGATCCTAAATTTCATCGAACATAAATAGGCCCTATATTACAACTAGAGGCTTCATTGCATATTTAACAAAATGTTCAAGTACACATTCAAAGAAAATCAAAATTAAGGGCCCCCAGCGCCACGGGATATTGTAGAAGGTTTTGGGGCATCTCCTCTTAGATTAATAGCAACAATTAACACATAATAACGTAATTGCCAATTTAAAATTAAATTTTAATATTCATGGGCCCCCTAGACTCTTATGGGCCCGGTACTGCGTACCGGCTGTAACCCCCTTGCATGGGGCCTGCAAGTTGAAATACTTGTGTGTTACAACACACTCAATCCGTTGATCAGTTTGACTAAACATTAGATGCTGATGTATTGTTGCAGAGTACGATATTGATTTGTAGATGGAAGAGGAGTTAGTAAACGTAAAAGAAACCTGTTCTTTATTACTTTACCCCAACTAACGTCAGGTACCCATCAGAGATACATAGATAGATAGATAGATAGATAGGTACCCATCAGAGATAGATAGATAGATAGGTACCCATCAGAGATAGATAGATAGATAGGTACCCATCAGAGATAGATAGATAGATAGATAGGTACCCATCAGAGATAGATAGATAGATAGGTACCCATCAGAGATAGATAGATAGATAGAAAGGTACCCATCAGAGATAGATAGATAGATAGATAGGTACCCATCAGAGATAGATAGATAGATAGGTACCCATCAGAGATAGATAGACCAAGGATCTTCGGTACGCCACTTGAAAGCCGGGCACCTTGCCCCATTTATAAATGGGTATGCTAATTTATATAGATGTAGTGCTAAATTTAAATGTTAAGGGGCGGGGGAGAGACGGTCAATAACGAAGTTCTTTAAGCTATTGACAAATATATATATATATATATATATATATATATATATATATATATATATATATATATATATATGAGACTTATATATATATATATATATATATATATATATATGATACTTATATAGCGCATATCCCGTTCCCGTTGGGAACAGTTCTATGCGCTGCTGTAAACATAGTGCTGCCTGTTGGCGCAAATACGTTTACAGGCCCAAAACTCCTGCAGGGTGACAGGGATCCGCCGGTGGCAGGGATAGAGCCCGCGACCTGTCGGTTGGTTTTTGGTTGACAGTTCGAAGTGTGCTAACCGCTAGACCAGCCAAACAAAATTTGGAATGATATAGTATTAAACAAGTGGCTCTTGGCCATAAAAGGAAACTCTGCATGTGTTGTGTTCTTTTGTGTGTGTGTTATATATATATATGTGTGTGTGTGTATTATGTCTCTCCGTATATATATGTGTTGTGTTTGTGTTTTAAATGGCCAGGGTCAATTATAAGGTTGTGTTCCAATGTCAATACGTAGGCCTGCTGTTTTTCGAGTCAAGCAAGTCAAAGACAAACAATAGCTTTGACATGGGTCTTTCTCTACTGTCTCAAAAAGATTACATGAATTAAGCCTTTTCTATTCTAGCTAGGTAGTTCTATCTAAATAAGTTATTTTGTTATATTTAAGATTTTGGATAGCTTTGAAGTATTTAGGTAAAAGCAGGCCTTATACTTTGTCCTAAGATACACATTTTTTTCCATGTAAATTATTATGCCTCGAATTATTATCTATCAATATGACAGTTTATATAGTTGACATTCATGCATTCAATGGTAATTGAAAATTTAAAAGAACGTTCTTAATCATTCGAACTAATGTAGTCCAACATATTATTATACAGTGACCATTTCCTCCTGACACGGTAAACAAGCACTTAGACTAATTAATATGATTTTTTTTATTTAAATAAAATATTGTTGATCAATGTATACTATAGATCAGGGGTAAATTGGTATTAAAGGGAAATAATTTCTACTTTATCTACTTTCCTATGAAGTTGTTTCCACGCAGCTAAAATGGAGGTAATTCAGTTTTACTTAAAATGCGTTTGTGTTTTTCGCGATTACCTCCCCTTGACAAGGCAATTTTATTTTTGTACATAAAGATTAATTTTGTAAAACAGAACGTGCATTTTCCACGAGTGATTGGTAATTGAACCAAAGCGATATGATTGTGTCCTAATAATCCAACAAGCTTCTAAGTGTTGTGTTTAAAACAAAAAAAAAAAAAAAGAACACGCAACAATAAACACAACACAATCAATATTTTCTAGAACGTTGGTGAACGTTTATTTCACATTTAGAAGGCAAACATTTTGATACATTACTTGAATGTGAAAAAAATATTTCAATGTAAAAATTAAATATGATTATTTTGAATATGGATCCATCCATAGAATATTACGTACACATTGAAGTGGGATGTGAGAAACACTAGAGAATAGAAGGGCAAACAGTAAAGTAGTAATAATTCATAAGGTATTAAACTCTAATTAATTCACAAAAACAACACAATAACAACCTGAGGCAGTGATCAGATAAGTAAAATGACAAAGCACTTCCATTAGCCCTTATATGAGAACAAAGGCATATAAGTACTCTTTCTTCCCGAGTAGCATCCGGGCATGGATTAAGTTTACTGAATAAACCAGGAAAACTAGTAGCTTGACGTCATTTAAAACATTAATAAAGATGCAGGACTAGACTAAAATTACGGATGTGAGTAGGACGCAATAATCCACTTTATAGAAGGAGCGGCTGTAATGTATAAGATACGATTTTGAGTACCTACCAACACAATTATATATAGCCGACTTAAAAATAAAATAACAACAACCACTCCGAGAGAAGACTGTTGGTGTCTCACACATTCGATTCGAAGATAGTTCCTCACGGTCAGTCTTTATGGTTCACACAGAATTGTTAAATACGCATGTCCTCGTTAAAACAACTTGATAAATTGAAAAGATTTGAAATGAGACGTAAAGATTTAAAACCGCCACAAACTGATTAAAACTGATGTCCAACAATTAGTTATACATTCAAACGAATTTCTGAATTTTTAAAGTTTAAATTAGTAGTACACTGTAGTTAACATTTGTTGATTCTGACCCAACGTTCACGCGTGACTAAAATCAGTAATGAAAATGTTTGATTTCATTTCCAGACTTTGACAATAGAAGTCTATAACTGGTTTCTCTTTTTGCCTTTAAACTTTTATATTTAACAATCTTTTTTATTTAAAATGTAGGCCTATATTTTATTTAGTTTTTTTTTTTTTTAAAGTAAGGAAATACAATATTACTATATATATATAGTAAAAGAAAAGTCAAAGTCTTGTAACTATGGTTAAAAATTAATTTCTTTAAAATAAACAGTTTAGTGTCGGAATGAACTATTGGACATTGAACTCTGCCGACGTACACATATTATATAAGTAATAAAGAAACTTGAAACCACAATACGTATATCTATAAAGTGTATTGTGTAAACGTCGCAACAAATCTTGCGTACGTTTAAAATATATGGAACCTTAAGTGTTTTGTCTGAATGAAACTGAGGGCAAATTAAATGGTGTTAGAGAAATTAAAAAAAAAAGAGAGAAAAGAAACCTTAACCCTTTTTGAGCTAATAAAAGATTACAGAGCATTGACACACAAGTCAGCACGCGTTGGTTTGTTCTATGTATGTTCTTTAAGTAGGCCAAAGACAGTTAACCAATGACAAATAGATGGGCGATTAGGGAATATAATGGGCTACCTGAACTTGTTAAGAGCTTCCATTAAATAAAACTATTTCATAAAAATAAATGTAATACTGGGATGATAAAACTGATAAGAGTAAGACGCATTTATCTTCTCTATATAAAAAAAATGCGTCTGTAACATAATAATATTTGATGAAAAAGAATAATTGTCTAAACGGTGTCAATTATTTCTAACGCGACGACAAGAATATAAACTAAACATACAGCTATACTGAGGTTCAGTGTGACCCCTTTACAAGCAGACTGCTTCAGCTGGTTAAACTCCTCGTCTGTGCAGGCACCATTGTCAACTAAGCAGTCGTGGGTGGACGTCGCGTTCTCCTGTATGTTCATGACGTCACAGTACATCTCGCTGTTGATCAAGAGCCTCACGTTCTGGCTCTGGCTGTAGCAGGTCTCGATGGCGTGTCTGCACATGGGAGAGATGAACTGAACGGCCTTGACGAATGGGGTGAACTCTTTCTCGATCAGCGCCGTGTCACAGGCCGCGTCGGCGATGTGCTGGTAGTGCTCTCCGGAGCAGGCCCCGCCGCTGGTCAGGCAGGACTTGGAAGTGACTCCGTTGATGTCCAGGTTGACCAGGGCGCAGTAGTGCTCTTGTTGCTTCAGGACGATGGTTGTGATGTACTTCCGTATGCAGGAGAGCGTCCGGTTCTGGCAGGACGCCGGGGCCAGGTTGATGGTGCGGTAGAGATTGAGCTTGGCCAGAGCGGACGCAGACTGGACGTCCGGACTGTCCTGACAGGCTATGGTCTTCAGGATGTCGAACTCTCCTTCCGTGCAGAGGCCGACCCTGACCAGGCAGTGGTAGGCTGTCACTGACCGATATTGATTAGACATGAGCTTGCATACGTCTAGTGTTGGCTGTTTGTTAAACCTAGAGAGCCTCTGTAGGCAGTCGACAATAGTGACCTGGCATGTCGGGGAAACGCGGTTCTCTATTGCAAGAACACGGTGTATACTGGATCCCAGTAATAACACAGCAGCCATACACAGAATGTGTGTTTCCATGGCTACAAGTTGGATCTGTGAAGATTAATATGCAAAAAAAAAAAAAAATCAATCAAAGCTTGGTAATAAATTTAAAAAAATAGTTTTATTATACAACAGAGGTTGGTGTTCTATCTCCATAGAACATTTTCAGACTACCTCGGTTGATGTCTTTAAAAATGTAAAGGCTGATAGGGTCTTAGTTTTAAAAAAGCTGGATATTGGGTTTGCCACACAATCTAATAGAATGTTTTGGTTTTGTTTTCAATGACGTCTGCTTAATTAAGTAGCTTTTTCCAACGTCACTGATCTGACTGGGGCAGTCCATATTATCCATGTGTATTATCTTTGAACGCATTATATATTATACACATATTGTGTAATGGCACTGATCATGTATTTACTATAGAGAACTAGAAAATCACAACCCCATTTGTATGTAAGGAGAAGACGTGGCAGCGGCGTAACTAGAGAGGTGGGTGAAGGCGGGTGGCAGTCCCAGGCACCAGAGTTGGGATAGTCACTAAGCTGAGATTTTAAATACTGACAAAAGTGATTTATTTCAGGAGTAGAATATTTCAGGAGTAGAATATTTCAGGAGTAGAATATTTCAGGAGTAGAATATTTCAGGAGTAGAATATTTCAGGAGTAGAATATTTCAGGAGTAGAATATTTCAGGAGTAGAATATTTCAGGAGTAGAATATTTCAGGAGTAGAATATTTCAGGAGTAGAATATTTCAGGAGTAGAATATTTCAGGAGTAGAATATTTCAGGAGTAGAATATTTCAGGAGTAGAATATTTCAGGAGTAGAATATTTCAGGAGTAGAATATTTCAGGAGTAGAATATTTCAGGAGTAGAATATTTCAGGAGTAGAATATTTCAGGAGTAGAATATTTCAGGAGTAGAATATTTCAGGAGTAGAATATTTCAGGAGTAGAATATTTCAGGAGTAGAATATTTCAGGAGTAGAATATTTCAGGAGTAGAATATTTCAGGAGTAGAATATTTCAGGAGTAGAATATTTCAGGAGTAGAATATTTCAGGAGTAGAATATTTCATTCCTACAAAGCGATGACGTCGAAGCGTCTTCTTGCCACACCCATTAAGTTAGTTTACTTATAGTTTACTCTCTAACATGCTAGAAAGGTGCCAATGTCACTTCCACCCTAGGCGCCAATTTCACTCCCGCCCTAGGTGCCAATTTTACTCCCGCCCTAGGCGCCAATTTCACTCCCGCCATAAGCGCCGATTTCACCCCCGCGGCTTGGCGCTTTACCTCGAAAAACCCCTCAACGCCCCGCATGGCGCTTTACCTCGGAATTCAGCGGCCTGGCTTAAAATTTCGCGGGCCTTAGAAATAAATGTATGAGTTAATCCTTGACCATCAGCGTCATAATAACGAACAAAAAAAAAACTGTGATTTTTGTGATACGTATAAGTGATCTAACTAAATACATTTGTCATGCGACTACTATAGTAGATTTTAGTTTAAAAAACAATTGATTTTTTAAAGCTTGAATTTTATTTAAATATTTGAAGCATCTTTAAAAAACTGAAGTAATATAAATTGACAAGTGTGCTAACAAGAGAGTCAAGTGTAATTAAATATGATTTTAACTATATATTATTAATATTAAATGTAGCCTACTTACATAATATATTATTAAACTATATATTATTAATATTAAATTTAGCCTACTTACATAATATATTATTAAACTATATATTATTAATATTAGTTTTAGCCTACTTACATAATATATTATTAAACTATATATTATTAATATTAAATTTAGCCTACTTACATAATATATTATTAAACTATATATTATTAATATTAAATTTAGCCTACTTACATAATATATTATTAAACTATATATTATTAATATTAAATTTAGCCTACTTACATAATATATTATTAAACTATATATTATTAATATTAAATTTAGCCTACTTACATAATATATTAATATGATTTTCATGCTAGTTTTTTCTTAATTATCCTTAAAAGTTGTTAAAATCTCTAAATGTATTCTACATTTTTCAGTATAGATAAAACTATATGGATTATCGTTATTTCTTTTTTTTTTGTAATCTTCAATAATATGTAGATTATTATTCAAATTTTTTTTTTTAATGTCTTTAAGGAAAATTTTATCTTTACCTTTTTGTGAACAATAGACTAGCTGGTCCTTACAAGCAAATGTCATGAATAGAATATGGCGTACTCAACAGGATGACACACGGCAAGTCTGCACACACAAACAAGTAAACACACTTAATAAAACACTTGAGAGTTTTTTGTTTAATCTTCAGAGGTGTATAGTTTTTCTTCAGACTGTTTATCATCTTTTGTGTACATAAATTCCAGCTTTTATGTAAAAGTAATTTTTTTTGCTATAACTATAAGTAAGAATTGATCAGAATTAATTGATCAAGTCTTTTATTATTTCAATTTTCTCGTTGTGTGTTGTTTTGTGCATATATTTTGTTGAACTTATTGAATAAAGCAATAAAAAAAAAATTGAATTGCGCGGTGGCCTTAAATTACAGTTTGAGATCTGTTGTAGTTGTAAGAACTAAAACGTACAGGAAACAGAACTTACAAGATTACGTCACAGACATTAAGTGCATACACGCGACTGAAAGAAAACTTGAGTATTCCGTATCATTGCAGCATTTAACATTAGTTGCTCATTTGTTTTTGTTACATAGGGATAAATATAATTATTTACTTCTTGATGACTTGATTCAAATGGTAGATAGAACTAGTTGACTATGATCTCAATTGCTTATGTTCTATCACTTATTATCATATTCTTCTTCTGAAAGTAACTTTATCTCCACACATAGAGATTGTTACACAATACATTGAATAGATATTTTTTTTTTGGTTTTAAGTTTCTATGCTACGTTTTAATTTAGTGGGAAATGAATGTCCAAGTTTGTTTTTGATCGGGCCCTGAATTTTGTGATGAACAATTGTTTACTGCTCTGTGCACTCCATGTTACAGCGCAGATGGACAGGGTTTTCGACAAATAAAAGCAGCTGGCCAATACTAGACTATATGTATACATACACACACATACAGAATTTTTTAGGAAACGTTGGCGAATCAATTTCTTTTTTCTTAAGGAGATCAGTTTGATCAAACCAGGAAAACCAAAAAACGCAATTACATGAAAAAGTCTAATGAGAATGCAAGTCGAGACTCTCAGACAATAGTAGAGGCATACAGTAGGACGCAATAATCTTCTGTAACGTCTGTAACTTTAACATCTGTAACGTCTGTAACTTTAACATCGGTAACGTCTGTAACTTTAACATCTGTAACGTCTGTAACTTTAACATCTGTAACGTCTGTAACTTTAACATCTGTAACGTCTGTAACTTTAACATTTAAGAATATGACATGGCGCCGTGGCGCTTGTCACGAGAGACAGTTGACTTCAAGCTATCGCTGTTGTATGGTAAGCAGCTCTGGCCACTATTGCAAAAATGATGAAGTGGTGCCCTGTAGAGGCCTTGACAATAAGTGACATTGTCTAGTTGTGTGAGAATGCACGATGGATGGCTAATATCGACATTGAACATAAATTTAAACTATTATACAATGCTAAGTACAGATGACACAAACTTATTTTTTAATAAAAAATAAGATACAAAAGTTTACATTTTATTATCCACATCTGTAAAGCTAAATAAATGTAAAATTATGAATGTTTATAAATTATAGATCACAGTATCTTTATTAAAATAATCCGAAAACATTCTAAGGGAATGTAAAAAATAAATAAAATAATAAATTTGAATGTTCAGCCCAACTCCGTATGAAGGTACATCTCAGCATAATGTCAAACATCTCGAAACATCTACTTTCTTGGAAGAACAGAATTGCAAAGATTGTTTGCAAGGTTGTCAAACAGGCCATTACGCATCACAGCTAGCATTAACTCATTTGCTACTACACTGTACTGCGACTAAATGCGGCCTACACCCCTCCGTACTAATGCGCCCAAAAGCGGCCGCCACGTGTGTGACTAACTTATTGTCGTTTCTTGATTTTTTTTCGACATGCGTTCTGGTTTTTTTTTTACTGCAAGCACGGCTTGTAACAAGTAGACATATTATAGTCTGTTTCTTTAAAAAAAAAACGGATGTTTTTATCTTGTTTCGTTTTTTACGGATGTTTTGATATAGTTTCGTTTTTTTGCAATGCGTGTTCAAAGTACGGGTATTTTTCACTGACCTTTCGTCTTGTAATACTTTTTTTCATAGCCTTCGTCTTTAATTTTTTACTTTATTAATCAATAGCTCTATACCTCCAAATATAACATTTAACAACAGTTCTGATAATAAGGATGCTGCAGATATAGACTTAGATGAATTTCCATTTCAACTCGATTTTTGGGCTTTATGATACTTTATCGGACTTTGACGCTAGGGCTGGTGAAAATATTTAGCCAAATCCTAGGGCCGCTACCGATAATTCGGCATTTTTATGTATAAAAGTATATGTAGACAGGTGGTCTACAGGTGTTTTGTACTGTTCTCATTATATTTTCTTTTAATTTCATTACAAAGCACAGTTAAGTTTTTAACTAATTATACTGGAGCGCTTTTTCAGGTTGTTTGAATCCGATTGGCTACGGGTCAATAAATTTTATTGGTCAGTGATAGTGTTTGGGTCGCCCTATTTAATCTCCCTTCCGGTTAGTTGTTTGGCCTTCTAGTGGTGGTGGTCGTTGAAAGTGGCATACTAGTCTCGTAAGTTTTATTATAACATTTTTCTATTGCTTTTTTGATGTAAAATAAGTATTCTAAACTGTAGATTAATATCTTAACATTGGTGATGGATTAAGATGAGATAATATTATGTCCGATTGTTTAGATAGCATATAGATTTTAGTATGATTTACGATCACTGAATTAAACCAGAACGGCGACCATGTTGAATATCGGTCAGCCCAACGTGTTTATCGCATTGAATTTATGTAAAGATTATTATTTTTACTTAATGTTTTTCTATTTTTTATTCTTATATTTACATACCTTAGGTCGGGTAAAACCTACCTTGTTGGTCTCGTGTTATATGTTGGTTTTAAATTAGTCTCGTGTTATATGTTGGTTTTAAATCAGTCTCTGGTTATATGTTGGTTTTAAGTTAGATGTTAGAAATTGCTAGGTCTCTTGTATATATTTATTATCATGTTATATATTTTTCTTAAGTTAGATGTTCTAATGGCTAGACCTGTTGTTATATTTTCTTGATTAGATATTAGATAGTGTGTTAAGTGATGAGAGGATTTGAATTATGATTTTGTAGTATGTGAATTAAGAGTTGGTAGAGATTGTGATTTATTTAGTTAGAAATGGCGCTGGTAGACGATGGATTTATTTAGTTGTTGTTGATAGTGATGGTTAGGGCTTATATTATGAAAAAACTTGTGTATTATGAAAAATTTATTTGTTCCCTTGATAGATACATTGTTGTAGTGTGCGTGGTTTATGTTTGTTTATTTGTGGTTTGCTGTTCTGTGTTTAGCTTAGTGTAGTTTTAGTAGTTTAGTATAGTCTAGTATTTAGTATAGTTAGCTATTAATTGTAGTCTTTAGTATTGGTTCATCCAGGTAGCTAATCCTACCTGCCTACCACAATATAGGTATGCACAGATATACCCGTCCCCTCCCCCTGTATATAATGTATATGTAAATATATGTATATTAATTTAATTGTGTGTGTTATATAATTCAATAACACACACACTCTCTCACCAATAAACTCAGTCAATTCCCCCCCTTACATATACATTTCCAGAAAGCTAAGATATTTATCTATTTTATGATGTATTTTTATTCAATTTGGGGAATATTTAGTCATTAAAAAAAATATTTAAAAATAATTTACTAAATTTAATACGGAGTTCCTTCCCTTTGGTTAGTATTTTCAGGGGTGTCTTTGGAAACTAGGTTAGTAGCAAATGAGTATTAGTTTAAATTTAAATCTAAAATCACAAGTGAAATATATCAAGTCCTTCGTACATATCCACTTTCATTACATCTAAATGCTAGTATAGTTTTGGCCATCTCTTCTGGAACTCTGTTTGTCGGGTGATAATCGGGATTCTCCAGAGCCAACGTCATTTCCCAACCGTCCAGATAGAGTATTTTATCTCTTATATCTCGAAACGTCTCTTGTATTATGTTCACGTAGAACTTGGCTAGATTGTCTCCGCCTATGGCGTGGTTGATGTTCCACTCAAATGACGTCACGTGAGGACCCCTGAAAGCAAACATCGCATCCGGGTTTCTCCGGGCAACTCTAGACACGGCTTCTTTGAGAGCATTGAGCCTCTGGTGGACGACGCTCAGATGGGAAGGCATGGCGTGTAGGAAGTAGTGAACAATAAAGATGTATTTGCCAACAGACGGCGTTGAGTCGATGTAGTCAGCAACACTTTTGTAGCCGAGTCTGGGAGTCCAGTAGGCGTGCTGGTACAGTGGTAGCTCGTGCGGCGTAAAGGCCAACGTTATATTGGCTTCTTGGGCTGTACATGATCCGGCAGCGGGCCACAATAGCTACTCACGGGACCGCATTTGGTGACTTCATTCAAGTAATCAAATATTCGAAGCGCATTGGAATCGCCTAGAAACCAAACTGTGGTGTCCTTGAGGCAATTCATGATCCAGCTAGCCGAAACCGTTGGTCTGGAACACTGGAGATGTGACCAGTCCAAATTTGGTTTCCAGAAACCGACAGGTCGTGAAATAAGATCCCAGGTGACGTTAAAGCTGACTTCTGAGCAAGGTTTCAGGTCTGGAAGTTTACCTGTGAAAGGTTGAGTTTTAGATTTTAGTTGTTGGTAAGGGTGATCATTTTGCATAGCGAACTTATTAAAGCCATTACAATTCTAACATGCTCAGTGAGCTCTTTTTACACGTTCCATTCGTGGAGTTTGGGGGTTTGTGTAGACAACTTCTAGAAGAAAAGGAAATGTTTTTAAACGCTAAATACTTGGTCATTTTAAGTAGGCTATATTGCCAAATACTTGGTCATCTTAAGTAGGCTATATTGCTAAATACTTGGTCATTTTAAATAGTCTATATTGCTAAATACTTGGTCATTTTAAGTAGTCTATATTTCTAAAAACCTGGTCATTTTAAGTAGGCTTTATTTCTTAATACTTGGTCATGTCATGTACCTTATAATCTTACTATTGCTAAATATTTGGTCATGCTAAGTAGGTTACACTATTGCTAAATATTTGGTCATGCTAAGTAGGTTACACTATTGCTAAATTCACTACAAATTATGCTGCATAAGCTGAATCCTTTGGCTAACTGTTCATTGTGTACGTATTATATGATATGTAATTTTCTGGTTTATTCAATTTTGTGTGCGCTAAAACTTTCTTGTTAAACGTAAAACGAACCTAAGCTTGAAGCTTTAATGGAAGGCCTTTGTGTATTTTATATAGAAACCTTACCTTTAGTGTTAGCCAGGAGAGTTATTTTGTTTGGAATGGAGTATTTTAAAATTTGCCTGAAATGAAATAGAGAAAAACGAAAAATATTGGCCATTGACTTTACGGCACTATTTCTGACGAAATTAAATATACCATTGAACGTTTACTCTCGTAAGTTCTGACACGGAGAGGCCGTCATTGGCAATGCTGGTTCGACAATATAAATGATCGGACAAAGCTGAAAATGACTGAACTATTGACAAGTCTTAACAAATATACATGCATAAAAGGTCGACAAAAAAGACATTTCCGGTCTTTTTCGATCATTTACTTCGAAACATGCTTGTGTGCTACGTTACTGGTTGTACGAAAATATGTAGATAATTAATTATTTTTTTTCATTTCCGAAAGATGGCGACAAAAGAAAACGATGGATTGTGAATGTCAGACTTAAAGAACCACCTATTTATAATCCCAAACTAATTGCTTGATGCAAAAGAATTTTCGTGTTGTTTTTTTATGAATCTCCGCATTGTGTTCTTAATTATCAAGGACGCATCTCTTGACTAATTTATTTTGTAAACAAATATATATTTAACTTTAAGCAACTAACACTTGAGTATAAGTTATCGCCTACTCACTTTTGATGTTCAAAACGGATTCCTCATAACTAATCTTGTATCCTTTGTATAATTCTAAAAGACTAGAACTGGCCGTCGAGGTTGAAATCAATTGTCAAACACCAGTCAAAGCATGCTTTTTTTGTTTATTAATTTAAAAATAGAACCGGAAGTTCATGATCATTTTTATTTGAAAAGGTCACGCCTAATTAAGACTTGTCAATTGACAGCCGCTCGGGATAGGCACAAATGGAGAAAGATAAATACACTATCCCGATCAGCCTTTCAACTTACATTTCTTATATTGTCTTGCTGGAAGGGGAACAGCGGACACTTAAGAAAGAATTATCAACAATACATCAATATTTCAAAACTTCTTCACTCTTCATTGAAACACATTGTATGTTTATTCAATTTCTATACTAAGTCTATTATATCGGTATCTCTATGATAAACTTACATTGTTGGCATGTTTTTTATTAGTTCCCTTTCACTTTGAGTTACAGCCCCTGGTTGAATGAGTGGGCCAGTACTGGTAGCTGAATAATCTGTACAGCTTAAGCTGGGACATAAATGTGAATTGATACAAACAAGCATATTTTATCTTAGGCTTTAGTGTTAACTAAAATATGAAGATTAAAAGTAACGTAAAGTACCGGGCGGACCAAATTGATCATAGGTCCGGTGAAGCAGCTTTCACCAGTTTCTGGGGCCACCTCATACTAGGTGATTGTGTGGCCAGTACAATGCACAGCCGACTTTTTCTGTACCCCAACTAATGTCAGGTTCCCATTAGAGCTGGGTAGACTCAGGGACAATACTAGCCTTCACCACGATTCGAACCCAGGACTTTCGGTACGCCAGTCGAACACGCTGTCGCTCGGCCACCCCCCAAGAAACATGAAGATTAATAGCCTATAAAATTTTTTTAAAATAATTTTCTTGGAATACCTAACAAAAGAAACGTTCCGATTCTATCATCCAAATATCTAAATAATTGTTGTTTTCTTTGTGTGTGTGTGTGTTTTGTTCTTTTTTGGATGTGTGAGTGAGTAAGTATGTTACTCACTTTTTATTTCGAGGTCGACCACAGTAAAACGACTGACCAGTAAGGTACGTCAAATTGCAGACGCAGTAACTTTCAACGATGTTTGGTAAACTCCAACAAACTGCTACCTTGTTAGAAAAGAAACACAACGTCAGCAATAAGTGTTGTCTGGATTTCTACATTATATTTCTACATCATATTACACTGCAGTTAAAAAATCTGTATTTATACATCATATTACACTACAGTTACAATATATGTATTTAAAGATCATATTACACTGCCGTTAAAAATATTTATTTATTTATACATTATATAAAACCGTAAAAAAAAAATAGCACATATAAGTAAATGATGCAGTCGATATTTTTCGTTGTTCGGATTTTTAAAAATATTTTATTTACCCTGTTATAAAACTTTTGATTATTTAGATATTGTTTCGAAATTATTAGTTGACATTAGTGCGAGCGTAATTTCTAGAGCGTGCTAATTTGTCCCTCTTCAGTGATCGACCCACCCTCATTGTCATTTGGAGGGTCTGCGCCCCCCCCCCCTCCCCAAAGTTCGCATTAACGCCCATTGGGCCGAAGAGGGGGGGGGTAAGTAAAACTCCCATCGGACCAAATTGATCATAGGTTCGGTGAAGGAGCGTTTACCAGTTTCTGTGGCCTCCGCATACAAGTACATGTGTGGCCAGCACAATGCCCATCCAACTTTATTTTACCCCAAACTAATTTCAGGTACCCATTAGAGCTGGGTAGACTCAGGGACAGCCTTGTCTCCCGGGAAAAAATCCTAGCCTTCTCCAGGATTCGAACCCAGGACATTCGAGACGCCAGTCGAACGCGCTGCCGCTCGGCGAAAGTGTCCCTGAGGGGATTGGGATAGGCCGACCCTAATTATAAAGCTGTAAAAGACAATATACAATTAAATCACTTCTTCTGTTGCGTTGTTGCTAAATTTTCCAAATATATATCTAGATACAGACAGGTGAGTTTGGTGGATGACGCTCCTGATATATTCACGTGGGTAGGCCACAGCAACGTTCACCTGTCAGGTAGAATAGTACATAAGGTAAACAATACATATTATGTTTCATTATAATGCACACTATAAGTCAGGATTACGATACAATAATAATAATAATAATATTTGTATAGCACTGCCAACAAACATAAAGTAAGCTTTTGGCGCATTGAAACATAAAACTAAGAACATGGATATAATCTCTAGCCAAAGAAACATAAGACTAAATAATGATTTAAGGGAAGACACCAGTCGGGAATAAGGAAAAAAAAACTACTCGTGTGGCATTATCTTTTGTAATATATATCTAATAGTATCTAAGTATAAGATAAGGAAAATCGGTTTTGAACTAAAAAATATGTGTTGGTTACCTTGGTTACAATTCAAAATGGCCGCCTAACAACCATTATTACCTTAAATTCAATTTCTTATAACTACAAAACTATAAAAGATAAACTCAAAATTCTTCGACAGAAATAACAAAACAAAATAAGATTAAAATATGGATAGAAGGAAATTGTATTATCTTTACTGATTGATTTTTTAGATTTTTTTTATTGTTGTAATGATGAAAAATGTATTTTTTTTCTATATAAATGAAAAACAAATGTTAATAAAACTAACAAATGTTATCTTATCAAAAGATCTCTGTATCCAATTAAAGGTATATACATAATGATTTATCATGCAAAAATAAATGCAATATCTCTATTACTTTTTAAGTTATAGACTTTTATGTTAGGAAAAAAAAAAGAAAACAAATAATAGAGAAAAACATAAAAAACGAAGAAAACGCTATACAATTAAAAATACATATGCAAATTACATGTATTATCTTTTGTAAATTACAGAGTGATATATTTGAAGTTGAATTTTTTTTAAATTAGACTGTTGGCTAAAAAAATAATTGTTTTTAATCTGTTACAATTAAGTCACTATTAGCAAAATAAAATTGACCGAATGGTAAAAAATTATATATTTGGTTTTTCCATATTGTTAATACAATTTACTATTAGTATTTATTAAAATTATGTTATATTTTTATATACAGCTGATAAAATGTAATTCAGAAAAGGTTTGAATTTGAAATGAAATAAAGGTACAAATATTAATTTTAAAAATCTCTGCGGAGGAGGGGGGGATTGGGGGATTGGGGGGGGGGATGTATCATCACTAAAAAAAAATAATTTTTTTTAAAGTACTTTTTTGACACAGTTTATAAATACACAAGGAAGTCAAAGAAAATCCTGTGTAAAACTGTGTTTCTACATGCTGCTATGGTCACAATATTGCAACTTTTTCATAATTTATGATTTTAAGACCTGTTTTATCGACTAGTGATCATTTTCAAAGTCAAAAAAAGTTCATTAAAAAATTTCAGAAAGCACTGAAAATTGAGATATGTGTAGAAAAAAGGTAATAGTATAATAATTTCCAATTAAAAAAAAATCATTGAAAACACAATAACATGTCGGTCCCGACTGGTGTCTTCCCTTAAAATGTTACAAACATAGGACAAATCAAATAAGAGCAGCAAACAACCGAACTAACATATAGGTAAGACAGTAGGCTACTAAATTATGTTATCTAAGGTAAATATAGAAAAAATGAGTTTTTATGTTCTTTTTGAAAGTATTACTGGAGCTTGTTCGCCTGTGTTGAACGGAAAGTAGATTCCACACCTTCGGACCGGATATTGAGAAGGCTCTAAGGCCAACGGTCGTCAGAGAGAAACGGGGCACTTCCAGAAGTTAGGAGTCGGCAGAACAAAGTGTTCTTTGCGGAACATATGGTTTAATTAGTTCCATCTCATTGTTATAAAAGGCAATCATGGTGAACTTGCTAGTAATAGACTTTTAATTTACATAATAGCAAGAATGTAAAATGTTGGAAAAAGGATATATAATAAATTAACATGTGTAATAAGCTACATGATTTAAAACAGCATCATTTGGTCATTAATTAAGAGGAGGAAGTCCATTAAAGATCTACCTAAATGTCAGTTAATTCACATTTGCACTTTTTGCCTAAGTTTTATACTTTAACTATTCCTGGATCTAAAACATTTAGTTCGGCAAGTTTAGTAACATTATTTCAATGTAAAAATTGCATTTGAAATCAGAATTTTTTATTTTATTTTTAAAACATATTTACACTACAGTAATATAAAAAAGAGTCTAATTCTATATTATTATACATCAAGTTAAGGGTTAACATCTTGACTTTGTGTGGAAAAAATCTTAGCACAAACCATTAATAATTATCTAAAAATTTTTTTTTTTTTAGAAATTTCTGTCCAATTTTTTTTTTCAAAACGCTGTTTTCAGGTCTTATATTCCGAACTATTTTTTTTAATTTACTAAACGATTTTTATGCAAATTTGAACAGATATTCATTACATTAGGGTCTTAAATTTGCAAAGAGAAATTTTGCAAAAAACAAATAGTTTTTTTTTTATTAATATTTGTGTAACTTTTAAAATGTCTTTTTCATGATTACATCACATGACTTACAAAAAAATTCATTAAAAAATTCCTTTTTAGACGAAAATTCCTTTATACAATTTTCACAAATATAGTTAGTGTCCATTAATGTTAAATTTTTATAAATTCCTTTGATAAATAAAAAAGTAGTGTAACGTTTCGTTCAAGTAAAAAATACTAATGAAAATACTAAATGACCGCTATCTCCATAACAACCAATGTTTTTCCAAATTTGTTTGACTTTTAATAAGTTTTGTCATTAGTACTATATATGTTCCAAATATCATACATGTTGGATAAGAAATTTAAAAAATCCCTCTCTACTGGACTTCCTCCCCTTAACATTACAATAATGAAATAGAAAATATAATTAGACATTGTAGGTTGCCGACCCCTGATCTACATGATACATTTATGTTGATCACAATCAAACTATAACTTTACTGTTAGAGATAACAACGTCTATTTATAATTCATGTACTTGCTCTTTGTTATCCTGGGAAAGGTCAGACAATTCAGCTATCATTAATATATATATATATTTAAACACACAACAATAATTATAAAGGATACATATTTAATAGTTTTCAAATGCAACGCATTTCTTTATGCGTATATGTAAAGTTAATGAAAGCATTCTATAATAAATTGATTTTATTTCAACAAAGAGCTCAAACATTCCGCTGCTAAACGTCAAGAGTTTTGTCTCAAATGTGGACCTTTTTAAAATTATATTCAATACTGGTTCACAAAACATGAATAAAGAAATGCCTTCAACGGGCTACGGTCTCCACAGATATGTTTATATATGAGACCCAACACCTTTCGGACTATAAGCCCTTACACCAGCGGTTCCCAAACTGTTGGTTGCACCCACCTTGGGGGTCGAATGACCATTTCGCGGGTGTCGCCAAAGACCTTCGGAAAACGTATGTTTTCGATGGACTTAGGAGCCGAAACACAGCTCATCTTTCCGTCTCCAAGCGAGTCCACTGACATGCAGATACATCCGCATACTACGTGTAGGCTACTTGGCGCAACGACATCAATACGGGTGTATGTGACAAGGTCGGCACCATAATGCACGTATGCGGACCAGTAACACGCGTGTAGAGAGTTGTGTTAAAAAGCCTCATCTCTGTTAAAAGCAGCCATTATGTTAATAGCAGTAGTATTGGCGATAAAACGACCGACACTTCATGAATATTTTGGAATTTAGTGTAGATTATGTTCGGTCTGCATTTCAACAGAATTAATGACCAAAAGTAATCGGAGCTCACTGTATGATATATGGGCAAATATTAGCAACAAAGACATTGCCACAACAGTATAAAGAAGTAATAAAAAACGATATAGTTGTGCCCTTTTGTAAAGACAAGCTCTTTAAACAGTCGACTGTTTTCGCAATTGTGCAACGAATATGATGCTCTGAACAATGCTTGATATTTCACACTAGTAAGATGATTGTCGAGAGAAATTAAAACTTGTTTTTTTTAGCTTCATGGTGAACTATTTTTTTTTGTATATTTTATATCAGAAAGTAAGATTGCTCTTTGAAGCACTTTTCGGTGATAAAAGTGAATTGCAGACAATAACTTACTTGGTTGACATCATTGGCGTCTTAAATGGGTCAAATTTATCACTGCAAGGAGGAAAATGTAACATGCCTTAATTTATCTAAAAAGATCATTCCAAATGAAACTTTAGCCTTTGCATAAACAAATTTGATGAAAATGAAATGTATATGCTGTCTACTTCAGGCCCCACGAAGAGGGTGTGTGTGTGTGTGTGTGCAGTTATTGCGCTGCGCCGGGGGCCATACGAGTTTATCTTTGTATTTTTATTTGTAAGATCAATACTGAAGTATACGAAAAGTTACATTAATTTTAATTAAAAACTTTACTTGATTAATATAGCCTATAAGGCTTTGAATGATACGATTACATTCTAATGGTAACTCTTAGGACAGTTTGATAAAATGGTCCACAGACCCTTTAAAATATTCCAGATTTCTATAAACGTATTTAAAGCAAATAAATCATCCAGATTTGACTAATGTTGGAAAGAGGGATCGAACCGGCACTTTTTTTCTCAAGCGGCTACTGGTCTACTTTATCTGCTTTCTTTGAAAAATATGACATCTAAGCAGACAAAATGATAACGATGATAAATTCTGTGAAATTAAACTTTCACATGCTTGCAGCCGAAAGTTCATGGTAGGCCTTCTTTCCAAATTTACCTGACACCACATATCTATGTAGTTGCCAGAAGCCCATTCACATTCAAAGTTAAAGATGTCCCGAGATTTTCTGAACCGATGAGAAATATGCAATGTCAACCATCACAATAGCTGACGCTGGTGTTGTAATTGGAAATATATGCCTAAGCCTATACCGGTATCTTGCAATATTTAATATCATTTGTTTTTATGTCTTCTTTTTAAAAAATGATTAATCGCTATGTTTTAATTAGGTTCAATTTGTAACAATACAAATACATCCTTCATATCAGATATTTACATTTTACATTACAATTTATAAAAGTCGCAAAAAGCAGTAATAAAGTAGGGACGAAATTAGATCTATTTTTTTTGTTCTTTTTTTTTTTTATTTTTTATTTTTTTTTTTTGGGGGGGGGTCGCCAAAGCATGAGAAACTGTATAAATGGGTCGCCAAAGCATGAGAAACTGTATAAAGGGGTCGCGACCTAAAAAAGTTTGGGACTGCCTTACACGTACCGTTACTGTAATCTTGAACTAACTAAAGTTAACGCATAGAAGCCTTTTATTGTTCAAAATCTCTTACGTTGAATAAAATCGTAAAAGAGTTTAACCATTTGCATATATTACAATTTTGTTACTAGTCCTCTCAACCATTAAACCGATTGTAATTTTTTCTAAAGAGTTAAATACTTGGTTACAGGTTAAATTGATTTAAATTTCAAAAAATTAAACCATACACTTCGTTTAAAAAAAATAAAATTGTTGGAATGAAAATAAAGGAGGTAGTCTTTAGTGGCATTTTTTTTTTGCGTACGTTCACTTGTTCTCAAAGCAATCAAAACGACACCGAGATATTGAATCAATGCCTTACTGAATATAATAGGAATATAGTATTTTTTGTTTTTATAAGAAGCTGGTCTATGCCCAAGGAAAATTTCACTTACTTTTATAACTGTTATAGAATGTTTTGTTGCAGATTTGGTTACACAGTAAAATAATAACCTGCGCCAATTTTCTTTCACATAGATTTTGTCTGTTCTTGCATGTTTTGGCTTGTTTTATTTTGGATCTCCCAGTTCAAAATTAGGTAGAGGGAGCTTACCTGAAGTCAATGCAACATCTGCATTTAAAGGAAAAACTCTTGCTACAATGTGGGTGACATTGTAATTCAATAGAAGAAATTACCTTTTTAACAAATCCTAATTTGTTTAGGTAAGGAAAATATAATGAATTATCCAGCAGCAGAGAACATAATATATAAAGAAAAAGATTAATATATTTTTGTCATATTGTCCAGTACCTGTGAATAAGTTGTAATCATAAGGCCGGTGAAGCAGCGTTCACCAGTGTCGGTGGCCAGGGTATACTAGGGGATTTGTGGCCAGCACAATGCCCAGCCGCCTTTACCTTGCCGCTACAAATGTCATGTACCCTCCACTAGTATGTGCACTTGTTAATATTTTGACAAAAATTTGCTAAATATAGGGGGAGGGGGAGCATTTGCATTCCCATGCTGCACCCTTCGGACGCCCTTGGGAGGTAAGTTACGACATTATTCTAGGGCAGGAGTGTGCAACATTTTTCTGCTTTGGGCCGCATATGAAATTTTAAACAACAAGACGGGCCACACAGTCTGAAAATGTAATTTGCATTATCAATGCAATGAGTTTATAAAAAATGCCGTTAGAAGCTCTTCGGGGGCCACACAGAAAGATTGGAGGGCCGTTTTGTGGCCCGCGGGCCTTCTGTTGCACACCCTTGGTCTAGGGTGTGGCGAGGGAGGGGAGGGCATGAAAGGCGATGTTACTGTGAGTGAAAAAATAAATTGTGTGTTTGCGTAGGGACAGAATTCTTTGTTATTGTAATGAGTGTCATGAATGAAAGGAACACGGATACGCCGATTCTCTGCCCCCCCCCACACACACACCCACTTGATCAATATATCAGCACGAGAGAGAAAATACATGTAACGTCGGAGTAATTAAGGCGGTCATTTGCCAAGACAGTGGATTTGCATTTTGATTAAATTTTTAAATGATGTTAAGTTACTGGTTTTCCTGGTTTGTTCAGGCAACCAATTGCATGCCTGAATGCCACTCTGGAAGAAAGAGTACTTATATGCATTTGTTCTCGCATAAGGGATAATGAAAGTGTTTTTGCCTTTATGTTTATCTGAGCTTTGCAACAGGTTGTTATTGTGTTGCATTTCTAAATTAGGGTTTAATGCATTGTGTATTATTACTACTTTGTTCTTTGCTCTTCTGTCCTTCTATGTTGACATAACAATCAGATTTATATTTTCAACAAGAATTCTTCATTCCTTGTTAAAGTTAACGCGAATGGTATGTTCAATAGAAAATTTAAATATGCTATTCTTAATTTAAAACTTTGTTCATGTTTGAGTTAAAAGTAACCTACCCGTTGGACCTAATTGGCAGCGTTCACCAGTTTCTGTGGCCACCGCATACTAGGGGATGTGTCGCCAGCCCAACGTCCAGCCGCCTTTACTTGACTCCAACTAATATCAGGTTGACCCAGGGACACCCTCCAGGCCCGGGACAAATTTTTTGCCTCCACCAGAATTTCGAACCCAGAACCTTCAGTGCCCCATATCTTTGAGACAAATAACTAATTGCTTACTTCTCTTTTGAGAGGGTGACAGAGGTTGTAATAAGAATAATAAACATATTTTCTATAAATGCAATTGTGAATACTACCTGTAATTTGCCTGGCCATAGACACCATGCCGTTAGGAGATAACTTCCGTTCTTCAAGTCTGTCACGTGACCCGCCGATCTGAATTTGTCGTTTTCCTTGTCCACTAGCCACAGTCTTACCTCATCGCCGCCATTATTTCTGGGCTGGCCGTAACCGTTGACCAGGTCAACGCGACCGGTAACAACGTCGCTGACGTTGCACCTGACGATACCGTCTTTGATGCCAAACATGGTGACTTTTGAGGAATTCAAGTCCGGCAACTGCTTATTGTCATCTAGCGGGGGATAACTCAAGTATTCTTTTTCAAAATCATAAATATACTGCCTGCTAGTTAGGAAAGGATTTATTTGAAACGAGCCGTCTAGAAGAATTTGTTCCGATGGTCTAAACTGACATCGGTCATTGTGACATCATCCTCACATGTATCCAAAGTCCTATTTGAGAACGTTGTTAGATGCTCTTCAAATGAAACTTTGTGCCAGAACGAGCCGCCGTCTGATGTTCCATTGACCTTGATATAATTAGCTTTCTGCTCATCTCCCATGAGAAAAAAGTTAAATGGAGGCGGACCAACAAGAAGGTTAACATTTCTGAAAAACAGTCAATAAATGTAAACCGTTAAACAACAACAACAACAACAACAATAAACAAGAAAGAAATCATTATGCACAATGTCTTATCATAGCTTATAAATTACATAACATCCTTTGTATACGTTTTTAGTCTTCCATTGTTGCTTAGCAACACGGTCAAACTCTTCGCATGCGCTTTTGACAAGAGACAAGAGCACCATTCTAAATGTATTTGGATTTACTAGCAGACGTGCAGTGGGATTGTTGTTGGCAGTAGCGTAGCCGGGGGGGGGGGGGGGGGGAGCAGGGGTAGCCGCTCCCCCTACGACCATTTTAGAAAAAAAGGGCCATTTCCGGAAAATACATTCAACTAATAATTTTAACAAGCCTGTCACAGGACGAACACCACAACATATGTCTAACTGGCAATATAACAGAGGCTTCTCTTCAATACAACTGTTTAATATAAGTTCAATCACTGGACAGTAAAGTCATACAATAGGTACTCTGGTCATGTCTTGAGTTGATAGTAGCTTCAACTTCAAGATCCAAGATTCACACACGACTTGCTTGTGTAGAATCTTAGGCCCAACTCCCAAGGTTCCAAACTCTCTTCGTTACTATCTATAATCTCACACGCAATTTCCTTTCACACTATAGTGCCAACTAGTTTATACAATAACATGCACACCTCACTTATTCCTTATATCTTAACCTGCGCACTTTCTCTATTATATACATATTAATACAGCCACTCACTGACACCACCCACCTATATTTAAATTTTATAACATAAAATTTTATATATATATATTTATATTATATTAATTACTTCTTTTTTCTTTTTTTTTTTAACAACAATAACTGATTATCATCATCAATTAATGCTAATGTAATAACTAATACATACTTTCATTCCACTATAACTTTCTCACTTTATTTCAAATCACAATTTTTATTATACTTTCATACCAATGTCAATCATACTCTAAATTCTTTGTTTCTGCAACAAATAAAAAATATATTGTTAAACACAGCAAATGAAACCAAAAAAAAATTCAAAGTAAACAAATCCAAGTCAACCCTTGGAAATACCCTTCCAGCATTGACCATATTTATAATTACCCTTATGTTACACCCTATAATTTCTACACGACTATTTTTGATCAATATTTGACAAAATCCAAATACACCACAACATCTAAACTGTAAACCTTGATAACACATCAGGTATCTTATTATTCACCCCTTTAATTGATTTTATATCAAACTGATAATCTTGTAAAGCCAATGCCCATCTGGTCACCCTACCATTCTTAACCTTATCACTATTAAATTTCAATAAAGGTTTGTGATCAATTAATACTGTAAACCTCTTACCTAACAGATATTTATGTAATCTTGTTATCGCCCAGTACAAACTCAAACATTTTAATTCTATAACTGAGTAATTTTCCCCCGCTTTATTCAATTTTCTACTTAAATACAATATAGGTTTATTAATACCCTGATCCTTTTGCATAAGACAAGCCCCCAGGCCTTGCTTTGAGGCGTCCGTAGCTAAAGTGATCTCTTTCTTTATATCTATAGGCACCAAGACAGGTGTAGTCTGAAATACAACCTTTATCTTTGCCAAAGCATCCTCACTCTCTTTGTTCCAAGTAATTTTATTAGGACTATTCTTTCTTGTTAGCTGTACTAATGGTTCTACAATATTTGAAAACTTCGGAATAAATTGTCTGTAAAAACTACATAACCCTATTATAGTTCTTACATTCTTCTTGGTTATAGGCAAACTTATATCTAATATTTTCTTAGCTAATTCTTGAGTAGGTTTTATTTCATTATTTCCTATGTTGAAACCTAGGAAATCTAATCTGGAATATCCTATCTTTATTTTCTCTGGAGATACCGTGATATTATATTGTCTTAAGGTCTTTAATAATCTTTCCAATGTTTCCACATGACTGTTCCAGTCCTGAGTGAATACACAGATGTCATCTACATAGTGTTTTATGCCCTTTGTCTTCGGTAGTATAGCATTCATCATTTTTACAAAAGTAGCTGTGCTATTAACTAACCCGAAGGGCATGTTATTCCACTCATATAAGCCACCAGGTGCACTAAATGCTGTATAGTTCTTAGAATCTTCTTCCATTTTTATCTGATAGAAACCTCTAGTGCAATCCAAATGAGAAAATATTTTCGCGGATGATATTTCTTTTATTAAATCTTCTGGATTAGGTAATGGTTCTCTATCTACTACCGTTATCTCATTGAGTTTTCTGAAGTCACAGCATAACCTTATTTTCCCGTTTTTCTTTTTCACTATTACAATGGGAGACACGTAAGATGACTTTGACGACCGTATTAAACCACTATCTAACAATAACTTTATTTCTTTTTCCACTTCATCCACATAACTATATGGTATAGGATACACCTTTCTTTTAATTACATCTGACGAGTTTAATTTTATCTCATGTTCTATAATATTCGTTTGCCCTGGTATGTTAGATATCACATCTTTAAATCCCTCTAATAATCCTTCTATTTTCTTTCTATACTCTTTAGGCACTTCTCTACTTATATTTATATTCTTTAGAGATTCTTTATCATCTAAGCATGGTGTATGTATGATTATCTGTTCCTTATCATCCTCTGCTGTAATGCTAACTACCACTGATTCATTAATTTCTTCTAAAATAGTTTCCAATTGTTTAGGTACTTCTTTAACTTCTCTTAGTAAATCCACATGGAAAATTTTATCTTTACCTTTAACATCTATGCTATAGTCTACATCACTGATTGCTTCATTCACTAAGTATGGTCCTTGCCATGTTTTAGTGTTATTGCAACTGGGTAAATAAATCATTACATTACTACCTTTCTTCAATCTTCTTAAAAATCTATGCCTATTTTTTATGCTTCTGTGCCTCTCACTATTATGTTTTAAAAATTCTTTGGCTTGTTGCACTGCATACACTATCTCTTCCCTAGTCCTTACAACAAAATCATATGCAGTCATATTTTCCTCTTTTTCTTTTATGATTTCCCTTTTTAAAATGTCCAATGGCCCTCTCGAATTAGCTCCAAAGATAAGCTCAAATGGACTGAAATGCGTAGACTCATGTTGAGTCTCGTTATAACTGTAAATTATCATAGGCAGGTATCTATCCCATTGGCATTTCTTATCATCTACTACTTTCTTTAACATTACTTTTATGGTCTGATTAGCTCTTTCCACCGCGCCATTTGATTGCGGGTGATACCTAGCTGAGAAAATTTGTGTAATCTGCAACATTCTTGCAAAGGCAGATGTTAATTGCGATCTAAATTGTGTTCCATTATCGGACAAGATAACCCCTGGGAACCCAAATTTAGTAAATACCCCCAACAGAGCATGACATACTGACTCAGCTGTTATATCTTTTAGAGGAATTGCCTCTACCCATCTAGAACAAAAATCTACCAAAGTCAACACATATCTATGTTTTCTGCTCGATATAGTAGTTAATGGACCTATTATATCCACAGCGACCTTCTGGAAAGGTCTTAATGCTAAGTCCATAGGTTGTAAAGGTGCCTTATGCTTTGCCCCGATATTATTGTATTTTTGACAAACCATACAACCCCTTATGTATTCCTTCACTTCTTTTTTCATTCTTGGCCAATAGAAATGTTTACTAATTCTTTTATATGTTTTATTTACTCCAATATGCGCCGCTAATGGCACAGTATGGGCCGCTTTTAAAACCATTTCTTTTAATTTACTAGGAATTACTATTTGATAAGTCACTTTCTGATTCTCAATATAGTATTTAGTTAACACATCTTTCATATATCTATAGCCATATTTCTCATCATTTTTAACTCTTATTTTATTTCTTATTTTGTCTAGACCTGTGTCACCCTTTTGTTCCATGATTAACTGCTCTCTAGTTATGTTCATTATTGTATCTACTTTATCATTTCCTTCCTCATGTTCAGTGATCCCTCGTAATTCATTTTTTATTACTTGACTTCTTGTCATTACATTTACTGTTTTCTCTTTACATGCACTTATTTTCACCTCTTCTACATGTGTTTTTATTCTCTCACTATCTACTGATTGTATCAAATTAAGTTTCATTTTTTCATACTCTTCTATGTACTGCGAAGCAATACCATAAGCTTTCTTATGCCCTTTCACTTTTTCTCTAATTACCCTAGCCATTTGTTTTACCTCTATATTATTTCCTTTTAGCTTTGTTTCTAAATCCATTATATATTCTTGTATGTTTTGTGTACCATTCCAGCTATTTATTACTTCTGTTTCCTCCTTTTCTTCTTGTCCGTTTTCCATACTACTAATAATTTGTTTATCAGCTAGTTTTATATTCAATTCATTTTTTCTTTTCAACCATTTTTGCAATACAATATCATGATTATCCTGTACTATTCCAGGAATGTTTCCTAGAATAAGAGGTGCTACTGGAGATTTCATTAACAAAGCCTTAACCTCTCCAGTTATCCATGGAGTATCAATATATATGACAGCAGTATCACACTCTATAGTCTTTCCATTCCCTAACTTAATTCTTTCTTTCTCTTTACATATGTTCTCATCCTTTACCAACTTTCTATCTGCTACAACTGTGGAACATCCACTATCCCGTAACACATATGTGGTACTATTATTGACTATAGCAGGATACAGTATTAACAGACCCTTACTTTCCAGCATAGCCCCCAAAGTATCTTCACCATCTTTTTTGTCTTTATACCTATCTCTAGCTCTGCTTGTCGGTTGTGGACTCCCTTCGGGTGAACTATCCTGCGTGTGTATTACATTACACTTAGCTTCCTTCTGTTTATTCCTTGTGTGCCTACTATCCCTTCTATTATCCTGCTTGTATTTATCATACCTTGCATTTCTATCATCACTTCTGTGATTATAACCACCTCTTCTTTTACTAAAGCTATCTCTACGATGTCCTCCTTCTTGTGTTCTAAGTCTACAATCTATCCTTCTGTGCCCCTCTTTTCCACATTCCCAACACGTACCTGGTGCAAATCTATTGTTATTTCCAATTCTATCCTTAGTAATAAATCTCCCTGGTAGACTTAAATGTCTCCTTGGCCTAGATGTCCTCATGGCAAATAAATTATTAGCCCCTTCTTCCTTCTGTTTACTAAGCTCCTGACCAGGTCTACTGTCTTTAAAATCCGATAATGCCTTTATTAAATATTTCTGACTATGTACTTTCCTTTCCTTTATAAACGTGTAAAGCTCACTACTCGCCATTTCTAACACCCTGTCTATCAGTAGTAGCTCTATCAATGCGTTATAGTCTCCTTTACCAATTCCCGTCATCTCTATCCAGTTCAATAAATTCGTCTTTAAGTCATTTACAAATATATGTGGATCTTCTGATTTCAATAATTTCTTGTTGTGAAATTGCATTCTATAATGCTCCTCCGTCTTACTAAAATGCACCAGTAGTTTAGCCTTTAATTCTTGATAATCTAGTATTTCTACATTTTCTATGCATGCCATAGTTTCCCTCAAACTTCCTTTTATTGACTGGAATAAATGAACTTTCCAGTCCACTTCCAAAACTTTGTTCATCTTCATTTGTGCTTCAAATATCTTCAGAAATCTATCTATATTTTCATCTTTATCATAAGCCTGAATCTTTATATTCTTATTGACGGAACCATTATTGACATTTCTATTGCCTAACGTCGCATTGTTGGTCTCTTGTATTTGACTATTTGTTCTCTGCTTCTCCCGTTCTAGTTGTATATTATGTTCGAATTCCAATGTTTTCATCCTAAGTTCATGTTCTCTTTGTTCCTTTTCTCGTTTTTCTTGATCTGCTTTTTCATTTTGTTCTCTTACTCTCTCTTCTGTCATTTTCCTTTCTACAAATTCCGCTAGATCAGCTTTAGGAATCCCAAACTCCTTACCCCTTCTAATCCATATATCCATTTTGTCTTCCATATTTCTATTTACTTTATCACAAACACAAAGTCCTAATACCGTTATAGCAACTTTGTCTACTATAATCTAAAACTTTATGTGTACAGATTTTTTTGATTATTTAATTCTCCCTCGTGAAATACTTTTCACGAACCACTCAAGTAATAATTTTTTTTTTTTTTTTAAACTTAACCTATTCTCGTTTACCTTATAAACTACTTTTCATGCTAAGTAATACTAATTAATATTTCCAAGAGCAATATGTTGAAGCAATGTGTGCACAAGTAACCCTTTCTATACCAATTACAAAATCAACACTTTGTCTACCACTCAAAATCTCAACAAGAAATGTGCTGAGCAAGAAATTTACAAATTACTGTACAAATTACTATTTCAATAGGCACACATTTTATACCCATTGAGTTGCATAAGTCATATTCTTTATATCAATCACTATTTCAATAGGCACATATTTTATACCTATTGAGTTGCATAAGTCCTAGTCTCTGTACCAATTTATATTTCAATAGGCACATATTTTATACCTATTGAATTGCAAAAGTCCTAGTCTCTGTACCAATTACTATTTCAATAGGCACATATTTTATACCTATTGAGTTGCATCAGTGATATTCTCCAAACAATATTCCAACAATTAATAAGCTGAGCAAGATATCCACCAGTGGTATTTTTATACCAATCAATATTTTCAATAAGTAATATGCTAAGCAAGATATACACAAATTATATCTTCATACCAATCAATATTTCAATAAATAATATGTCGAGCACAATATACACCAGTGGTATCTTTATACCAATCAATATTTCAATAAGTAATCAATAGTTATTATTGACCAGACATTACTTTCTAATTTCATAACATAGCACTTCCCTTTTTTTTTTTAAACACTATTCACTAATTGTGCCATTATGTACTTTACGCACCCTTGCGCACATAACCTCACCCTCACTTTTTATAGTACACTAGTTACTATAATAACCAAATGTGTAAATGATACACTGATGAATTACAACTTACATATACTACTTAAAGAGAAGATGACACACGATAGCACATACACAAATAACACCACAGCATGAATCAAGAATTTTAAAATTATAAGAAACTCGAGACACCAAGTCCCCTAGCACAATCTGATAAGACCTGCTTTTCTATAAAATTCAAAAATCCTACTTTACATGACGCGCACAAAACAAAACAATCTAAACATTTATCGATCTACGACAAAAGGAAAGAAAGCTAAAATTAGTAGCACTTCTTCACAATTGCCATACATCTACCCTTAAAAGAGACTAACATCCTACACTATCATCCAGCAAACAATGAACAACCGGATGGTAATGAAGGAGCCCTTCCAACCTCCCACTATCTATCTACAATGTAAAATACAATGACAAATGAACTACAATATTCTGTGAGTGCTAATTTCCCGTGCACAAATTGCATTACACTACAACACTACACGACACGAAATGTAGTGGCAATATAACAATAATATTATCCCAATATTATTATACACTATAAAAAAATATTTAAGTTACACTTAACTTAAATCAGTTGAGCCGCTCCTGTCTTGAGGTTGTCAAACATAGTCCCAACCTTCACGTTTCCGTTGCCCAAGACGTTGCCACACTTCAAGTATCGTCCAATGTCCTTTGCCTTGACTAGTATGTCCTTCAACCTTCCTTTGTCCTTAATGTCCTTCAAATTTCCGTTGACAAGTATGTTCCTTTCCGCTGATCTTGACCCTCAACCGTAGTCTTCCTATACCGCTACTACCAACGTTGCACCATTCGCTGCCCACTGTACAATATTAGACCCTTGTTCCAGGGCGCATGCGAGTTGCCTAGATTATTGCGTCAGACAGCTCACGCGAACCGTTACGATCTGACTCATAGGCAAGTAATCGTTGTTTGTTAGGTAACGGCAACACGAATAGTGGCAACGTGTATCGTTGACCCTCGGCAATTAGTTCATCGGATGTAGGACCAGATCAGACTTGGGACAGCTTCACGACAAAGGTTCCACCGGCTACCGATACTACGACAGGCTTTTCTCACCACCGGCTCAAACAGCAACAGCGACACGCCGACAGGTTTCTTCAATACCAGCTCAAACAGCCACAGCGACACGACGACAGGTTTCTTCAATACCAGCTCAAACAGCTACAGCGACACGACGACAGGTTTCTTCAATACCAGCTCAAACAGCTACAGCGACACGACGACAGCAAACTTCATCCAGTTTCACTACTGTTATCAACGGTCCAAAATTCTAACCTCCACCGCAGGCAGGTTCACCAACTCTGCTCCCTCCTCTCACAGGTAGGCGTTACATCAGAGTTCACTAGTTTCACAGCTTTCCAACGGACCAGATCAGTCCATGACCTCCAAAACAGGCAGGTCCTCCAACTCTGCTCCCTCCTTTCACAGGCAGGCGTTACATCAGAGTTCCAAATAACTTCAAGCTTCCACGGACCGGATCATCAGTGATCTCCACATCAGGTAGAATCACTAACTCTGTATCCTCCACTAACCGGCAGGCTTTACCACAGAGTTCTACGTTGAGTTATGACCGTTGAGTTCTCTATAATGACTTTGATCTTGCCACCAATTCTGTCACAGGACGAACACCACAACATATGTCTAACTGGCAATATAACAGAGGCTTCTCTTCAATACAACTGTTTAATATAAGTTCAATCACTGGACAGTAAAGTCATACAATAGGTACTCTGGTCATGTCTTGAGTTGATAGTAGCTTCAACTTCAAGATCCAAGATTCACACACGACTTGCTTGTGTAGAATCTTAGGCCCAACTCCCAAGGTTCCAAACTCTCTTCGTTACTATCTATAATCTCACACGCAATTTCCTTTCACACTATAGTGCCAACTAGTTTATACAATAACATGCACACCTCACTTATTCCTTATATCTTAACCTGCGCACTTTCTCTATTATATACATATTAATACAGCCACTCACTGACAAAGCCCCAAAGCAAAATTTATGCTGTTTCTATTTTTTTTTCTTTTAATTGCATTTCAACAATTTTATTTGTCACAATGTGATTAATAAACCTTGTTAGATCTAGGTAATTTTAGTTTTATTTCATTTGATACCCAGAACATTGCCTTATTGAATAGCGGAATCTAAACTTTACCCCTCAAAAAGTTGACAACGGAAGTTTGTAAACATTGTTAATCTTAGCAACATCACGGGACACTTTTTGGTGTGTCGGCACTTTAAACAATATTCAAACATTAAACAAACAGAGCATGAAGCGCAGTTAGATATAGACTCTATCTAGAAACATACATTTTTGTCTAAGAATTAATTCAACTGAAGGTAAGTAACAGTTTATTTACGTTAAACCCCGATTGTACCAAAAATCTAAGATATTTTAAATTATGAGTTGCGACTTAGGCTTATTATTACATAGGCCTATGTCATGATAGGTCGGTCTAGGTATGTGAGAGTCCGATCTATTTTATATATATTTATTTATTATTAATTATTATTATTATTATTATTATTTTTTTATTTTTTTTTTGGGGGGGGGGGGGGCATTAAAAACAATCCCGTGGATCGTCAAACCTTGAGGAATGTTTGATTGTAATTTTTTATGAATAAAAAATATATGACGCTTTATTTTTTTTCCAAAGACTACTTGACTTAGATCTATAATAATATATCATAATATATTTGTGTAATTTGTAGACATTGCTTGTTTTTTTATTATAATTTTTTTTTTCTTTATTCGGGACTAAAATAAAAAGGCCTTATCATACTTTTGACTTCTGATTCATACACTAAATTATTATTGAAGACAAGAATTGACTGTCTTTAAATCTAAACTGACTGTTTTCTACACATCTTTTCTTTTTACATGTTAAATTAATTCAACAGAATCATCGGCTAAAAAATTATAAATTCCGTGGTCGAAAACTGTATAACTCTTTTAACATTAATGCTTACGCAATTATGTCATTTTGAGGGTGTGGACAATGTGATTCAATTGACTATTTTTTTAAATCAAGCTGGTTTAGTTATCCAAGGGACATTAAATACATTTTTTTAAGATTTAAAAAAGTTGCCTCTTTTCAAGAAAGAATAAGGACCTTTAAAATAAATAAAAAATAAGGCTTTTTAATGAATAATAAGTGTGAACTATTTAAGAATAAAAAAATGAAAATATTTTAAATGATCGAAAAGTGGAGTACCTTCAAGAAAGAAAATGAAGACTAAGACAAAATACTAGAGATGAGTCAGATGAGTAACAGTGTTGCGCAAAATAACCCCCCTCCTGCTTAGAGGTAGTAACAAACCGGATGTAGCAAGTGCTGTCTCATCTAAAATACTCCTGGATAGGCCTACTTCTGAAATATGGTCGCCCTTACCTAAATGTGTCTTAAGGGACAACTTTTCCCTGTTTCAACAGATCAATTCTGGTGCGACTGAATGTCAAACGAAATAGCTGGACCTGAGACCCTCTTCAGAGCAAAGGGAAAAACGTCTCCTTTCACTAACCCAGTTCTACTCTCTAACTTACAAGCTCTGTCTCTAAAAGCTCTCTCTGTGGATAATCCAGAGGCGGCCTAATCTCTCTGATCGAGCCACTTTCAGAATGGTGAGAACTACATTTCAAAGACTGGCTGGCTAAATCGGTTGGAATTTTTAACACATAATCACGAAAGTCCTTAAACTGACGATTCTGCTTAGAACCAAAAGTCTACAGATAAACCATTAACTATGATAAAGAAAAAATAATAAGACTATAATTAATAATTTAAAGTGGTCCTAATCGTCTGGATGGAACAAAAAGAAAAACAAAGAAGTTGAAAATCGTGCGAAAAGGGATAGCTTGGTTTTCTTTAACACGAAGTCACGACCAAAATTGCTCTATAAACATAGGAGCTAATAACAACATCACAGCTTCGGTTGTCGCACTGCTCAGGAACAGGAGACTGCTTTCACATAAAATCTGATCAAATATCATATGGAGGACAAAAAAGACACAGGGTAAGACTTCGTGCAATCATTGACACAACTTTGCAATACCCAATATATTCACATTAGCTAGTCTTTCTTAAAAGATGATACTGTGAGTCATGTCTGTGCTAATAGATTTTTTTTAAATAGTGAAAAATGATAGTGAAATTGATAGTCACTGGTTGGTTTACTCACCGCCGTTACCACTGCATTTGAGAGGTATAAGCGGTTGAAAGAGAGCTTGCCTCTCAAACGAAGGTAGAACTTGGGAGGGTAGAGGGCAATCACTTACGATCTATCAACGCGATCAGCATGAGCAGAGAGATCGAAATTCCAAATAGACCGCATGACCCTATTGACGGGAGTGGAGTCTCCTCAACATATTTAGATGTACAAATGCGCTTGACAGATCCTACAGTCGTAAAGCACAGTAGCTGCGCTGAGAATCTTGTTAGCGCCCTCGAAACAGTACACTCCTATCATGCGTGCATTATGCATTTACTGATGGCAGAGCCAGGGGGTGATGTTGAGAAGTGTGCTGTGTTGTGCTGTATCTAAGGGCGGGTACCCGAAGAGAATAGTTTCCGCGGCCTTGTTGTGCAATCTACAGCTACACAACAGACATAATCAAGGTAATCGGGGAAAGGTTAGTAGATGGTTCGGAAGTGATATGCAATATAGCCGTCGCCAATGATGCGCTTTTAATGCAACAGGCCATCGACAGCCCCAGGACCTCGTCCGAGCGACTCTCTCGTAAGCTATCGGCTATTTTAGATTTGATCTCTAAGTACGAAGTGGTCACCCTCTAGAGGATACCACGTCATAAGCATGATCTTAGAGTGGACAGGAACGGCAAACCGTTTGTGCCGAACTTTTACGGCGTTGTCTCAACGGTGCATGATACATCAGAGATAATTCTCCGAGACCTAAAAGTGCTCTCTCGAATTCTAAAAAAATGGTGGGGTTCAAGTCTGGTGTACTCACCGAAAAGTAATAATATGACTTAAAGCGCGCTGGCTTTCTCCTTCTCGTATACGTGTAGTGATCGAAAAGATGGTTACATGAACTTCGCAAAGAGAAGATACCCACAGAATGGAAAAGAAATATGAAAAGAAGAGAAATATATTTTTTTAACGAAATTCTGTTTGTTAAGGATGTAACTGTCGGGCCGGGTGTTTTAAAAGCTTAGAGGAAAAAAATTAGAAAAGAATAGAGCGTTCTATCAAGAGATTACCTAAAACATATGGATACAGTGTTATGTAATTGACACATAGATACAGTAAATTAAAATGTTGAAACTCTATTTTTTTATATTTCTTTAAAATGTCTATAAAGGCGATTAATCTCGTCTTTCAAAATTAAAAGAAAAAAAGAAAAAGAATGCAGTTCAATAGAGCATTCGCATTGATTCTATAAATACTTTTTAATACTAGATGTTCATCCCGAAAATGAACAGTAAATGCAATCAATTTTGCAGAAATTCCCATCACTAATAGTTGCTAGAAAAAGAATCGTGAATGGTTAAATAACAACTTCAGTATTATACAGTGTGTGTATCCCGAGGCACAGGGTATAATTTTAAGACTTGATATGTGCGAAGTCTTAGTTCTTCTATTTATCTGAAAAATTGCTAAAAGTGGGGTCCTTTTCTTAAAAGTTCACTCCCCCTAGCGTCAAAACCTGGCCACGCCACTGGTTGTTGGTGTATTTATATTAGTGCTTCATATTTTTTGAGTTGACAACAATTGATATAAAAAGAGTACCTACGGCAGTGATGGCGAACCTTTTTGAGGCCGCGTGCCCAAAGTGCAATACAAGTCCAACTTATTTCTTTCAACGTGCCAACACAGCAATTAAAACAAAAACTGAGGTTTTACTTTAGAAGAAAATAAACAGCTCATACAGTTGTCCGAACTAATTAACATCATTTATCCAAAAAGAATAACAAATGAACAAATCTTTGAATGATACAAACAGTCTTTAAAATAAATAAAAAAACAGAATTGTAGTAAATGAAAAAAATATTAATATATTACAGTCAACTGTATGCATTTGGCATGCTTTTGCATAGCTAATGTTATTTTTGGTGTTGTGAGCATGGTGATAATTCGTCAAGCCTTGTAACTCCATAACTTTAAGAGTGACACATACAGCACTCAGGTCATCTGTCAGTCGGTTTCTGCTATCAGATTTGATATTATTTAAAGTTGAAAATGGCAGCTCATAAGCATAAGATGACCCAAACAAAGTAAGAAGTTCAATCCCAAGTGTTTCATCGACTTGAAATTATTTGGCAGAGAATTCTAAACTTTAAGGATTTCATCATCAGAGCTACCAACGGTGCTATCTTCTCAAGTGTTTCACGCAGATAATAAAATTTATTTTTCCAGATAGAGCTTTCTTGAAATTCCAAAAGCGCCATTTCCAGATTTCTTAAGTCTAACCACAATAAGCAGGAAAGATCAAGTTTTTCAAGTTTGGCTTTGATGGGAAGTAAGAAACAGAAGGTTGTCTCCGTCTTACGGAACTGTATAAATATGTTACTAAAATTCTCCTTTACAGCTGCTACAATGCTAGAAAATTAATTGTAGATTATCCGACGGCTTGTAGGATTGTCGGTAAATGATATAGAATTTTGTAAATGCATGTTTAATTTGGAAAATATTTCAATTGCCCACTTTGTAAATCTCTTTCAAAAACCTGCAGTTTTTTTTCAAATGTTATAATATCAAGAAACATCATAATATCTGTTGTTTTTTCCTGAAACGTGCAGTTTCTTATTCAGTTCATGTTCAAGTGTGATGTAAAATCTGTAAAAAAAAAACCAGCATAAGGTTGGTAAGCCAGACCATATCAATGAGCTGTGGATAATCCTGGACTTTTTAAAATCATAAACAGCCTAATTTCATCCAAGCAAGCTGCAAATCTCTCCAATACTCGTCCTCTGCTCAGCCACCAGACATTATTGTACATAAGTAAAGTATTTTAATGGGCGTTGACCTCATATAGAAGTGCGTGAAGCTGTCGATAATTAAGAGAAGGAGCCATGTTGTAATTGACCATTTTTGTGACATCTTTGAGGATATCCTCTAATTTCCGCTATTCCTGGCACAAAGATCTTCTTGGTTTATAATACAGTGAAACTGAACGACTGTGTATTTGGCTTCCTTAACAAAGAACTCTATGAAACCAGATGCGTCTCCCATCATGCAAGGTGCCCCGTCACTAGTAACTGAAACAACTATTTCTGGTTTTATATCTTGTGCCAAAAAAGCTTCGATAACAGCATTGTGGATATCTATCCCTTGTGTTCTTTCAGGCAAAGATAACAATTTCACAACCTCTACTCTCATAATGTCATCAACTGCAGAACGCAAAATCACCACAAGCCTTGCATGATTATTTACATCTTAGCTTTCATCCAATAGTCTGGAGTATGGTTTACTTAAAAGTAAAATAAAAAGATTAGCGGCGAAAATAAACGAAAAAGGCTAGGCGTATTCTAACAAATCGACGATGGCATCGTCGATCCGACAAAATTGCCGCTTTAAATCGAGGATCCCATCCCTAGCGGTGTGTCCATTACTAAGCTGTTCCATTTTTGGTAAATGCTCGCGTGCCCACAGAAATGGCTCTGCGTGCCATAGGTTCGCCATCGCTGACCTAGTGACTAGGCTTCATGAATCGTCATTTAATGTTTCGAAGACTTATATTAGTTATATGCTTTTTGAAGATTATCAAGGGCATCATACCTACAGTTAGTCGCTTTTTGAAAGTAAAAATTATTAAAAAGGTGATGAATGAGTTTTAAAACTCACATACTTATATCTAAGTCTAAAGATCACAGTTATGATTACACTGTTTTAGTCGTCTGATGCCACAAGGAAGAAAACATTCAAGTTTCTTTTAAAGAAAATGCAAACAATCAAAACTTCCTTAACAGGTTATTTACAGCTATTATAGATAATTATTTTTTTTACGAATAACACATAAACAAGTATAGCACCTCTGTATAATAATGTAGATTTGATTTACTTTTAATTTATTTTAAGATTATTGTTTTTATGATAAACATAGATCGATGTAATATATTCAGAAATCAGAAAAGAGGTTTCTAGATTTATCATTGTTAATTATGTTTTATTTATTTGTTATATTTTAAGATTTTAAACAAAGAATCGGGACGGGAGGGGCAGGGTGGTAGGAATTACTTCCTATTCACAGGACAGAGAATTAGACAACATATTTCTACACTTATAAGTTTACAGAAGTTTCTTCTGGATAGAAGATTATTACGTCCTAGGGCCAAAGCTCCTGCAGGGCGGCAGAGATTGGTCGGCGGCAGGGCTAGAATCCTGGCCATTTTGTTGACAATCCAGTGTACTAGCCTAAAGACCAGCCGACGACAATGTTCTTTGATTTTTACTTTTGTTTTTGACTGGTTACTATATCAAGTTTTTTTTATGGAATCTCCTTTTATATTTGAATACAACACTGCATTAATTTTGTGTTTCTATCTTACATATTTATTTATTTTTCGTCTAAAATTCCATTAGTTTGAATATATATATATATAAATATATATATATATATATTCGTTATTCATTTAAAAATAACAAGAATTGAAACTGATGATTTATCGATAACAGAAATGTAAAAAAAGAAATGTTATAATATCAACGAGCTGGTTATCACAAGATGAATCATCCGACTGCTAGCTTTAGCTGTAAACTAGTTTTAATCTTTTTTGCAGTATCCTAATCCTAAACTTAATTCTTAAACAAACCCATTGACTAACTTGCTGAACAAACTCTTAACTTACCCTTTGTTGAGAAGTAATACGACTATCACCGTTGCAATAAAACATACAATTAAATAAAACGTTTTCATGAACCAGTATATTATTTGCATTTCTGTGAATTTCTAGAATTCCTTGTTTATGAAATGTCCATTGGTTAGAATCAGCAATTGGTATTTTGTACTTCTATAAAATCAAGGAAAAAGAGAAAAAAAAATGTGATCAACAAAATCTTGAAGTCTAATTTATGGCGTGTCTATTCGGAGTAGCTTCTAGCAACAACATTGTTACTGTATTTTGGGTCAAAAAGTTGCTTAAAAATGAACAAATAAAAATTGTTTATTTCACAACGTCACATGACGTTTTGCAAAATAGTTAAAAGATGTTATTTCTTTAGTCAATTATCGAATAGTTGTTTATGTTGCCAGCTGATCACAGCTGTTGCAGAATTCATGAATATGTGAGAACACTCACAGCTCTTAAAGCTTGTACACACGCACAGACGCACGCACGAACACGAACATATCAATATATGTGTTAGATCTTCTGATCGGTAAATAGATAGACAGACAGACGGAGAGACAGATTGGTAGATAAATAAACAGATAGACAAAGATTGATAGATACATTGATAGACAGACAAAGATCAAGACCGACAAAAAACAAGACAGACAAAGAACAAGACAAAGAACAAGACAGACAAAGCATAAGACAGACAGCTAGATAGATACATAGGTATACAAGTATAGATGGATATATAGATAGAGATAGATTACCGTTGCAAGCCCCCATTAGAAGACCTTGGAGATATATGCTTAAATGTAGACCTATTTATTACGATATATTAAAATGTAAAAAACTGGGTATCTTTTCATTCTGCTAGACACAGACTCAGTCTACGCCTTTCATCAAGATGACTGCTGCCAGAAAAGTAAAGCTAATATTAATACAATCAGGGAACAGCTTTGAATGTGCGCGCCTTTTGTTTTAAACAAGATGGTTGGTTTGGTTCAAATTACCTGACAGGAATTTTTTGATTTTTTTTTACTTGCTTTCAATTAATTATAAACTATGCACCTTGATCTAATCTTAGTTACATAATAGAGTTCATATTGCGCATGGCTTGATTGACTTTGTAAATGTCAACTATCAGTTTTAATCAATTAGCCCATTTTTTTTAGTTCTAAAGAATTTTATGGTAAAGAGTACAAAATCATATTGTATTCACAGAAATCAACCCCTTGAATGCCCTGCAAACACTAATTAAGTTTGAAGTATTTTTCAAATATACCTACAAAACTATGCATATTTGGCTGTTCCGGCATGTGACTTGTGACATTGCGCGGGGGGGTGGGGGGAGGAGGAAATCGAAATCCGATTTTCAACCGGTTATGTAGAACCGATAACCGTTTTTAACATCCCTAGTTCTGCTGTTACAGGGCACGCAGCGCCCATATGTAACCTAGCCTCTCACTGGTAAGGGATTAACTGTTTGTACCTTGGAGTCGTTGATCGTGACCTCTACTGATCAGGCCCCACGAGAGAGGGGTACAGCCGGTATGCCGTACCGGGGCCCTTAAGAGTTAGGGGGCCCATGAATATTTAAAATTAATGACAGTAGACCATAGGTTCTCAACCTTTTTCGGCTCACCGCCCCCTTTTACATTTTTTTCCCGCTCACCGCCCCCCAACTTAATTTTAGCGGAAACATTTGTTAATCAAAGAGAGATAATTAACCCTTTTCATTTGAGGTAATATTTCAATTTGTTTTTCTTTTATAAAAAATTAAATGGCTTGCATTTATAACTTTGAAATGATATGATAGAACTGTAAAAATTATTTGAAAATTGTATAAATATTATATGACTAAAGAATTTATATGAATATTTTCAAGCATTTCAATTACTACCCAGTTTGTATAATTACTACGTATCTGTACCGCTCAGCTATTGTGGTTACCTCTTTAAGAAGAATTCAAACGCATTAAAGGACATCTCGGTAAAACATCAAAAGAGTAATTTAAGAGTAATATTAACAGATGTTAAGGCGACAGTCAGGTGAACCAACCATAAGACGAGACAGCCGCATACCATATTTGCCAAATACTGACCCCCCCTACTTCATCGAAATGTCATTGCGATTCTTATTTATTGTTCAATAATATGTATGCCTACTGTTGGGAGATATCAGATATTTAGTAGCACTTGCGTTTACATCATATTTCATCAAAAAAACTAATCGATTCAAATAGCTGAGTTGTTGAAATTATAGCAGGTACGGATGTACCGCCCACTTGCCCTTCATCGCCCCCCCAATCGCCCCCGGGAATGTTATCGCCCCCCTAAAGCTTCTAATCGCCCCCTGGGGGGCGATATCGCCCCCGTTGAGACCCTATGCAGTAGACTGTTGGCTTTCCAGCCAGTAGTCCTGTGGTAATGACATGTAGATGTATGTTGCCTTTCTTTCCTTCAAGGAATGTACAAAATACATTCGCATATTAATACAGAGGAGTCGGAGTCGGGGAGTCGGAGTCGGAAGCAAAAAAAAAATGAGGAATCGGAGTCGGAGTCGGAACATTTATCTACCGACTCCGCAGCCCTGGGTATATAGATCAGAAACGAGATTTTTCTCTCTTTGTAGTTTTGGGATCAGAAAATTTAAATGACTAGTTTAGTAGTTATGTCTGTAGCAAAGGCCAATTTCCATACCCACTCTTCATCAGGCAGTAATGGCTGTGACTTGTCTTTACTTTCCAGGAACTCACCTATTTCCTTTCTTAACTTAAATATTCTGCTCAGAACTTTCTTACAAATTAACCATCTTATTGCTGTGTAATATGGTAAATCTTGCGATTCCGTGTCTGTATCTTTTAACATGCCTCTGAACTGTCTATGACTGCGCCCATGTGACCTTATTAAATTGATCATCTTCACCACAGGATTCAGTACACTGCTAATGTCCATATATTTAGCACACAATGCTTGCTGGTGAATAATAAAGGGCAGGAACATTGATTGTGGAATGTTTTTTTCATTACACATCTGCTACACTTGTCCAACCAAGCCTTTCTTCATGCCACTCATGTTCTTTCCTCTATCACAAGTCAGTCAATTAACCGAGATTAGTCCAGTCCAAGTTATAATCAGTAAATGTTTTTTTCCAACTCCTTGAATATATCCTCTCCGGCAACAGTGTCATACATGCTGTGTAGGGAAGCCAGCTCTTGTGTTGTGTTCATGTCTTCATCGACACCTCTAATGAACACAAGCATTTGAGAGGTGGAACAGCTGTCCAGAGATTCATCCATTTGAATTGAAAAATAGCGAAACTTGCTTGCATTTTCGCTTTTTGATTCACAATGTTTTCACCCATATCTGCAACACGGCGGCAATGGTATTTGCACCCAAAGCTAAACTTTTAAATTGTTTTGACTTTTTCTGGGCAAAGTTCCTCAGCCACATCCAACAAACATTCCTTTACTATTTCACCATATGTAAACGGTTTGCCACTTTTAGCCAGGACGTAAGCAACTTTATAACTGGCCTTAGTTAAAGATGTGTTTTCATTTGCTTTTATAATGACGGCGCAGGTTGTATTATTTCATCACAGCCACAATGCTTTCTCGGCAGATCTAATGAAGAAGTATTTCAAACACCATTCTTCTTGAAATTGCATTGTTTTTGTCTCAACCCTTTCCAGTTGAAAAGTAGAAACAGTAAGCAGTGTATAAGGTTTTGCATTGGAGTCACCGGTTGGAAAACATAACGCACTACTGCGCGCCTCAATTTTAATTCGGTAAAAAACATAACGTCCACGTAAGCGGCGGCTGAACTTGGCAGGATATAATAAGGTGAAATTCCGTAATTTTTTTCCGTAGATAAAAAGGACTCGACGGGCCGCATGAAAGGGCGGGCCGCAGTTTGGAGACCCCTGAGTTAGGTTATAAAGGATAAGGAGAACTCAACTCTGATTGGTTATGATCGTTTGTGTACGCACAGTATTGAGCTGCTTGTGCTTACACGAGCACCTCGCTCTTCCCAATTAAAGAAACATGAAACCAGTTCTTAAATAACTAGTCAAGCGATGGCGAACCTATGGCACGCGGGCCACATGGCTTTTATCGGCACGCAGAGCCTTTTCTGTGGGCACGCGAGCATTTACCAAAAATGGAACAGCTTAGTTATGGCAACACCGCAAGGAATGGGTTCATTTTTGTCGGATCGACGATATCAAACGTCGATTTGTTAAATACTTTCATTTCGTGTATTTTTTTGCCGCTATTCTTTTTTTTTTAATTTTAAATAAACCATACTCCATGTGCTTGTATCAAAGCACAGATATAAATAATCATGCAAGGCTTGCGGTAATTTTGCGTTATGCAGTTGGTGACATGCGAAAAGAGCTGGTGAAATTGTTATCTTTGCCTGAAAGAACACAAGGGAGATAGACTATATCCACTATGCTGTTGTGGATGCTTTTTGGGGGTTGCCTGAACTAACCAGGAAAACCTGTAGCTTAACATCAATTAAAACATTAATAAAAATGCAAGACTTGACTCGGACCACGGATGAGCGCAGGACGCAATACTCTTCTTTATAAAAGGAGCGTCTGTAATGTATAAAATAAGATATAAAATCAGAAAATGTTGTTTCAGTGACTAGTGACACCTTGCATGGTGAGGGACACATATGGTTTCATACAGTTCTTTGTTAAAGAAACAATACACCCCGTCGTTCAGTTTCACTGTATTATACATCAAGACGCTCTTTTTATACCAGGGGTAAAATCAAGAAATTAGATGATATCCTCAAAGATGTCACAAAAAGTGGTCAATTACATCATAGCTCGTGCTCTTAATTGTAGACACTTCTTGATGAGGTCAAGGCGCAGGTGGCTGAGCAGAGGACGAATATTGGAGAGATTTTTAGCATGCTTGGATGAAATTAGGCTGTTTATGATTCGAAAGAGCAGGATTATTCAAAGCTCATTGATATGGTCTGGCTTAGCACCCTCATGTTTTTTTTTTTTTTTTTTACAGATTTTGTAGCACACTTCAATGAACTGAATAAAAACATTTGAAAGAAAACTGCAGGTTTTTGAAAGAGACATAGAAAGTGGCAGCTGAAATAATTTCCATATGTATAAATGCACGTACACAAACTGTATAACATTTACCGACAATCCTACAAGCCATCAGGAAATCGACAATGAATTTTCTAGCATTGTAGCAGCTACAAAGGAGAATTTCAATAATAGATGTGTACAATTACGCAAGATGGAGACAACCTTCTGTTTTCTTACTTCCCAGATAAAGCCAGTTCTGAAGAACTTGATCTTTCCTGCTTATTGTGGTTAGATTTAGGAAATCTGGAAATGGAGCTATTGAAATTTCAAGAATGCTCTACCTGAAAAAATGAATTATATTATCCGCGTGAGACACTTGAGAAGATAGAGTGTGAAATAATGGCAAAGGACAGCACCGTTGGTAGCTCTGATGATGAAATCCTTAAAGTATGGAATTCTCTGCCAAATAATTTCAAGTCGATAAAAGCACTTGAGATGGCACTTCTTACTTTGTTTGGGTCATCTTATGCTTGTAAGCAGTTGTTTTCAACTTTTAATTTTATCAAATCTGATACGAGAAACAGACTGACAGATGACCTGAGTGCTGCATGTGTCGCTCTTAAAGTTACGCTACTATAATAAGAATAATATGGGCACTAGCGTAAATGGTGAGCAGCGGTTAAACAACGTCAGTGGAAAATGAAGAATATTAATTCCATTAAAATATAATTGAATACAATTATACAGTAGCTCAGTCTCAGTACGACTAACTGAACTGAACAAGATGCACTCTGATGCAATTACTATTTAAACACCTTCTAACATAAATGGTTAGCAGCGGTGCACTTCAGGTGAAATTTTTAATCCTTTCGAAATTTCTTGGAACTTGCCTTTGGAAGTTTTAATCATTTCATATGAATATGAATATGAACTAATAACCTACTGAAATAAATATAAAATAATAATTTGATGGTGAACCAGAAGTGCCAGGTCTATATCCTATATTATATTGAATCTACAATATAAATGACTATAATTTCAACTTGTATTTGGATCATTTTGATCAGTATTTTGCTAAATTTTTTAAGGCTAAAACTTAGGCCTAATGACTTTAATAAATTAAAAATGAAAATTAAAATGGAACACAAGCAGACGTCTGATAAGTGATTGCATAGGCTATGCCTAAAAACTACAAGAACACTAGGCCTATATCAAATTTCAATCATCATCAATATGCAAGTGTTTAATTGTGAAATTCATAATAACAATGAAATTTATTGTTGACTTTAAATTTTCTGAATCTTCATTGTTATAAAAAAAATAGTTTTATTAAAACGCAAACATTGTAAGAGTTCAGAAGTTGTCGAACTGAACCGTACACGAACTTATTGTTTTACCAATCCGACCCAACCAAACCAAACCCGAACATAGGGTCCTACCGAACCGTATTCGAACTTATGGTCTCACCGAACCGAACCCGAACTTCTAAATGTGGGTTCGATTCCCATCTCTATTTGGTACGTAGTGATATTTCTTAGTAGCGTGGGCGTAATCGCAATGGGGGGTGGGGACGCAGGGAGAAGTATTAGGGTACGACAGGTAGGCTTATACCCGGCTATTCCGAGGTAGTGGTCATCCAGTGGGGACGTTTTAAAAGTAAACAAACTTCTAGGGTATAGGCGTAACCAATAAGCGAGTTCAAAGTCAGGGCGGTTAAGTCTAAAAAAGGGTAATGGGAAAGGTTGGCAATATAACGTTCAAATTAATAATACCATAGCCGACTTTACCGTTCGTCTTACAATTCTGAGAGGCCAAAACGGTAGCGGTTATTTGGTTGGGAAGAGGATTCGTGTTTGCCGAGGTAACGCCTCTGACGAAACACGTAGGCTAAAGTCATTGTGTGTCAAGGAAAGGTCGGCCAGTATAAATGTGTAAGGGATTAAGAAATTATAAAGTATGTTTCCAGTGTAACAGATGGGCGTTACGTTATTACTCAAGTTATAACTATCTATGTGTCTATAGATCTAGTCTATATCCAACTATCTATGTGCATTGCAAGGTCTATGAATCACTGTAAATTTGGCAAGGATAAATTCGTTAACGGTATTTTCGGCAAGGTCATTTTGGCAACGGTAAATTCGGCAACGGTAATTTCGGCAAAACTATCAAAGCGGTAATTTTGGCAACGGTAAATTTGGCAAACTTAACATATCCTCTGTTTTTATTGACCATATTGGTAGGACTACACTCTAGTTTGGGGATGGGCAACCTACTAGACTTGGCACGCAGTATGGTTTTAAATTTTCAAGTGAAAGACCAACAAAAAGGAAGTTTAAGTATCTTCTGCATGAAAAGAGCAGGATGACATTAAGTCCGTTGGCACCCTAAAAGATTTAGAAATGCTACTTTGGCAGACTATTATCTAAAGTTTGCCGAACCCTGCTCTAGTCTACTAAATAATGCTAATGGCACGAAATGAAGTTAGCATTAGGCTTATAGAAAGTGCCTGATTTGAGACATGTTTGCAATAGTGTAACCAGAGGAAGGCGGAGGAGATGGGCCCCAGTCGTTGAGTTTATGATACGTGCTCAAATGACACTAAAAAATGTATATATAAAGCATACAAATTAGGTAACAAAAAATTGTTAATTAGATCGTTTGACTAAAAATTAAATTTAAGAAAAACATTGAATAAAAACACCATAATTTTTTTTTAAACATTTGCGTTATTTAACTAATGCATAAATAGGAACATTTAAATAGACGCCAAATGTAACCCCTCCCCCCCCCATGTCTATAGAATAAGGAAACAAGGCAAAGCAATGTTACATAATGTAGATTATTTGCTATCCCCCTCTTCTTTTTTAAACACCAGAATGAGACTCGCCGTGTTAACAAAAGCAAACGCTAAACCCTCCCACCCCAGTCTCATCACCCCGTCTCCCCACCCCGTCTCTCCACCCCCGTCTCCCCACCCCCGTCTCCCCACCCCGTCTCCCCACCCTCGTCTCCCCACCCCCGTCTCCCCACCCCGTCTCCCCACCCCCGTCTCCCCACCCCCTTCTCCCCACCCCCGTCTCCCTAAACCCGTCTCCCTACCCCAGTCTCCCCACCCCAGTCTCCCCACCCCCGTCTCCCCACCCCCGTCTCCCCACCCCCGTCTCTCCACCCCGTCTCCCCATATCTTGTAAGTTATCGAGGTTTCTATGTCAAATATAGCCAATTATATGTATTGTTGTAGGCCTATATGTATAAGTAATGTATACACAACCAGTATCATACTATGTAAGGGTGGTGGTCGGGTAGTCAGAGTTACGTAATATCGTAGGGGAGACAAACGTATGCTTTAATGCGTAAAGTTAGTTTGGATACGTTACACACATAGATCTACCTTTACATTTGCCGAGGCGTAACTTAAGGGGGGGGGGGGAAGAAACGTCGGGGCTGGGGAAGGGGTACATTTGGCGCCTATTTAAAATGTTTGTCTTTGATCATTCGATGACGTTAAATTAAATAACGTGCCAAAGTGTCTTTGTCTTTGATCATTCGATGACGTTACATTAAATAACGTGCCAAAGTGCTCCTTAATGTTATCATGCTCTTTTCACCATTTTGGTGGTCTTTCATGTGCCATTTAAAAACACTCTGTGTGCCAAGTATGGCACGCATTGCATAGATGGTTGCCTATCTATGGTCTAGAGTGTAGTCTAACCAATACTTTTAATAAAAACAGTGGATATTATATGATTGCCAATTTTACCGTTGCAAATTTTACCGCTTTCCGTGTTTTGCCGAATTTACGTTTTCCAAAATTACCTTTGCCAAAATCACCTTGCCTAAAATACCGGTTCCGAATTTACCATTGCCAAATTTACCGAGCACGTATACATACGAATGCAGAATTTTGTAAGAAACGTTGGTGAGTCAATTTCTTTTTCTTATGCAGATCAGTTTGAACCAAACAACGCAATATCATTTAAAACTCTAATGAGAATGCAAGTCGAGACTCTCACACCAGAGTAGAGTCATACAAAAGGACGCAATAATAATCTGAACAGGAGCGTTGTAACTTTAACATTTAAGATTATGACGTGGCGCTTGTCATTGGGAACATTTGCCTTTACGCTGTCGCAGTTGCATGGTAAGCAGCTCTGGCCACTATTGCAAAAATGATGAAGTGGTGCCCTGTAGAGGCCTTGACAATAAGTAACATTGTCTAGTTGTGTGAGAATTCTTGATGGATGGTTAATATCGACATTGAACATAAACTATTATACTATGCTAAGTACAGATGACACAAACGTATTTTTTTATAAAAATTACAGATACAAAAGTTTACATTTTATTATCCACATCTGTAAAGCTAAATAAATGTAAAATTATGAATGTTTATAAATTATAGATTACAGTATCTTTATTAAAATAATCCGAAAACATTCTCAGGGAATGTACAAAATAAATAAAATAATAAATTTGAATGTTCAGCCCAACTCCGTATGAAGGTACATCTCAGCATAATGTCAAACATCTCGAAACATCTACTTTCTTGGAAGATCAGAATTTTGCAAAGTTTGTTTGCAAGGTTGTCAAACAGGCCATTACGTATCACAGCTAGCATTAACTCATTTGCTACTACACTGTACTGCGACTCAATGCGGCCTACACCCCTCCGTACTAATGCACCCAAAAGCGGCCACCACGTGTGTGACTAACCTATTGTCGTTTCTTGATTTTTTTTCGACATGCTGTGCTGGTTTTTTTTTTGTTTACTGCAAGCACGGCTTGTAAAAAGTAGGAATATAGTCTGTTTCTTTTTTTTAAAAAACGGATGTTTTTATCTAGTTTCGTTTTTTTTGCGATGCGTGTTCAAAGTACGGGTATTTATCACTGACGTTTCGTCTTGTAATACTGTTTTTATAGCCTTCGTCTTTAATTTTTTACTTTATTAATCAATAGCTCTATACCTCCAAATATAACATTTTACAACAGTTCTGATAATAAGGATGCTGCAGATATAGACTGAATGAATTTCCATTTCAACTCGATTTTTGGGCTTTATGATACTTTATCGGACTTTGACCCTAGGGCTAGTGAAAATATTTAGCCAAATCCTAGGGCCTCTTCCGATAATTCGGCATTTTTACGTTTAAAAGTATACATTTCCAGAAAGCTAAGATATTTATCTATTTTATGATGTATTTTTATTCAGTTTGGGGAATATTTAGTCATAAAAAAATATTTAAAAATAATTTACTAAAATTAATACGGAGTTCCTTCCCTTTGGCTATTATTTTCAGGGGTGTCTTTGGAAACAAAGTTAGTAGCAAATGAGTATTAGTTTAAATTTAAATCTAAAATCACAAGTGAAATATATCAAGTCCTTCGTACATATCCACTTTCATTACATCTAAATGCTAGTATAGTTTTGGCCATCTCTTCTGGAACTCTGTTTGTCGGGTGATAATCGGGATTCTCCAGAGCCAACGTCATTTCCCAACCGTCTAGATAGAGTATTTTATCTCTTATATCTCGAAACGTCTCTTGTATTATGTTCACGTAGAACTTGGCTAGATTGTCTCCGCCTATGGCGTGGTTGATGTTCCACTCAAACGACGTCACGTGAGGACCCCTGAAGGCAAACATCGCATCCGGGTTTCTCCGGGCAACTCTAGACACGGCTTCTTTGAGAGCCTTGAGCCTCTGGTGGACGACGCTCAGATGGGAAGGCATGGCGTGTAGGAAGTAGTGAACAATAAAGATGTATTTGCCAACAGACGGCGTTGAGTCGATGTAGTCAGCAACACTTTTGTAGCCGAGTCTGGGAGTCCAGTAGGCGTGCTGGTACAGTGGTAGCTCGTGCGGCGTAAAGGCCAACGTTATATTCGCTTCTTGGGTTGTACAAGATCCGGCAGCGGGACCGCATTTGGTGACTTCATTCAAGTAATCAAATATTCGAAGCGCATTGGAATCGCCTAGAAACCAAACTGTGGTGTCCTTGAGGCAATTCATGATCCAGCTAGCCGAAACCGTTGGTCTGGAACACTGGAGATGTGACCAGTCCAAATTTGGTTTCCAGAAACCGACAGGTCGTGAAATAAGATCCCAGGTAACGTTAAAGCTGACTTCTGAGCAAGGTTTCAGGTCAGGAAGTTTACCTGTGAAAGGTTGAGTTTTAGATTTTAGTTGTTGGTAATGGTGATCATTTTGCATAGGGCACCTATTAAAGCCATTACAATTCTAACATGCCCAGTGAGCTCTTTTTACACGTTCCATTCGTGGAGTTTGGGGGTTTGTGTACACAACCTCTAGAAGAAAAGAAAATGTTTTTAAACGCTAAATACTTGGTCATTTTAAGTAGACTATATTTTTAAATACTTGGTCATTTTAAATAGGCTGTATTTCTAAATACTTGGTCATTTTAAGTGGCTATTTTGCTAAATACTTGGTCATTTTAAGTAGGCTATTTTGCTAAATAGTGGGCCATTTTAAGTAGGCTATATTGCTAAATACTTGGTCATTTTAAATAGGCTATATTGCTAAATACTTGGTCATTTGAAGCAAGCTATATTGCTTAATACATGGTCATTTTAAGTAGTCTATATTTCTAAAAACCTGGTCATTTTTAGTAGGCTATATTTCTTAATACTTGGTCATGTCATGTACCTTATAAGCTTACTATTGCTAAATATTTGGTCATACTAAGTAGGTTACACTATTGCTAAATTCACTACAAATTATGCTGCATAAGCTGTATCCTTTGGCTAACTGTTCATTGTGTACATATTATATGATACGTAATTTTCTGGTTGATTCAATTTTGTGTGCGCTAAAACTTTCTTGTTAAACGTAAAACGAACCTAAGCATGAAGCTTTAATGGAAGGCCTTTGTGTATTTTATATAGAAACCTTACCTTTAGTGTCAGCCAGGAGAGTTATTTTGTTTGGAATGGAGTATTTTAAAATTTGCCTGAAATGAAATAAAGAAAAACGAAAAATATTGGCTATCGATTTTACGGCACTATTTCTGACGTAACCAAATAATAAAATATAAAATATACCTTGGGATGTTTACTCTCGTAAGTTCTGACACGGAGAGGCCGTCAGTGGCAATGCTGGTTCGACAATATATATCGGACAAAGCTGAAAATGACTGAACTATATTGAGAGCCGCTCAAGATTGGCACAAATGGAGAAAGATGACGGCCGAGGTGTCCATTCGCTACCACAAACGACCATAACGGTCAAGGGATTAATGATGATAATGAGGTTTCCGACACACCTAACAGAACGCAAGTCAGCGAAGCTATGCAGTTCAGTAGATTCGAAAAATAAATAAAAGTTATATATTACATTTTAGACACGTTTGTCTGTCTGTTCGGAACTCTTAGAACTAAATTTTTGCGTCCAAGGTTAGTACATTGAAATGGATTTTACAAAATATTAGGCTGATTATCTTTTAACATAATGTTTTTACGTCAGAGGCGTTTTAAGTTATTTGTAAGCCCTAGGCATATTCCTATTCATATTTGTAGGTCCCCACTAAATTTCCTTTTGTTCATATTGAAGAGTACAACGGAGTAAATAAACAATCCACATAGAAACCATAGTAGATCTAGAACTGTATCTTCACTTTATTGAACAACGCATTCTTAAACGCCTTTCTAGGTTGCTGAGTAGTTTTAGGTTTAACGATAACACACATTTAGTAGATGTCAATCATACGATAATGCCAGCAAGATAAAGGGGTGTTTCTTCCGGAATTTAGCGATAATAACACTTTAGCTCAATGGATGCTTGCGTTTCCAACAGAGTAAATTGTATTTGTTCAACTGCTGTAGAACTCTTTAGCAATTGTTCAGTCGGTCTGTAAGTTTTTTTTTCAGCTTCACCAGGACGATAGTTCAAATGTACAGAATACATGCAAGAAAAAAAACTATCAGTGCTGCACTAAGAAGTGACCCTACACGAGTATTTTATTAACATTTTTTTTAAATTATTAGAAGATTGGTTGAGCATTATTTGATATTGCTAGAAGCGAACGTTACAACAGATTTATATATTGTTATATCTTTGTTAGAATCCACGTATCTTAAAAATCATATTTTCCAACAACGTTAAAGCAAAAAAAAAAATACATTAACACCCCTAACCTAATAGACTATTCCATCGTAACAATGGCAAAAATTACCCTCAATTATCATATCATTAGCACGTGATTCCTATATATCTTATCTCATACTTACAGCTTGAATGGCGTGACTTCATTCAAGTCATTCTAACATAATTAAGATGCTTCATTCAAAATCGTTGGCCACAAAATGGCCACCACAGATATCAGTTAGCCCCCTTGATAAACTTTGCTCCTTTTTTAAATATTGTTACGTATCAAATTTCATTTACATAACATGACCTCTAATCCATATCCGGGCCTATTATATATAGCTACAACTAGTATCGTTATAAATATTAATGTAGACTAAAAGTCTTAACGGTTGAAGTATCGGTAGCCCATCAGCCAAATGGACTATATAAATATATTATATATATATATATATATAGGCCTATGTTTGTTATTTTAAATTTATTAAAATATGCCATATTACGCATGCACATAAAAGTGTATTGAAATTTCACACAATAAACGATGACTATAAAAATTGGTAAAATAGTTGGTTGAAATGTTTTTTCTATTTACAATGCGTTCACTAGATTGAGTGCGTTGACTCGGGGTTTCTATGACCGGAAGGGAGGGTAGCTAGAAAAGCCGAACCTGTCAAAGCGTTTCCTTACCATAATACACTATCCCGTTTGGCCGATCAACCAATCCTTCCTTCCCTTTCAATTGAAATTTCTTTTATTGTCTTGCTGGAAGGGGAACAGCGGACACTTAAGACAAAATTATCAACAGTGTATACATACTTTAAAACATTACTCCCCAAAATGGACTATACGTGTATATGTTTTTAACATACTGATATGTAATGTCGTGCAAGGGAAATGACTCATGTAAATCAATTGTAATATTAAGACAAGTAAGACTTCTACAACCTTAATAAAACTAGAATTGGGTATTGAATAACTTAAGCTGAATGCTATTTCTTCTTTACTTTTAGTTGTGTAAAAACAAAATTTGTCTTTTATCCTCTCTCAGTAAATTGTACTAAGTTACATTTTTTACTTTCATTATATTAATAAAAATAATTTCATGGACGTTTTTTTTTACGATACCGTAACTTAAGTTCCAATTGTAAATACCTAATGTATATTTTATTCTTTTCGTTTTTCAATTGATTTGTGTATCCCAGGAAGGAGATAACTGTGTAATTACTATATACAATTTTCTCGCTATGCCTTCTATCCCTTTAGTTTTGACAAAAAAAAAAAAAAGGAAATGTATTCTATTATTTCTCAACAATAATTTTTTTATGTCGAAATTGTTAACATTCTTTATAGTAATTGAAGCAAACCAATATAACTGCTATTGTTCATGTATTTCTGATCAATAGGCCTAAAAATAAAGGAGTGCGTAGTTTTGTTTTAGGTGTAGGGATAGGGCCTATATTCTTTACTTTCTTGTTGATCTCACAATGTGCTCAGTGCTTCGGATAACGAACACTTTGGTTAATGAACACTCTTCATTGGAACACATTGTATGTTTATTCAATGTCTATACTAAGTCTATTATATCGGTATCTCTATGATAAACTTACGTTGTTGGCATGTTTTTTATTAATGCCCTTTCAGTTTGAGTTACAGCCCTTGGTTGAATTAGCGGCCCAGTACTGGTAGCTGAATAATCCGCACAGCTTAAGCTTGGAAATAAATGTATTTTGGTACAATCATGCATGTTCTATGTAAGGCTTTAGTTTACACTAAAATATGAAGATTAAAAAAAAAAAATAAAGTGCCAGGCGGACCAAATTGATCATAGGGCCGGTGAAGCAGCTTTCACCAGTTTCTGTGGCCGCGGAATACTAGGTGATTGTGTAGCCAGCACAATGCACAGCCGCTTTTACTTTGCCCAAAGTAAGGTCAGGTACCTATCAGAACTAGGTAGACTCAGGGACGACCTCCAGACCCGGGAACAAATCCTAGCCTTTATCAGGATTCGAACCCAGGACCTTCGGTACGCCAGTCGAACGCGCTGTCGCTCGGCCACCGTGCCAACCCCTAAGAAAAATAAAGAGTTATCGCCCTTTAGAATTTGTTACAATAACTTTCTTGGAAAACCTTTAAAGAAACAAAGAAACGCTTCGATTCTATCATCTAAATATCTAAATAAATGTTGTGTTCTTTGTGTGTTTGTGTGTTTTGTTCTTTTTTGGATGTGTGAGTGAGTAAGTATGTTACTCACTTTTTATTTCGAGGTCGACCACAGTAAACGACTGACCAGTAAGGTACGTCAAATTGCAGACGCAGTAACTTTCAACGATGTTTGGTAAACTCCAACACACTGCCACCTTGTTAAAAATAAAACACAACGTCAGCAATAAGTGTTGTCTGGATTTCTACATTATATTTATACATCATATTACACTGCAGTTAAAAAATATGTATTTATACATCATATTACACTGTAGTTGAAAAATATGTACGTACATATTCAAAATATACAAAATCGTAAAAAAAAAAATTGCACATCATATAAGTAAATGATACAGTCGATATTTTTCGTTGTTCGGATTTTTAAAATATTGTATTTATCCTCTTATAAAACTTTTGATTATTTAGATATTGTTTCAAAATTATTAGTTGACATTAGTGGGAGCGAAATTTCTAGATCATGCTAACACATCGCTCTTCAGCGCCCGGCCCACCCTTGTCGTCATTTGGAGGGTCTGCGCCCCTCAAGTGCTCATTAACGCCCACTGGGCCAAGGGAAGGGAGGGGGGTAAGTAAAGTACCTGTTGGACCAAATTGATCATAGGGCTGGTGAAGCAGCGTTTACCAGTTTCTGTAACCTCGGCATACTAGGAGATGTGTGGCCAGCACAATGCCCATCCGACTTTACTTTACCCCAATTAATGTCAGGTACCCATCAGAGCTGGGTAGACTCAGGGACAGCCTCGTGTCCCGGGAAAAACTCCTAGCCTTCACTAGGATACGAACCCAGGACATTCTGTACGCCAGTCGAACGCGCTGCCGCTCGGCGAAAGTGCCCCAGAGGGGATAGGGATAGGCCGACCCTAATTGTAAAGCTGTAAAAGACAATATAAAATTAAATCACTTCTTCTGTTGCTTTGTTGCTAAATTTTCCAAATATATATCTAGTTACAGACAGTTGAGACTGGTGGATGACGCTCCTAATGTATTCACGTGGGTAGGCTACAGCAACGTTCACCTGTCAGGTAGAATAGTACATAAGGTAAACAATACATATTATGTTTAATTATAATACACACTATAAGTCAAGATTACGATACAATAATCATAACAAGAAATTTCAAGAATAATATTTATATAGTGCTGCATACAAACATAATGTAAGCTCATAGCGCTTGTAACATACAGCTAGGACCACGAATATAATCTCTAGGCTAAGAAGTATACAACTAAATGATGATTTAAAAGTTTACAAACAAGAACAAATAAAATCAAATTAGTGAAGCAAATAACCGACCTAACATATAAGTAAGACAGTAGGCGACTAAAGCATGTTATCTAAGGTAAATATTGAAATAATGAGTTTTTAAGTTCTTTTTGGAACTATCGATGGAGCTTGTTCGCCTGAGTTGAATGGGAAGTAGATTCCACACCTTCGGACCGGATACTGAGAAGGCTCTAAAGCCAACGATCTTCAGAGAGAAACGGGGCACTTCCAGAAGAGAGGAGTCGTCAGAACAAAGTGTTCTTTGCGGAACATATGATTTAATTAGTTCCATCTCATTGTTATAAAGACAACCATGGTGAACTTGCTCGTAATAGACTGTTAATTTACAATAATTTGTGAAAAAATTTGTATAGCAAGAATGTAAAATATTGGAAAAGGATAAATATAATAAATTAACATGTAGACTAATAAGTTACAGGATTTGAAACAGCATCTAATGGTCATTAATTAACATAGCAATTATTAAATAGAAAATATAATTAGATATTGTTAAAGGTATAATGCGAATTTATGCAATTCTGTTTTACTCTATATATGATGTTAGTGTAATTGGCTTAATATCCCCCCCCCCCCCCCAAATCCAAAACCCTTCCAAAAAAGAGAGAAAAAACGATATAAGGGGTTGGGTTGGGTAGGGAGATATCATGAAAGAGGTTTGGGGCTGCTTCACTGATATTGAATCTATTCCTGAAAGGGCATAATGACCGTGCAGTGATCCACCATCCAATAGTCAAAAGTCCATTCCGCCCTTGATGATATTGTTCTCTTGGACAGAGTTTTCATAAGTAGCGGTAGCGGGCCGTGCAACTGGTGCATGCGAGGTGTGAGTGGTTTCCCCTGCCGAGGCTAGCCCTATGCTGGCACGCCTACAGGGAGGTAGCATGGTGGGTTTGCTTGCTCTATTAGTGTTCAACTTTCCGAGTCTGGGACGCGTGCCGTAGGTTGCCGACCCCTGATCTACATGATACATTTATGTTGATCACAATCAAACTATAACTTTACATTTGGGGATAACAAAGTCTATGCATATTATACACATGTACTTGGTCTTTAATTGTTATCCTGGGTAAGGTCGGACAATGTAGCTATCATTATTCTATATAATAATAGCCCAAATTAATCATTCTGTCATTCCGGAACGCTTAGCGACTTGGTTTCGAGAGTACAGACAGATGACGTAGTATCAAAGACTATAATAAGAGGACAGCTTGCACTATTAATTTTTAGAGCTCAATGAATCGTGTTTTTTTGGTGCGCAGCAAATAAAGCGTGATCCAAAAGACTTCTGCTGTTTACAACAATCGATGGTAAACAATCGATTTAAATCTTAATTATAGTTCCAAACTTATAATAGCCTATATTACAGAATCGTATAATATGTTACAGACGATCCTCCTATAAAGTATTATTCTACAATTTCTCAATGAGACGTAATGAAACGAAGAAATTAAAAAATTAAAACATTTACTTTTACAAACATATATTATTTAATAGTTTAATTTAGGCCTACATCTATGCGTCGGTATTTTACGTCTCTTATATTCCTTTAAATTCTCCGACAATAACAGAAAACTGGGATAAGTAGGCCTATAGTTTATAGTTTTCCATTCATAAAATCATAGCAAATTACTATAATTCCGTTTGTGTTCGTAAATATCAAAGCAAGCGGTCCATCTTATTTTAGTGTCATGTATGTTGTTTTTCCAAGAATTGGAACACGCAATGTTTATTCTCCTCTCTCTCTCTTTTCTTACTACACACAATATTAGGACGTTTAGTAGGAAAACGAAAGGTTCTAGGTAATGCTGGGATTCTGTGTTGATCTCAAATTCTCAGAGTCTGGGAACGACTCATTATTTAATAGGTGAAGTTCCGATCGTTTTTTGTTATGAATTTTGTAATGATACCATGATTTTCACCCCTACTGGTAATGGGTCTATCCCTTGCACCACCCGGATAGTATTTAATGATTTGTTTTGTCTGAAAGAGAGAGAGTTTCAAAATATGTTCCTTTGAGAACGTTTGTGTTTGCACTATTTTATTCTAACTGTACATAATAGATATATTGTATATATTGAACATACCACCTGAAATAAACTATCAACAACAGTTACACTGAAGCTGCCTTGTCAAGTTACTATTATATTGTGTTGTATACATTACAATAAGATTGATCTACTACTCTAATGTCCAAGAAAGGAAATGTTGGAATCCAAATCCTGAGTTTGTGCCCAGGACTATAAGAAGAGTTCGTGTAATACTGAAACATAAATACTAATAATTAAAGTCTCCCCTAGGACTAACGAGAATTATCAGCAAGATCTACACAGCTCTGGCCACAAGGGGATTGTGGACGTAACAAAATTTGGTGGTCTCGCCCGGTATATTTGAGTTCTACTTTTCCTGACCTAGGATTAACAAAATTTAGTGGTCTCGTTCGATATATTTGAGTTCTACTTTTCCTGATCTAGGATTGGAAAAAATTTGTTGATCTCGTCTGGAAAATTTGAGTTATATTTTTCCTGACCTAGAAATATTTTGTGACATTAGTAGTACTGAGAGCGGCATATTTGTGTTTCGTTTTCTAGGACTGTGAAACTATTTTTTTTTAAAAAGAGGAGAGAACTGGTTTGCGTATTTATGCCTGGGGAAGTGTGAAGATTCCACGAAGTGTGTAATATTATATTGTGCAAATTTCTGGACAAATCGTAAGTTGGAACTTTATATTTTATTATACAATATATACTACTCTACTATCACAAATATTTCGAACGCTATACTATGGCTTCGAATATATCAAGTGAGGAACTTAATGCCATGTCATTTGCTGAACTAAAAGAATTAGCTGAGTCCTTTGGGATTGAGGCAGGACAGGCAAGACCTAATCGTAATCGTTTGACCAAAGAAATTATGACATGTTTGAACGGGCAGAATGCCATGAACACTGGTAGTGTAGTTGAAGTGGGACAGAACGATATCAATGAAGGTTATGTAGCTCCCAGTGGGGGCGAGGTAATTGCCCACGGAGACGAGGTAAGAAATATGTCATCTAGATCATCAAACAATGATGAAGATGAAGGTTTGAGTGAAAACCTAAAATTCCAATTAGCTATGAAGAGAATGGAATTGGAAAGAATTAGGATAGAAACTGAAAGGGAAAATGAAAGAATTAGGATAGAAACTGAAAGGGAAAATGAAAGAATTAGGATTGAAAGCAGAGAAAGGATAGAGATGGCACGCATGAACAGACCTGACCATCGTAGGGACAGCAATGGTATGGATATTAGCGCAATGAAGCAACACTTGCCTATATTCAGAGAAGAAGATGTTCAAGATTTCTTTTTGCTTTTTGAGAGGATAGCTGTAGATTATCAGTTCCCTGATGATAAGATGGCTTTATTGTTAAGGTCAACTCTCAACAAAGGAAAAGCATTGGACGTAGTGTTGAGTTTAACACCCGAGGAAATAAATGACTATGAAGTAATCAAAGATAGGGTGCTAAAAAGTTATTCCCTGACACCAGAAAAATATAGAAAGCTATTTAGAGACAGAAAGAAGGCATATGATCAAACTCATGTAGACTTTTTGAGACAAAAGGAGAAAATGTTAGAACAGTGGCTAAGGTCACAGAATGTAAGTGAGTTTGATAAACTCAAGAACCTAATATTGTTTGAGGAATTCAATGATTGTATTCGAGTGGATATTAAAACCCACATCTCAGACCGAGGGGTTGAAGATGTGCATGAAGCTGCTAGATTGGCAGATAACTATGCCATAATTCACGCCAGCATAAAGCCATATTATGCTGACAAACCCAAAGTGCACAAACCAGAGCCCAAGGAGGCTAGTAAACCAAAAGAGACAAGTGAAAACAAAAATAAGAACAGTGGTGTAAATAATAATAGTAACTTAGTTCATTTCAGGAAGCAGACAGATGTAAATAAAGCAAAGGTGGTATGTTTCAATTGCAAGAAAGAGGGCCACATGAAGAAAGATTGTTGGATCCTTACCAAGAAGCAAGGTGCTATTCTACACTGTGCCAGAGTGCAGAAAGATAGCAAGCAGACAGAAGAAGTGTGCAACACAGGGTCGAGAAACTCAAAAGAAATGCGGCCGGCATCGCCCATAGTTGTGGAGTCGATGGTTTTTGAGAACAGTCTAACTAAGGTAAAAGAGAATAGCTGTACTCAATCTATTATGCTTTCAGAAGGCCGTGAGGAACAGATGGTTCCTGAAGTCCCGGAAGAGGACGACCTATCCGATTTTCGACCCTTTGTCTACGAGGGGACAGTGTCGACAGAAGTCGATGTACTCAGCAAGAAGAAAATACAGATATTACGTGACACGGGTTCTGCTGTCAGCGTGATCCTGGAGGGCAGTGTGCCGTTAACAGATGCCACCAGTACCGGTGAGTCTGTTTTGCTGAGAGGTGCTAGTATGGAGGCTGTGGAAGCTCCACTGCACAGAATAAAACTCGAGTCGGATATTTTTACAGGTAACATCGTAGTGGGAGTGTGGCGCGCACTACCCGTCAAAGGCGTTTCCATGATATTAGGAAATGACATTATGGGCGGCAGAGTCACTGTCGAGCCCATGGTTAAAGTGTTGGAGACAAAGATGGCGGAGGACAAAAACCTACGTCCTGCCAATGAACGCCCAACATGTGCACTGACAAGAGCAATGCAGAAAAAGAAGTCGGTAAAGACTCCTGCTACGCCGTGTAGTGCAACGAAAGATGTGTTTGTCTGTTCTGAAGACACACATGCGAATGAAACAGTGATAACAGAAACACCTGACATCGATTTAAGTGCTACGTTCTTTGCTGAACTAACAACTGGTGATGCAACAGAGAACGATAACATTTTGTCACCAAAGCAGAAATTGGTGAAAGAACAATTTAATGACGAAGTAATAATGCAACTCAGAATGAAAGCTGTTGATGAAAAGACTGCAGATGCGATGGCGGAATGTTTCTACATGAAAGATGAAGTGTTGATGAGAAAGTCGAAACCGCTCAACTCAGGTACAAACGAGTGGGACAGTATTCACCAGATTGTAATACCTAAGTGCTATCGTCAAGATATACTGCGTATGGCGCATGATCTTCCTTTCGCTGGTCACATGGGAGTCCGAAAAACGCACCACCGTATCCTCCCTTACTTCTACTGGCCAGGACTGAGAAGAGATGTCGAACAATACTGCAAGACTTGCCACGTATGCCAAATGGTAGGACGTCCTAACCAACGAATTCCTGTCGCTCCACTCCAGCCGATACCAGCGTTCGACGAACCATTCAGTCATATACTCATTGATTGCGTGGGCCCGTTGCCGAAAACAAAAGCCGGTTTTCAATACCTGCTCACAGTCATGTGTTCATCCACTCGCTTCCCGGAAGCCATTCCGTTGCGGAACATAACAACAGTGAAGGTGGTAGACGCCCTGACAAATTTCTTCACACGTTATGGCCTACCGAAGACAGTACAGTCCGACCAGGGGACTAACTTTACTTCGAACATTTTCAAACAAGTCATGGAACAATTAGGGATAAGCCATAGGCTATCAAGTGCCTATCATCCTGAGAGCCAGGGAGCTCTGGAAAGGTTTCATCAGACATTAAAATCGATGCTTAAAAAGTACTGTTATGAAAACGAGAAAGACTGGGATAAGGGTGTGCCTTATGTACTGTTCGCTGCAAGGGAGGCCACTCAGGAATCCCTGGGGTTTAGCCCATTCGAACTTGTGTATGGACACTCAGTCAGAGGTCCGTTGAAACTTCTACATGAAACTTGGCTAACGGACAGTGAACCGATTGGACTTTTGTCATATGTAGATAAATTTAAAAATAGGCTTTATCATGCTTTTAACCATGTGAAGATTCATTTTCCACAGATGCAGGAGCGTATGAGACAGAACTATGACCGTAAAGCTACAGCTAGAACTTTTGCACCAGGTGACAAAGTTCTTGTGTTTCTACCTTTGCAAAATCAGCCTTTAAGTGCAAAGTTTAGTGGACCCTATGAGATAGAGTCAAAGCTTGGCGAGGTCAATTATTTGATAAAGACTCCTGACCGGAGACAAAAACAGAGGGTATGCCATATTAATTTACTTAAGCCCTATGTTTCCAGGGAAAAGAGTAAACCACGGGAGGTCCCCATGATTTCGTTAGCTAGAGTCCCGACGGATTTATCTAGGATATAATATAAGTTAGCAGAAAGTAAACTTAATAATACAGATGCCCTTAAGAGTTTAGATACAAGGCTAGAACATCCTCGGGTAGAAGATAAGGAGAAGATTATTGAGCTGGTACATGAAAATAAGTCAATGTTTACAAATGTTCCCAGTAGGACACATGTCATAGAGCACGATGTAGTGTTAACCAATAGTGCCAGGTCTATTAAACAGCATCCATTTGACCCCATCAGACCTGAGCATATTAAATTAGATGTAAAGTGTATGTTAGAAGATGACATAGGAGGAAAATGTGATAGCAAATGGTCTACACCCTGTGTGATGGTACCAAAAGCCGACCACACACTGCAGTTTTATAGAGACTTTGGGAAATTAAGTAATTTGACAGAAACCGACTGGTATCCCATTCCCCGTATCACCGACAAGATAGAGACAAGGTCATAGCTGATACTCTATCTCGGGTGCTACATGATTGACTGAATAACCCTATACTACTTTTTCAGATCATCTCATTTATTCATTAAGAATGTGTCATGATAACCTATCATTCGTTTGAATTTTGATTATGAAATACCTATAGAATACTTGTATCATACAGAAGTCAAGTCTTTCGAAAGTATTAATAATTTTTATAATCATGTATAATATTGATGTTCTGATATATTGTAAATTCATTTTATTATGGAAAAGAAATTCCATTTAAATTTTGATAAACTATGCAATAAATATATATGCACGTATTTACTTGATATGGATGGATAAAAGTAATTGTCATCACATGCAATTAAGTGGGAAAACTTTGAGCTAGTTGATTTATTATCTTGTTTTATTTTAGTTAATGAATGGAACTAAATAATAATATGTACAATTTTTATCTTAGAAAGAGATGTAATCTTAATTGGTATAAATTAATAGATAATATTGGAAATCTATTGCTAAATTGTTATATCATGGTAATAGAATGGGAAAAACTAGTGGATATTCACTATGTTGTATAGGTTATATATATTCCATGTATCCAGGAACGGAGGGAAACAAAGGTACCTAAGGGTGTGCACTCATTCAACCCTGAACAATCTTTTATATTAAACTTTCAAATTTGCCAAAAACGCATAATAGTGGATTACATTTTAATATTGAGATTACTGTAGTAATCGTAACTAGAGCGTATTTTCTCCTCATATTTGAGAAAAGGGGAAGTATCATCATCTTAGGTATGAACCCTGTTAATGTCAAGTTGACACTGTAATTTAAAGGGGAAGTAACCTATAGTTTGATTCGAGTTACGTATTACTTATCTTTTGGTTTGTATATTAGAAGTAAACTGTTGAAAATTGACAGAGTTTGAGCAATGTTATATTTGTTTAAATAGATTAAGACTTTTTGCAAATTTTGGTGGAAATCCACACAACTGTACATAGTTAAAATAAGAATGACTAGAATATTTTTGAATTATTTGTACTTGTTGAGACATTAGTTAATATTAATACTAACGGGGAAATATTTGTCCATCACGTTATAATCACAATTACCATTGGGTAGTGACACTTTTTATAATTTAGTTGTGCCAGTGAGCCATGTTTGCTTAAATTGTCTTATAATCTTCCATTGATTGTTGGTTGTTAAAACGATAGTGTTAAGTACGAAAAATGTACCATGTTGAGTATTACTTGGGTAATTATGGTACATTATTTCTTTCATTGGGTGGGGGCGTGTCATGTATGTTGTTTTTCCAAGAATTGGAACACGCAATGTTTATTCTCCTCTCTCTCTCTTTTCTTACTACACACAATATTAGGACGTTTAGTAAGAAAACGAAAGGTTCTAGGTAATGCTGGGATTCTGTGTTGATCTCAAATTCGCAGAGTCTGGGAACGACTCATTATTTAATAGGGGAAGTTCCTATCGTTTTTGTTATGAGTTTTGTAATGATACCATGATTTTCACCCCTACTGGTAATGGGTCTATCCCTTGCACCACCCGGATAGTATTTAATGATTTGTTTTGTCTGAAAGAGAGAGAGTTTCAAAATATGTTCCTTTGAGAACGTTTGTGTTTGCACTATTTTATTCTAACTGTACATAATAGATATATTGTATATATTGAACATACCACCTGAAATAAACTATCAACAACAGTTACACTGAAGCTTCCTTGTCAAGTTACTATTATATTGTGTTGTATACATTACAATAAGATTGATCTACTACTCTAATGTCCAAGAAAGGAAATGTTGGAATCCAAATCCTGAGTTTGTGCCCAGGACTATAAGAAGAGTTCGTGTAATACTGAAACATAAATACTAATAATTAAAGTCTCCCCTAGGACTAACGAGAATTATCAGCAAGATCTACACAGCTCTGGCCACAAGGTGATTGTGGACGTAACATTAGACTTTGGAAATATCCAAACAATATTAAAATGCCCCTGGGGCCTGCATGTGTATGTCTACACAGTTTTGAATAAGTTCCCTAAATGTGGCTATTTCTGCTTTTTGTTTTAAATTACCATTAGGTTTTAAGACTATGTAAATCCTGCTTTGAAAGATGTATCGCAGATGACGTTTAAACTTAGCAGTTTAAAAAGGTCTCTACCTAAAAAAATCCTCTTCCTTTCTGTCTGTCTGCCTCACTTACAAATACAAACACACAAACTTATGCAAACATACATACATAAATGCAAGATTAGAACAAAACATAGACTATTTAAAACGTTTGTTTATATCTATTAGTAAACTCTCTAAAGTACGATCCCTAACTTTAAGCTTATAGCTTAATATCTCTTTTATTTTTATTTCTATCAATTTAGCAATTATAAAACTAAACCTAAACTATTTATACATTGTTTTGATCTTTAGATAGTCAATTTCTAATTTTTCGTTTCACCAAATCGTTTCTCCGTAAACTTTGACCATTCTTTGAAATTTTTGCTCAGAAATTAAAACCTTCAAACATTTGGGTTTTCCATTTTTGTATAACGTTCAAAAGTATTTAGAAAGAGTAAAATAAACGCTTTTTAACTATCTTTAGAATTCCCCACTTTCCAAACATGGAACAAAAATTGATTTTGAAAATAAAAGTGGGTTTATGGGATGAAAACTAAATATATTTAAAACATTTATAAAAGAATCCCAACAGTTTAGGAACAATAACTTGATATGAAAATAAATATTGCTGTTAGTTAGCCTATATAATAGTCTATCTTCCAGCCCCCCCCCCCCCTTCACCACAAATTTCCCTATGGTTATAAAGTCTGGCCTCACACGAGTAGTGGTAAAATATTGCCTTTAGACCAATTTGATCCATAGGGAACATGAAGCAGTGTTCACAAGTTTCTGTGGCCACAATACCCAGCCCCTTTTATTTTTCTCTAACGAATGGCAGGTACCCATCAGAGCTTGGTAGGCTCAGAGACACTTTTTAGATCCAGAATCAAACCCTACCCTTTATCGGGTACGTCAGGCGAATGGACGAATTTACAACCAGTAGTGATAATGTCTGGTATCAAACTAATGTGATAAACATGATACCAATGAGTTGTAAAAAAATATTCCGTCGGACCAAATTGATCCATAGGGCCGGTGAAGCAGCGTTCATCAGTTTCTGGGATCACGGTATACTAAATGATTGTGTGGCCACCACTATGCACAGCCTCCTTTACATTACCCTAACTAATGTCAGGTACCCATCAGAGCTGGGTAGACTCAGGGTCACCCGCCAGACTCGGAAAAAATCCTAGCCTGCACCAGGATTCGAAATGTAATCATTATGTTTTTGAGAAATCTGAATTCATAGATTGTCTTTGCAACGGCTGTTGATTCATTGCAAAGGAAATACATCACAATTTGAACACTTCAGAAATCTTCTCAGAATGCATTAGCTAAAAGCCTTTAAATCCAAATTTACCATCTAGGTTCCTCAACATTACCCTATTATCTATGACGTTAACAATTGCCAATAATTCCGATCATGTCGAAGTTTTCATCTGTAGTCAACTTTTATCACATTTTAAGGTCAAAAGGTCCCAAACATGTAGAAAAAATAAACACTCAACATAAAAACTAGACCCTATTCATGGTGAACAAGAAATTACACCTAATATTGCTTTTAAGGAAAAGTTTTAACTGAATTTATTACACTGAAAAAAGACAGATAAAGCAAAACTATGTTTATGTTTTATTAATCTCAGTAATTCAATTTAAAAATCGCCAATTTGAATCGGCATTTCTTAAATTTAAAACCATGACTTAGGGCTATATTACTTCCAGCTCCTGTTTCCCGACTTTTGAAAAAGCATACCAAATATATAAACATAATTCTAAAAATAATAAAAACACATAAAACTAAATTCTTTACCCCCGTGGTTTCCCCACGGGCTATTTCTAGTCTCTATATAATAATTACCCAAAGAAATGTATCTGTCATTCTGGAACGCTTAGCGACTTGGTTTCGAGAGTACAGACAGATGACGGAATATCAAAGACTAATAATTTAAGAGGACCGCTTGCACTATTTGTATAGCTCAATGAATCGTGTTTTTTGGTGCGCAGCACAAAAAAAAGCGTGATGCAAAAGACTTCTGCTTTATGCAACTTTAGAACTCAAGAGTGGTGTTTTCGGTGCGCATCAAAAAACGCGTACTCTAAAAGACTTCCGCTGTATGCAACTTTCTATTTTTATCTTAAATTAGAGTTCTAATCTTATATAGGTAACAGACGATCGTTCTATAAAGTATTATTCTACAATTTCTACATGAGAGGTAATGAGACGAAGAAATTGAAAAACTAAAACATTTACTTTTACAAAGACCTTATTTAATAGTTTTAATTTGCATCTAGTTATCAGCATTTTACGTCTAGAATATTCCTTTAAATTGTCCGACAATAACTGACAACCGGGATAAGTATAGTTTATAGTTTTCCATTCATAAAATGAAAGCGAATTACTAAACGCTAGGTCTATAATTCCTTTTGTGATCGTAAATCCCGAATCAGAAGTTTACGAGTCATCAAATAGCAGAAATATTTAAAGCAAGCGGTCCATCTTATTACAGTTTTGGAAATATCTAAACAATATTAATATGCCCCGAGGGTCTACATGTGTATGTCTACACTTTTTTTTTTTTTATAAGGCCCCTAAATTTGGCTATTTCGGCTTAATTTTGTTAAAAATTGCATAGCGATTAGGTTTTAAGAGTATGTAAATCTTGCTTTAAAAAATGAAGATGACGTTCAACCTTGGCATTTTAATAGCCCTCTTCTAAATAAATCCTCTTCCTTCCTGTCTGTCTGCCCCACTTACACATACATACACACAAACACACGCAAACACACAAACATATATGCAAGATTAGAACAAAACATACTTCTTAGAAAATATAAAACGTCTTTTAATAAAATCTCTAAAGTTCCATCCCTAACTTTATACTTTATTATCTATTTTATTCTTTTATCTATCAATTAAGCAAACATAAAACTAAGCCTTTATTATTAATACATGTTGGTCTTTATATAGTCAATTTCTAATACTTTCCTTTCACCCAATCTTTTCTCCATAAACTTTGACCATTCTTAAAAATTTTTGTTCCGAAATTAAAACCTTAAAACATTTAGGTTTTCTACTTTTGTAAAACAAAGTATTTAGAAAGAGTAATATAATAGCTTTATAACTGTCTTTAGAATTACCAACTTATTATACCCTAATCACTAATCCCCACTTTCCCAACATGGAACAAGAATTGATATTGAAAAAAAAGTGAGTTTTATTGGATGAATAGTACAGATATTTAAAACATTTAAAAAGGAAACATAACAGTTTAAGAACAATAATAACTTGGTATAAAAAAGACTATTGTTGTTCATGTACAAATTTTAGCCTATGCTCCCCTCCCCCAACACACACACCCATTTCCCTATGGTTTTAATGAATGGCAGGACACAATTCCTAATAGTGAGGTACTGACGCGCACCAGCGCCCAAAGCATGTTCACAGTCCTTAGTGAAAGACGCCTTAGATGGCTAGGACATGTAAATAGAATGAGACCAGGTAGACTCCCTAAGGACCTCCTATATGGAGAATTGGCATCTGGAAAGAGAAAAACAGGTCGCCCACACCTCCGTTACAAAGATGTCTGCCAGAGGGACATGAGAGTTGATGAGAGCAGCCAGCATAAACGCAAATGACTGGAAGTGGAAAGTAGAGGATCGATCCACCTGGCGCACTGCTGTCAGGGACGGGTAAAAATAGCAGAGGAAAGAAGGATGGAGGAGATCGTAGATAAAAGAGCTAGAAGAAAGGCGAAGAAAATGGAAAGCACAAAACACGTGTGTAAAAGCTGTGATAAAGACTCCCATTCCTGGATAGGCCTGCACAGCCACACGGGGAAATGCAACCTCAATCCACGGTGATGCACCATCGTCTCGCGAGACGGAAGGATGCCGAAGGATAATGACTGGACTCACGCGAGTAGTAGTAAAGTATCTCCGTTAGACCAATTTGATCGATAGGGACCGTAAAGCTATTTTCAAAAGTTGCAACGGCTATTAATTCATTGCAAAGGAAATATATCGCAATTTAGACACTTCAGACATTTTCTCAGAATGCAACAAAACTGAAAGCTTTTTAATCCCAATTTATCAACTTTTTTCCTCAACACTAAACACTACCCTACTATCTATGACGTCAACAATTTCCAATAATTCTGCATTTGCGATAGCAATTAACAAATTTTAATAACAGACATTCGATCATGTTGAAGTTTTCATCTATGGTCAACTTTTGTCGCATTTTAAGGTCGAAAAGTCCTAAACATGTAAACATGTAGAACACTCAACAGACAACTAGGCCCTACACATGGAGACCAATAAAATACACTTAATATTGTTTTTAAGGAAAAGTTTCATCTGAATTTATTACATTGAAAAAAGACAGGTAAATCAAAACATGTTTATGTTTTATTATGTCAGTAATTCGATAAAAATGTAAAATCACCAATAAGAATCGTTATTTCTTAAATTTAAAACCATGACTTCGGACCAGTTTACTTAGAGCTCCTGTTTCCCGACTTTTGATAAAGCAAAATAAATATATAAACACAATTCTAAAAATAATAAAAACACATAAAACCAAACTCTTTATCCCCGTGGTTTCCCACAGGCTATTTCTATTCTATATAATATATACCTAAATAAATCTGTGTATCTGTGTATCAGAACGCTTAGCGACTTGGTTTTGGTTTTGACTTGGTATAGACAGATGACGTAGTATCAAAGACTATAATAATTATAGGACCGCTTGCGCTATTTTTAGAGCTCAAGAATCGTGTTTTCGGTGCGCATCAAATAAATCGAACTCCAAAATACTTCCGCTGTATGAAACTTTCGATTTTAATCTTAATTCGAAAGTACAAAGTTATTCTATGCAGACTATATACAGGACAAACAAAATTAACAAATTCATTTCTCTTAAAAACGAGAAACGGCCTAATGGGTGATTTCTGCAATGTCAACTTAACATGTTCTCACATTATGTTGGAATGGAATACAATCAGTGAAATTCGACGAAAATTCCATTGCCATAGATCTCTTCATGAACTTTTCAGCAAAATTAAACCAAAATATATAATAAACTATATTAAACACATCAAACTGTACTGCAGAATATAAAGATAAAAAAATAATTAAAAAAATGGATACAAGAAAAACATGACAACAAAAAGACCTTATATAACCTTCGATGTTGATGGGCCGGAAATACAACAATTCAATTAAATTCGTAATTAGAGTTCTAATCTTATAATAATATTACAGACGATCCTTCTATAAGGTTTTCTTCTACATGAGAAGTAATGAAACGAAGAAACTGAAAAAATTAAAACATTTACTTTTACATTTACTTCTACACAATTTTGAATAAGGCCCCTAAATGTGGTTATTACTGCTTTTTTTTTTTTTTTTTACTGCATATCGATCAGGGTTTAAGAGTATGAAAATACTTCTGTGCAAAATTTATAGCAGATGAAGTTCAATCTTAGCATTTTAAATAGGTCCCTACCTAAACTTGTGTGGGCGAAGATTATAGATCCTCTCCCTCCCTGTCTGTCTGTCTCACCCACATACAACACACTTAGTAATACACACACACAACTATGCAAGATTATTAACAAAACATACTATTTAGAAAATTAAAAAAAATTATTGATATCTGTGTGTAAAATGTCTAAATCTCGATCTCTCACTATATAGGCCTACTATTTTATTGTGTTATTATTTTCTCTATCAATTAAAAAATATAAAACTAACTCTATTTCGTGATCACATGTAGGTCTTCATATAATCAATTTATATTTTTTCACTTTTCCTTTATACTTTTCAATGTATCTCACAAAAGTAGTAGTAAAGTATCCCTGTTATACCGATTTGATCCACTGGGACCGTGAAGTAGTGTTCACATGTTTCTTCGGCCACGGCATACTATAAGATTGCATGGCCAGCAAAAGACCCACAATGCCCAGCCGTCTTAAGGCTTCCCTAACGAATGCCAGGTATCCTTCAGAGCTGGATAGGCTCAGATACCATCCAGACCCGGGGAAAAACCCTATCCTTCATCAGGATTCATACTCAGAACCTACGGTACGCCAGCCGAACGCTCGGTCTCACAAACAGTTGTGATAATGTCTGGTATCACACAAATTATTGCGATAATTTGTATGCGATATGGTAATAATAAATAACAGTAATGCTGATAATGTAATCATTGTGATTTTTAGTAATCCCGATCCATAAATTGTCTTTGCGACGGCAGTTGTTTCATTGCAAGGAGGAAAATACATCTCAATTTTAAAACAGAAATCATAACAGAATGCAATAAAGCTGTTAGTTTTTAATCCAAATATATTAACTTGGTTCATCAACACTAAACATTTCCTTTTTTTTTCACATGACGTCTACAATTTTCATTTAGTCATCTTTGAATTTATAACAGTGATTTCCCGACTTTAGAAAAAGTATGCCTTATAGACTATATAAATACAATTCTAATAAAAAATAAAAACACATTAAACAAGTTTTTCTCCCCCCGTGGTTTACCCACGGGCTATTTCTAGTATATATATATATATATATATATATATATATATATATATATATATATATATATATATATATATATATATATATATATAAACTTAAACACACAACATTAATTATTATAAAGGATACAGATTTTAAAGTTTTCAAATGCAACGCTTTTCTTTAAGCGTATCTGTAAAGTGAATGAAACCATTCTATAATAAATTGATTTTTTTTCAACAATGAGCTCAAACTGGAGTTTTTACAGTACTATTGAGCATTCCGCTGCTAAACGTCAAGAGTTTGGTCTTAATGTGGACCTTTTTAAAATTATATTCAATCCTGGTTCACAAAACATGAATAAAGAAATGCCTTCAACGGGCTACGGTCACCGTAGATATGTTAATATCTGAGACACAACACCTTTCACCGATATTACAATGTGGACTATAAGCCCTTTTACAAACCGTTACTGTAATCTTGAAGTAACCTAAAGTTAACGCATAGAAGCCTTTTGATTGTTCAATATCTCTTCTGTTAAATAAAATCGTAAAAGAGTTTAACCCTTTGCATTATATTACAATTTTATTACTAGTCCTCTGAACCATTCAACCGATTGCATTTTTTTTTCAAAGAGTTAAATAATTGGTTACAGTTAAATTGAATTAAATTTGTAAAGAAAAATAACCATTCACTTCGTTTCTATTTGAAAAATAAAAAACTTTTTGTGGGAAGGAAATTAAAAGTGGTAGTCTTTAGTGGGAATTTTTTTTATTTTGTGCGTCCGTTCAATGGTTAAATAATAATAAAAACGACACCGAGACATTGAATCAATGCCTTACGGAATAGAATAGGACTAGGCCTGAGGACATTTTCACTTACATTAGTAGCTTTCATAGAGTGCTTAGCTGCAGATTTGGTTAGATAGTAAAATTATAACCGGCGCCAATTTTCTCTTTTACCTAAATTTTGTCTGTTCTTGTCCTGTTTTGGCTTCTTTTTGTTTGATCTCCTAGTACAGCGGCTCTTTCTACGACTTCGCCAACATTTTGAATTTTATAGAAGAAATTCCTTTTTTTTTTTTTTTTACTTATCAAACCCTAATTTTGTTAGGTAAGAACGATATTAAGAGTTCTGCAGCAGCATAGAACACTATTTACATATATATATATATATATATATATATATATATATAAATATATATATATAACAAGCTAAATTTCCCGGCGTTGCCCGGGATGAAATAAATCATGCCTGTATAAGCTCCAGATACACATTTAATAAACTAAAATGACGCAGGAACACTGAGTGCCGGGTAAAAAAATCTTACCTTTTGCCCTTTACTAGTATGTGTACTTGTTAATATTTTGACTAAATGTTGCTAAATGTAGAAGGGGGGGGGGGGGAGGGGGGGGGGAAGGGGAGCATTTGCATTCCCGTGTTGCTCCCTTCGGCACGCCCGTTGTTAGGAGGTAAGTTACGACATTAGGCGAGGGGGTGGGGTTGGCATTCGAATGGCGATGTTACTGTAAGTGAAAGAAAATAAATTGTGTGTGTGTGTGTTTGTGAAGGGACTGAATTCTTTGTTATTGTAATGACTGCCACGAATGAAAGGATTACGGATACGCTGATTCTCTCCCCTCCCCCCCACCCCACCTCACTCGATCAATATCCGAACGAGAGAGAAAATGCATGTTACGTCAGTGTAAGTAAGGCGGTCATTAGCCGAGTACTGCGTCGAGTGGGTTTTTCCTGTTGAGTAGTCATTTTCATTGCAATCAGACAGAATTATATTTTGAACAAGATCTCTCCAATTCTCTTTCAAAATTATTACGAATGGAATGTTTAATGGAAATTTAAAATATACTGCACCAGTTTCTGTGACCTCGGCGTACTAGGGGATGTGTCGCCAGCACAACGTCCAGCCGCCTTTACTTTAATCCAACTAATATCAGGTACCCATGAGAACTGGGTAGACCCAGGGACACCCTCCAGGCCCGGGACAAAATTTAAGCGTCCACCAGAATTTCGAACCCTTCGATGCCCCACATATGTTTGAGACAAATAACAAATTGCTTACTGCACTTTTGAGATGGTGACAGTGGTTGTAATAAGAATAAAAAAACATATTTTCAATAAATGCAATTGTTATTTCTACCTGTAATTTACCTGGCCATAGACACCACGCCTTTAGAAGATAACTTCCGTTCTTCAAGTCTGTCACGTGACCAGCCGATCTGAATTTGTCGTTTCCTTTGTTCACTAACCACAGTCTGACCTCATCGCCGCCAATGTTTCTGGGCTGGCCGTAACTGTTGACCAGGTCAACGCGACCGGTAACAACATCGCCGACGTTGCAACGGACGATACCGTCTTCCGCGCCAAACATGGTGACATTGGAGAAATTCAAGTCCGGCAACTGCTTCTTGTCATCTAGAGGGGGATAACTCAAGTATTCTTTTTCAAAATCATAAATATACTGCCCGCTAGCTAGGAAAGGATTTATGTGAAACGAGCCATCTAGAAGAATTTTGTTCCAATGGTCTAAACTGACATAGGTTATTGTGACATCATCCTCACAGGTATCCAAAGTCCTATTTGAGAATGTTTTGAGAAGCTCTTGAAATGAAACTTTGTTCCAGAACGAGCCGCCGTCTGCTGTTCCATTGACCTTGATATAATTAGCGTTCAGCTCATCTACCATGAGAAAAAAGTTAAATGGAGGCGGACCAACAAAAAGGTTACCATTTCTGAAAAACAGTCAATAAATGACAACCGTTAAACAACAACAATAACAACAATAAACAAGAAAGAAATCATTATGCACAATGTCTTATCATAGCTTATAAATTACATAACATCCTTTGTATACGTTTTTAGTCTTCCATTGTAGCTTAGCAACACGGTCAAACTCTTCGCATGCGCTTTTCACAAGAGACAAGAGCATCACTCTAAATGTATTTGTATTTAATAGCAGACGTGAAGTGGGCTTGATTTGGAATTTATTTATATTAGTGCTTCATGAAAAACAAAACAAAAAGCTAGCTTCCACCTGAAATTCAACAACAATCAGCTAATTTGAAAAAAAAGTTAAGAATTTTGGTTTTTTAAAGAAACGTTAAATTTAACAAGCCTTACTATAATTCTGGCTTTGTCATAATTGGTGTCGTTGGGAAAAATCGATGGTGTTTGCTGAGTTACTGAGTTATTAGGCATGGATAATAGAACCAGTCCTTTGAAAGAACAAGTATTGTCTTTGTGTTTACTTTGATAAAACTGACATAGTCCCTCATTGTTTTTTGTCACATGACACTAATTGGCGAATGGCCTTGTTTCCTTCGTTCTTTTTGTTTAAATTTATAATAGCAACTAGTACTGTTGAATTTACCGATAGGCCAATAAGTATTGGTAAAAAAACAACGCACAAATTAAATAAGGCTAAATATTTGAAAGCAAACACAAATATCTCAGATACAAATGACATGAAAACTGTTATTGAAAAAAAATAATGTTTTGAGTTGACAACAATTGAAAAAAAAAGAGTTACTAGTGACTATGCTTCATGTTTCATCATTTAATGTTTCGATGACTTATATTAGTTATATGCTTATTGAAGATTATCAAGGGTATATAATATATGCATGTGTGTGTGTGTATATATATATATATATATATATATTCGTTATTCATTTAAAAATAACAAGAATTGAAACTGATGCTATATCGATAACAGAAATGTAATAACGAAATGTTAGAATATCAACAAGCTAGTCATCACAAGATGAGTCATCCGAGTGCTAGCTTTAGCTGTAAACTAGTTTAAATATTTTTTTTCAGTATCCTAACCATATCCTTAAATCTTAAACAAACCCATAGACTAACTTGCTGAACAAACTCTTAACTTACCCTTTGTTGAGAAGTAATACGACTATCACCGTTGCAATAAAACATAAAATTAAATAAAACTTTTTCATGAACCAGTCTCCTTGCATTTCTGTGAGTTCTAGAATTCCTTGTTTATGAAATCTATGTCCATTGGTTAGAATCGGCAATTGGTATTTTGTACTTCTATAAAACCAAGAAAAGTTATAAAAAAAAATTGATGAACAAATCTTGAAGTCTAATTTATGGCGTGTCTATTTGGAGTTGCTACTAAATGAAATCGTCCTGATCGGCAGTTTATAGAATTGACATCGCGTTTTTTTGATAGCCAGCGATTGAGCCAAACATACTATGCGTCACCAAAGACAAGCAACTGTAACATTACCAAGCTTGGTCTCCCTGTCTAGCAATAATGGTATGACCCAGTCGTTCCAAACGCGTGCGCTGACACGCTCTGGGATCTGCGAGGGTTCTATAAAGTCTATAAATATTTCGATTATCATAAGGAAGATTGGAGCTAATGAAGACTGTCTAGAAAAGTATATGAAAACTTCAAAAGTTATGCTAATTAACACCAACAAAAAAATACTTAAAGTATATCTACAGATCTAGAACTATTCAGTACTGCTAGACAACATCATGAATAATAATGAAGAAACTCTAATTTCTCGAAAAGTCCTAGAATTTGTAAAGCTGTTAATACACTGCTCCGGGGCCCCAAGTTCAGAGGGACCCGTAATACATCAAGTGATTCTTCTACGTCTTATTCTATTAGCTACTCAGCAGAGCAGTTTGTACTTTTGCGGTCAATGCCAGACAAATATGATATTTACAATAGCTACATATTATAATTTTATAAACTACAATGAACAGAAAGATACAATAATTGAAACAATCATCAATATACATAATTATCGTGAATTTGTCTGTTTATATGCTTGTGCTCTATAGGCCCCCTAAGCCGTTTGACTAATCGTGTTAAAAATTAAATTTATAAATTGGAAACGTCTTCCAAAAGATTTTTTTATTATATGAACAATATTGCTCAATTCGTTAATATATTATATTTAATAAACGTAGGCCTATTACTAATCACCGTTTGTTAAGGTTCTAGCCTGAGCGCCATTTCAGAATAATGTCCCTTTGAAATGCTTTCACACCGTTTATTTGCGAGATCTTATCGGGTATATTTATTAATCGGGTTTTAGAATGATCTCCCTTTGAAATGCTTTCAATAAAATAAAAATAAAAACTAAATACCGAAAGATACGTTTTCACTACAGTTTTTATTGTAATAGTAATAGTGTACGTTTTTTTTTCTCTTTTAATAAAATAAACATTGTAATCATTTGTTTCTCTGTCATTTTGACGGGTATATCCACTAGCAATTTTTTTTTTTTTTTTTCAATTGCATGGTAGATTTTTACCTTATTATGTTAATTTTAGGTTATAGTAACCAAATGTTTTAATTCTTTCATGGATTCACGTAGCTATTGAGAACATCCTTTAATGAGCGACTTCATACAATCAATTAAACAATAAAAAGAACAAAAACTAAGTACCGAAAGAAACTTTCTCACTGCAGTTTTTATTGGAATTTTTTTCTTCTCTCTTAACAAAACACATAGTAGTCATTCGTTTCTCCGTCATTTTGACGGGCATAAACACAGCCATTTCAAAATAATCTCCCTTTAAAATGCTTTCAATAAAAAAAGAACAAAAACTAAATACCGAAAGATAAGTTCTCACTACAGTTTTTATTGTAATAGTATTAGTTTTTTTTTCTTTCTCTTTTAACAAAATACATTGTAATCATTCGTTTCCCTGTCATTTTGACGGGAATAACCACAATATCTGCTTGCAGGATCCGTAAGGTACAACTCATGGACTTAGCTGTGCTTGTGTGTGTCTGTCTGTTTGTGTTTCAAACTTGAAAATTTTATTTTAAAACTGTCAATATTATTAAATAACGATATTTTAAAAGACAATGGACATTGTTCCTAAATAAATACGATTATTGTTTGCGGTTAAAAGGGAGGTAATTCAGTTTTATTTATTTGCGTTTAGCAATTTACTGATTATCTCCCTTTATAATTTACAAGTTTTTAATAATACTTTTTTAAAACACATTGTTCTGGTTTTATATTATTTCACTGAACAGTCATCTATAAATATAGGGTAAATATCTTTTCAACCAACGAAAAACAAAGGGTTTTAAATTTTTAATATCCATTTTTATTTAGCCTTCCGAAGATTTCACCATTGGCCATCCACTTAGAAAGAAAAAATACAAAAGCTAAGTTGCTATAAAGACACATAGTTAAGATTGTAAAGTAAAATTTTACTAAAATTGAATTTAAAAAAAAGAATATTGAGTACATTTTTATAAAGAGAGAAACGCACAATTAAAATCGAAGTTGACACAATTATATTGTCTATATTTATTGTTGATATGCATTAACTATCTGAAGATTTAACCCTTTGACACCCACACAGTAAGGATAAACATAAACAAATTCATATTGATGGGCATAATATTTGGCATAATTTACATGAAAATATTAAAGAAAACTTTAATACCGTAGTGATATTATGCTGTCAATAGTTAGTGAAACTAAAGTATTGACTACACTGACTATACTATTATGTAACTTAAGAAGAAAAACAGTCAATGTTATTTAATATAATGTTATGTTGTCTGTCTGCATTTTTCTCTCTCAATGTCTTTCTTTCTCCTAATGTGTATCTTCCGCTCTCTCGCTCCTTCCCTTTCTTCCAATCTTGTAGCCTCCCCATCTTCTTTCCCTTTTTTAACCCTTTCTCTGCCACCTTACCTCTCTCTCTCCCTCTTCTGTATCTCTCTCACGCTCTCTCTCTCTCTCTCTCTACTACATCTCTCCCACTCCTCTTCTTCCGACCTTTCTCCTCTCTCACTCTTCCTTCCCCTCCCTTTTAACAACCCTTTCTATCACCCCCCCCACACACACACACACACTCTATATCTCTTCATATTTTCATCTCTTATTCACTCTCTCCATCTGCCACTCTTTCTCTATCGTCATATTTTCATCTCTTATTCACTCTCTCCGTCTGCCACTCTTTCTCTATCTTTATATTTTCATCTCTTATTCACTCTCTCCATCTGCCACTCTTTCTCTATCGTCATATTTTCATCTCTTATTCACTCTCTCCATCTGCCACTCTTTCTCTATCGTCATATTTTCATCTCTTATTCACTCTCTCCATCTGCCACTCTTTCTCTATCTTTATATTTTCATCTCTTATTCACTCTCTCCATCTGCCACTCTTTCTCTATCGTCATATTTTCATCTCTTATTCACTCTCTCCATCTGCCACTCTTTCTCTATCGTCATATTTTCATCTCTTATTCACTCTCTCCATCTGCCACTCTTTCTCTATCGTCATATTTTCATCTCTTATTCACTCTCTCCATCTGCCACTCTTTCTCTATCGTCATATTTTCATCTCTTATTCACTCTCTCCATCTGCCACTCTTTCTATATCGTCATATTTTCATCTCTTATTCACTCTCTTCATCTGCCACTCTTTCTCTATCGTCATATTTTCATCTCTTATTCACTCTCTCCATCTGCCACTCTTTCTCTATCGTCATATTTTCATCTCTTATTCACTCTCTCCATCTGCCACTCTTTCTCTATCGTCATATTTTCATCTCTTATTCACTCTCTCCATCTGCCACTCTTTCTCTATCGTCATATTTTCATCTCTTATTCACTCTCTCCATCTGCCACTCTTTCTCTATCGTTACATTTTCATCTCTTATTCACTCTCTCCATCTGCCACTCTTTCTCTATCGTCATATTTCCATCTCTTATTCACTCTCTCCATCTGCCACTCTTTCTCTATCGTCATATTTTCATCTCTTATTCACTCTCTCCATCTGCCACTCTTTCTCTATCGTCATATTTTCATCTCTTATTCACTCTCTCCATCTGCCACTCTTTCTCTATCGTCATATTTTCATCTCTTATTCACTCTCTCCATCTGCCACTCTTTCTCTATCGTCATATTTTCATCTCTTATTCACTCTCTCCATCTGCCACTCTTTCTCTATCGTCATATTTTCATCTCTTATTCACTCTCTCCATCTGCCACTCTTTCTCTATCTTTATATTTTCATCTCTTATTCACTCTCTCCATCTGCCACTCTTTCTCTATCGTCATATTTTCATCTCTTATTCACTCTCTCCATCTGCCACTCTTTCTCTATCGTCATATTTTCATCTTATATTCACTCTCTCCATCTGCCACTCTTTCTCTATCGTCATATTTTCATCTCTTATTCACTCTGTCACAATTCTGGATTTAATAGTGACTATTAGCACTAAGATAGATAGCAGTGTATAACTAGAACCTTAGATTAGCTTAAGTTAGCTAGAATAGAGAGAAGGTTAGTCTGACGTCACTATCTTCTCCCTCCCTTACGCAATTACATCTCCCCATCACTCTTTCTCACCTGTTTCTCTACCCTTCACTATACTCTTGTACTACGCCCAAATTCAGAGTCTACTGACTAATACGATTCAACTTGGTACTACATCTTGGTTGAATGGGTACGAATGTGTTAGTTAGAATGTATATATTTTATCCTATGCTATGTTAATGTATTCATATCATGTCTTAATGTATTTATATCTTGTGCTATTTTAACGCATGTGTAGACAGTCATTACTCGATCCCTCACTCACCCCCCCTCTTCGCGCCCCCGCCACCCCCCACCCCCTTTTATATCCCCTCAGCTTAGCGGCATGTTATGCAATTGCTTTGAGACGGTCGTTCCCTGAGCGTTGACCAAAGAACCCAGTTCGCACACATATAACTAATTCTCGTCCGAAACCCCCCCCCCCCCAGCCACTTGAGTTAACTACTTAAAATTCTACCAAAGGGAGATAAATTCCCCCACTCAGCCTGACGTCTGTATAAATTGTCTTTCATCTAGACCTCTCCCCCCCCCTTTCCGCCCTCGCAACCCCGACCCCCAATCCATTTTTGGCTCCAATAACTTTTCTTATGCAAATGTATATTCAATCTAGCCAATGAGAATAGGATGTAATTAAATGTAAGCCAACCAAATTAACCTTGGGTCAGGTGACTAGTGTCCACGAAAAAGCCCGCCCAACTAAACTAAAGCAGATCTCCCCCAGCTCCCGGGCTAGACACATCGTTTTGGTCTAGCTCCCGAATTGTTACTTGGACTTGCAGATACTTAGCCAGTAATCGTAATTCCCTCATTATAGTTACGTAGCCTAAACTTGGATTCCGCAACAACACAGTATATTGAGTGTTAGACGTTCCTGTGCATATATCTCAAGCATTGTATCTCCCCTGCATGTTAGTATGTGTATTTCATCATTGGATATTGAATTTGAATCATAAATAAACACCTGAAACGTAACCAGAAACTTGCTTGCCTAACTTAGAACTGTCTGTTTGTGTGTGTTTAACAACATCTAAGCGAGCCAGTAGAGAACAAATAAATATTCCAGGTCAACCACAGCATCGGCACCTCATATTTCTAAGACAACCAGCCATTATTACCCCCCTCTCAATTGCCACGTCGTGACACACTCTCTCCATCTGCCACTCTTTCTCTATCGTCATATTTTCATCTCTTATTCACTCTCTCCATCTGCCACTCTTTCTCTATCGTCATATTTTCATCTCTTATTCACTCTCTCCATCTGCCACTCTTTCTCTATCGTCATATTTTCATCTCTTATTCACTCTCTCCATCTGCCACTCTTTCTCTATCGTCATATTTTCATCTCTTATTCACTCTCTCCATCTGCCACTCTTTCTCTATCTTTATATTTTCATCTCTTATTCACTCTCTCCATCTGCCACTCTTTCTCTATCGTCATATTTTCATCTCTTATTCACTCTCTCCATCTGCCACTCTTTCTCTATCGTCATATTTTCATCTCTTATTCACTCTCTCCATCTGCCACTCTTTCTCTATCGTCATATTTTCATCTCTTATTCACTCTCTCCATCTGCCACTCTTTCTCTATCGTCATATTTTCATCTCTTATTCACTCTCTCCATCTGCCACTCTTTCTCTATCGTCATATTTTCATCTCTTATTCACTCTCTCCATCTGCCACTCTTTCTCTATCGTCATATTTTCATCTCTTATTCACTCTCTCCATCTGCCACTCTTTCTCTATCGTCATATTTTCATCTCTTATTCACTCTCTCCATCTGCCACTCTTTCTCTATCTTTATATTTTCATCTCTTATTCACTCTCTCCATCTGCCACTCTTTCTCTATCTTCATATTTTCATCTCTTATTCACTCTCTCCATCTGCCACTCTTTCTCTATCGTCATATTTTCATCTCTTATTCACTCTCTCCATCTGCCACTCTTTCTCTATCTTTATATTTTCATCTCTTATTCACTCTCTCCATCTGCCACTCTTTCTCTATCTTTATATTTTCATCTCTTATTCACTCTCTCCATCTGCCACTCTTTCTCTATCTTTATATTTTCATCTCTTATTCACTCTCTCCATCTGCCACTCTTTCTCTATCGTCATATTTTCATCTCTTATTCACTCTCTCCATCTGCCACTCTTTCTCTATCTTTCTCACCACCCTCTTACCATTCCTCCGTATCTCTCCCTCTCTCCCCTTTAACGCCTCCCTCTTCCACTTCATTCACTCTTTATCATTCCCTTTCAAACCACTCACTCACACTATCTCTAAACATTCCATTTTCTATCCCTCACATTTACTCCCTCTATCTCTCTCCGTCTATCCCTATCTCTGGCTATCCCTCTCCGTCTATCCCTGTCTCTCTTTCTATCTCTCTATCGCCATGTGAATGGTTAATAACAGATGCCTAACATCTACCGCGTTGATAATACTTTATAATCTCATTGACAATGTCAAGAACAGATGACACCAACTGTATAAAACAAGAATCAGACATATCCCACACAAGCCCATGTAGCGCCCCAGGGCAAAAGTTTCAGCGACGCCCCCTTGCATACTGTAACTACTTGGTTGAGTACTATATTTAGACTATATTTGCCGCCCCTAGAAGTGTCGACCACGGACGCATACCCCCACTGCGCCACTTTTGTAAGGGCACTGGTAAAGATACAAAGTATATTTTTCAATATAATTTCCTGCTTGTAATAAGAACACGATATCACTAACAAACGTCATTATTGACGCATTCATACGGAGTGTAAAAAAAAAATGAAATTAAATAAAGTTCAATCATTCATGGCATCTCTACATGATGTGAAATCTCAACATAATCTCAAAATTTCAGAAAAAAATATTCTTCCTTGCATGTGCAAAATTTAAACTCCGGACATCTTGGTGTTTATCTGCTCTAATAGTTTTCAGACATAATGGAGTACATATTGCTTTATAATATCATTATTTATTCACTTCTTGATGTACCTTAGTTAAACTTTAGGTCTAAAAACACAAATAAAAATATATCAAGTCCTTTGAACATATCCACTTTCATTACATCTAAATGCTAGTATAGTTTTGGCCATCTCTTCTGGAACTCTGTTTGTCGGGTGAAAATCTGTATTCTCCATAGCCAACGTCATTTCCCAACCGTCCAGATAGAGTATTTTATCTCTTATATCTCGAAACGTCTCTTGTATTATGTTCACGTAGAACGTGGCTAGATTGTCTCCGCCTATGGCGTGGTTTAATTTCCACTCCAATGACGTCACGTGAGGACCCCTAAAAGCAAACATCGCATCCGGGTTTTTCCGGGCAACTCTAGACACGGCTTCCTTGATAGCTTTGAGCCTCTGGTGGACGACGCTAAGATGGGAAGGCATGGCATGTAGGAAGTAGTGAACAATGAAAATGTATTTGCCACCAGACGGCGTTGAGTCGATGTAGTCAGCAACACTTTTGTAGCCGAGTTTCGGAGTCCAGTGGGTGTGCTGGTACAGTGGTAGCTCGTGAGGTGTGAACGTCACTGTAATGTTCGCTTCTTTGTTTGCGCACGATCCGGCAGAAGGCCACAGGCTGTTGCTCATCCCGCCACACCCGACTACATTTTTAAAAAAATCCGTGATTCGGACAGCGTTGGAATCGCCAAATATGAGAATTTGGGTGTTTCTGAGACAGTTAATGGTTTGTGTTCCTGACAGAGCTGGTCTGGAACACTGGAGATGTGACCAGTCCAAATTAGGTTTCCAGAAGCCGACTGGTCGTGAAATTAGATCCCAGGTGACGTTTAAGCTGACTTCTGAGCAAGGTTTCAGGTCTGGAAGTTTACCTGTAAAATGTAGAATTCTAACTTTTACCTATCATTATCGTGCAATAGTCAAATCAACAGTTTTGTTGACGACATACATTATAACCTTAAATACAATAAATATCCTTGAGTTTATATCACGTTATTAAAGAATTTTTATATATTTTCATTTAGATATAATGAATGAATTATAACTCAACAAGATATCTTTGTCACAAGACAGAATCAGTGCTGTGAGAAAATAGACATAATTTAGTGTTGTAAACAGAACAAAACATGCAGCTTATATCATGATACTTAATGTTGTAAAAAGAACAAAACATGCAGGTCATATCATGGTAATTAATGTTGTAAACAGAACAAAACATGCAGGTTATATCATGATACTTGATGTTGTAAACAGAACAAAACATGCAGGTTATATCATGATACTTAATGTTGTAAACAGAACAAAACATGCAGGTTATATCATGATACTTAATACAGTCTTTTTTGGCGAAATTGACAAGTCTTAACAAATATGCATGCATAAAAGGTCGACAAAAAAAGACATTTCTGGTCTTATTCGATCATTTACTTCGAAACATGTTTGTGTGATACGTTACTGGGTGTACGAAAATATGTAGATAATTAAATTTTGATTTCATTTTCAAAACATGGTGACAAAAGAAAACGATGGCTTGTGAATGTCAGACGTGAAGAATCACCTATTCATAATCTCAAACTAATGGGCCGTATTGCTGATGAGACTTAACACCCTTGCCCCTTATACAAGTCAATCTTTTATGACTGACTTGTAAATTTACAAGTCAGTCATAAAAGATTGACTTGTATAAGGGGCAAGGGTGTTAACTCTCATCAGCAATACGGCCCATTGCTTGATGCAAAAGAATTTTCGTGTTGTTGTTATTTTATGAATCTCCGCATTGTGTTTTTTAATTACCAAGGACGCAACTCTTGACTAATTTATTTTGTAAACAAATATATTTTTAACCTTACGCGACTATTACTTGAGCATCAATTATCGCCTACTCACTTTTGATGTTAAAAACGGATTCCTCATAACTAATCTTGTATACTTTGTATAATTCTACAAGACTAGAACGGGCCGTCGAGGTTGAAATCAATTGTCAAACATTAGCCAAAGCATGCTTTTTTTTTTGCTTATTAATTTAAAAATAGAACCGGAAGTTCATGATCATTTCCATTTGAAAAGGTCACGCCTAATTAAGACTTGTCAATGAAACATTTGGTGTTTTGAAATAGGAGTAATATATTTACTTTATACATATATATATATATATATATATATATATATATATATATATATATATATATATTTCTAAATTAGAGTTTAGTGCCTTATACTATTAAAGTAAGAAGATAACACAATGAATGTTATATATATATGTTATATATATAAATAAAATGACCGTGTTTGTGTCCCCACGGATCCCCATTGGTCATATATATATGTACAACCGGTGCACAAAAACGCTGTCTTTCCCCATCATGCATAAAGTGCATAATATATAAATGACCACTATCTCTTTATCTATAAAGTGCACAAGTGCACAGAGCCTCGTTCTCAAGTTCAAAGCGTATATGCAAATATTGAATCTTGGGTACTCAGTATTCATTTATATTATGACATTTTCTTTTTTTCTGACTCGCCTTAGGCCTAATCGTTGTTGATTTAAACGTAGCCCACCCTTAAAATTATCTTGTCAGTTCAGCTGAGGATGTTGAAACACGTCGGTAAATCTAGTGCAATCTATTCTCAATTCAATGGAATATGCGTTAAAAGGTTTCATTTATTATGGAGATATTTGTATAGATTCGTAGCTTACCTTTATTGTCAGCCAGTAGAATTAGTTTATTTGGAATGGAGTATTTTAAGATACTTCTGAAATGAAAAGACGGAAGCGTAATAATAGAGAGCAATTTTATATCATTACCAAATCTACTTTTTAAACGTTGAGCCTGGTTGGTCTGACTACGCTTATAAATATGAAGGAGCGTCTGTAATGTATAAGATAAGATAAGAAGATGTTATCACTGCCATTATTCTTAGCGATATTGTCGTGACCAATGTGACAAAATTAGAGACGTTGTAATGCTAAAGTTCCGACTTTCATTCTCTCTTCAACACAATGAATAACTCCAACAAGTCTCAAATTCCGCAAGCAATTTATTGCTATTAACAATACAAACAATATCCATATTTCAGGATATACCTTCAGCACATTTCCTTTCACCTTCTCTCAACATCAACCTCTATTTCAACATACTATACTTCAGAGCTCCACAACGATCTTGCACACTACCCAAAACACTCTCTTTCTTGACCGTTCGTTACACACTTCTTCTCTGGTTACCGTGCTGACCTCGTCCGTGTTTGGTGTTGCCAACTTCTTTTATTTATTGTTTAGTGACAGATGTATTATACCGCCAAAGTAGTCCCTGACAAGGAAAATAAACCTTCAAGAAAATACGATTGAGAAAAACCCGTGGAACATGAAGTCGTAAAACTTGTTTAATATCGGATTTCTAGAGAATCCAAAATCGGTTTTGAAAAAAAACTTGTTTAAGTAAACCATAGAACATGTAAGATGCAGTTGTATATACATGTATTCAATATATGCAGTTGTCTATACATGTATTCAATATATGCAGTTGTATATACATGTATTCAATATATGCAGTTGTATATACATGTATTCAATATATGCAGTTGTCTATACATGTATTCAATATATGCAGTTGTATATACATGTATTCAATATATGCAGTTGTATATACATGTATTCAATATATGCAGTTGTATATACATGTATTCAATATATGCAGTTGTATATACATGTATTCAATGTGTTTTTTTTTAATGTACCGGAACTCCTATTTATGTCCGTAGTGTTATAAATAAATAAAACTGAAATTAGTAAACAGTAAATGTTTGAATATATCAAAGAAACAAAATTACAAGGTAAAAACTGCTAAGTTTTATTAACCCTTCCAGTGCCGACCTACTTTATCTATGTTGCCTTCAGTTCCGCTATATACGCGCCCGGGACTGTAAGGGTTAACTATGCAGGCTATTATACTGAAAGACAACCTGTGAGGTCTTACAGCAACTTCCACAATCTTCGCATGTTTTCGTCCGACAAATCGTCTCGATTTCTTTTCCTGCTTTGACTATCTACAGATGAATGTCTTCCTATAAGTAACCACGAGTCAACGTACTTTGAAAGATCGAAAAATGTAAGAGGTGGACTCACCAATCTGATGAATAACAGTGACACGCTGTTTTGTCATCAGAGAAGCTCTTGTTGTGGTGATTATCAGATTCATCTGCGAAAATCCTAACTCTCACTCACTAGAAGAAATAGGAATAGTATGAATAGCATGAATCAACGGAAGAAGTGTCTCTGGATATGTCTTTTCCATAAGGTATTCACAGCATCCACGAATAATTTCTCTTTCATTTAGTTGTAGTCCGTTTTCATTTCTCCAAATGTAATCTGATGATTGGTAACTTTTTCTGGCCACTGTTTATGATATAATATGTGAGCCCACTGAGCTAATTCAGCATCTTCGTTAGCAAGCAATATGTTCTCAATTGACTCCTTCGGTGTCTTGTAAAAGGCGTTAGGATCAATAGGAGGATCATTAGGTGAGTGGTTGGTGTGTAATACAACTCCATGAAAGCTATTCTCGGCAGCAGCTGTTGCACTTTTATAATATGTGCCAGCATTTTGTCTTCTTTCCTCAAAGACTTCTACAAGTGCTGTTTTTTTTTATTCGCCTTGTATAGATCCATGTTGCGCTCCTGTAGATCCAAGCTCAACTTAGATAATTCCTGAAGAACATCGCACATTAATCCTAGATCAATAATAAATTCAGTAGATGTAATTTTCTTCTTCAGGCCTTCATAAGTAAACTTATCACTTGCGCTTCTTGTTGGATCATTTGATGATTCTTTTTCAACCCTTGATAAATGTTAATATTCCACACTGCAAACATCGAACAAAAACTAGATGATAATCATCGCGTGCTTAAAGCTCGTCCAATTTTCAGCAGCTCAACTGTCAGTATTTCAGCATAAGAATGTAACTATCTGCTGTTTTTTGGCGAAGCATGATACAGGACGTAAAGGTTATCCAAAAAAGATTTAAATCTAGTAATTCCTGAAATCACCTTTACAGTATATCTACTGACAATTCCAGTCTATGATTAGCACAATGCCACACTACCAAAGATGGAAATTTATCGATAAGTAACGTCTTAACTCCACTTTTACATCCTCACTGAAATAGACAAACTGGAATCTATCTATCAATCTATATATATCTACTTTCTACCTATCTATCTACCTGTCTATCTATCTACCTTTCTACCTATCTATCTACCTATCGATCTACCTATTTATCTATCTAACTATCTACATTTCTACCTATCTATCTACCTATCTATCTACCTATCTATCTACCTATCTATCTATATATATCTACAAAACTATCTACATA